>MJHO01000054.1:1049076-1649076 GCA_002076135.1 Xerophyta viscosa
CAACAGCGACCAAGATAAATCGATGACCATTGGAAAGCCTTCGGGAAGATCGGGCCGATCATATCAATGCCCCACATAGAGAAAGGCCAGACAGGAGCAAACGTGTTAAGATGGCTAGCGGGTAGACGAATTCTGTCTGCATAAACCTGACATTTGTGGCACTTTCTAACGTACTCAATGCAATCAGTTTCCATTCTAAGCCAGTAATACCCCATTCTCAAGATCTTTCTTGCCATGTTGTGACCGCTAGAGTGTGACCCACAACTTCCTTCATGTACTTCTTCGATCATTTTCTTAGCCTCTTTGTCGTTTAGGCATTCTCAAAGTACTCCATCAAAGGATTCTCATTATATACAGAACATTCTCCACTGATGAATAACTCGTAGCTAGCCTACGGATAGTCTTCTTATCGTTTTCCGTGGCGTATGGGGGGTAACTTTGGCTTTTTACATACGTCAGAATATCATAGTACCAAGGTTTCTCGTCAGATTCCTCTTCTACATAAGAACATCGTAGAGGACTGTCATGACAAGGTATCTTTACGTACTCTGTTTCATTATCGTCGTTTAAGGAACATAGACGCCATGTTGCCAGAGCATCAGCTATTTGATTTTGTCCCTTGGGACATTGGTCGAAATGAATTTCATCAAATTTGCTAATCAAGGCGCTGATGTATTCATGGTAGGGAGTTAACTTCGGATCCCTAGTATTCCATTCATTTTGCATCTGATGTATAATGAGGCTTGAATCTCCATAAACCATAAGCTTTCTTACCTTCATGTCAAGAGCCATTTTGATACCTAAGGCACAAGCTTCATATTCTGCAACATTGTTAGTGCATTTGAATTTCAACTTAGCAGCCACTGGGTAATGCTTGCGTCCGGGGCTAATAGACACGGCGCCAACCCCTTTGCCTAGCGAATTCAAAGCTCCGTCAAACCTCATGACCCAAGTCTCATCACTAGAATTATGATCTTCTTCTTCCTTCGACGTTGCCAAGATGTCTTCGTCAGGAAAATCCAAATGGCAGGCTCCAAATTATCTTGTAGGTGGTCAGCAGCAATATCCGCTATAACGCTCCTTTTATTGCCTTCTGGGTCATGTAGACAATGTCGTATTGTGAGAGCAGGGCCTGCCATCGAGCGATGCGATTGGTCAGATATGGTTTTTCAAAAATATACTTGATTGGAAGCCATTTTGAAATTAGCCATGTTGTGTGGCTTTGTAGATAGTGGCGAGACTTAGCGACCCAAGCGACTGCGCAAACGTCTTTTCAAATTAGGAGTACCGAAAATTCGCAGTCTTGAACTTCTTACTCAGATAATATATAGCCCGTTCTTTCTTTCCTGTGTCATCATTCTGAGCTAGCAAAGCTCCCATAGACTCTTCATGTACAGTCACATATAGCAACAATGGTCTGTTAGGGACCGGCGGCATTAATACCGGAGGGCTCTTTAGATACTCTTTAATCTTGTCGAATGCTGCTTGGCATTCGTCATTCCACTCACAAGTCTTACCCTTCCGCAAGAGTTTGAAAATGGGCTCACATGTGGAGGTGAGTTGAGATATGAATCGCCCTATATAGTTTAACCTTCCTAAAAATCCACGTACTTCTTTCTGAATAATATAGAGGCGGCATTTCCTGGAATTGCCTTGATTTTTCAGGTCGATTCTAACCTTCCGGCTTAAATAAATCCAGTGTTCCTGAAGTGGACCCTAGTATGCATTTCTAGTATTCAATTTAGGTTCACCTTGTTTTGAGTCTATCGAAGACTTTCCTGAGTACATTGATATGATCTTCATCTTCTTTCGACTTCACGACCAGGTCATCAACGTATACTTCTACTTCATTATGAATCATGTCGTGAAATATAATCACCATCGCCCTCTGATACGTTGCCCCGGCATTTTTCAAGCCAAAAGGCATAACTCGATAGCAAAAGTCCCCCAAGTTGTAGGTAAATGCTAGTTTTATTCTTGTCTTCTGGATCCATCAAGATTTGGTTATAGCCTGAATAACCATCCATAAAGGAGTAAACTGCATGCATTGCAGCCTGATCAACAAGAACGTCGATATGTGGAAGCGGAAAGTCATTCTTCGGGCTTGCAGCCATTCAGATCTCATAGTCGACACAATTCGTATGAAAGACCGTCTTTTTGGGTACAACAACAATATTAGCCAACCATCCGTATAGTCTATAGGTGGATAAATCCTGCCCGCTAAACTGTTGTCACTTCTCCTTTTCACCTTACTTGCCAGCTCAGTTTCATGCTTCCTTAATTTTTGCTAAAGGCTACAATCTGGTTTAATTGTAATATATGCTTGGCAATTTCGGGATCTAAGCCCGGCATATCCCGGTACGACCATGCGAATACAGATTCGTATTCCTGCAGAAATTTGGCCCATCTCTGTCTTTCTTTCTTCCATTGGGTAATTGCTGCTACTTTAATTCAAACGCTGCTCTTCCTCGCGAGGTACCAAGGATTATATAGTTTCAATTCTGCAACTTCGAGCAGGTATTCAAGACATTCTTTTTCTTCTTTTCTTCTTCTATTTCTATCTCTTGGTTAAAACTCAGTTTCAGCAATTATTCTCTATTATAGGAGCGATTGTCTCATTGTTCAAAAAAGTTGGCTAGATGATGTATCCTATAGTAAAAACAAAAAAGACGTGCATAAGAGTCGGAAATTGCAAGTGTATGATAAAGGGAGATTTCATTCATAAGCATGTCAGTCAACTGTTCCACAGGGTTTGTCAGAATTCGGCAAAACACAATTTCATAAACTGTTCTAAAAAAACAAATGCACCAAAGCATCATTAATGACTGACTCAGACAAAAGAAACTCAGAATTGACAACTGAGACAAAACTAGATAACATGACTCAAAAAAATTACTTCGTTGGGAAGACTATTGGGGTGACTGTGTAGTTCTCTACAATCTCCTCTCTTGCGATCTTCCAGATTCCAGCGGGATAGTCTTCATCTTCAATGCAGAAATATGTAGGTCTGTAATATCAGGCATGTTGATGAATCCGGCTGAGCGGAAGGCTTGTAAACTTAGAGGAATGCTCATTGCTGGTTCGTTATATGGTTCCCCAGCCAATTTGGCGCGTTTGCGCTCCCTTTTTTCTTGCTTGGCTCTTTCTCTATCTGCTGGTTTTGGCTTGAAGCCTAGACCGAAAGTTCCCTCATGCTTTTTGGGCTGTATGATTGGCTGGGTTTCACGAGCCTTCTTCGCTTATAGGTTTGCTTTCCCACTGGCGCTATTTGGCTCTAGCAGCGCTTATCAACTGTTTTGAGATTACTGGTTGGTGCACGGATGATCCTTCCATCACTGGAGTCACTGCAACTATTTCAAAACCTCTTAACATTTCCTCGCTTTCTTCTTTGTCTGCAGTTTGAACACCAAGCGGGCTGTTTGCCTGCTTTATTATATATTCTTGCTCCGCGCAGATTTCTATAAGACAGCAACTCTTTATATACTTGACTTTCTGGTGGAGGGAGGATGGTACTGCGCCAGCTGTATGGATCCACGGTGCTTCCCAGTAGCATGGCGTCGTAAGGATTTAGTGTCGATTATATGAAACTCGATACTAAAAATATGTGGCCCGATCTTGATAGGCAACTCTACCTCCCCGATAGCCCGAACTTTCGTTCCATTAAAGGCCGTCACAGCAATGTCAGTTTGCTCCTCACATTTACAGGGGTCAACCTTGAAGAAGTCGGAGATGTGGATCTTGCCAGCCAGTACATTAAAACAAGAGCCCGTTGTCGATGAGCACTCTATGATACATTGGTAGTCTTTGACTACTGCAATATAGAGTCCTTGTTATGCTCGGCCGTCGGGACCTAGTTCATCGTCAGAAAAGGTGATATAGTTCGGAGCTTGAATCTGGCCTACCAATCTTTCTACTTGCTCTACAGATGCTATCTGGTGCAAACATTGGACTCATTCAAAACCCTCAGAAGAGCTTGACGGTGCGTTTCAGAATGCAGGATTAATGAGAGCAAAGATATCTTGGCGGGAGTTTTGCTAAGTTGTTCCAACACTTGTATTCACATGGTTTTTGAGTATTCAGAAATTTTCTACATCTCTTAGTGACAGCTTCTTTCATGCACATTTCTGCACCGAGGTCCTCCTCGTCCGCGGGTTCTTCCCCGACTTTTGTTTTACCCTTTTCTCTTCTGACAAGATCTTGTGGTGTATAGCACCTCCCTGTATGAGTTATGCCTCCTATACCGGTAATGTTGGAAATGGTTACCCTTGAGGCCGGAAGAGTTTGTCCCTCATAGTATTTTGGACAGAAGCTTGGTGTATACATGCCTCTACTTCGGATTCGTTCATAACAACGAGTGGTGTTCTCTTGTTCCATTGAACATTTAATTATAATTTCCTCGGTCTTGTTTAGCTCGGGCTATGCTCGAGTTTGAAACGACTCGATCTACCTCATTGTCTTCTTCTATGATCACTTTTCTCCCTTCGTAACATGCAATCATGTTATGCCGACATGGCACCCGATATCACGTTTTCGAGGTATCTGGCGATTGTGTTAGGGTTCTTCCTCATGGTGTTGGTTTTCATCTCCAGCATTGATGAGTTATGAATCTTGTCCTAGTTCATGCCATCCTCATATACATTACCTGCTACACCACTGTGATAATGCAGTGCAGGTTTGCATAATTCTATTACCAACTGCGAAAGGTGGTTTGCTCCTGGCGTGGTGCGCATGGTTATCGGGAGACATTAACCTTCTCGTCTCACCAATTTCGCTTGAACAGAGAATTTCGTTCGTGGTACGAAAGAGGCAGATTTATAAACGGTCGAATCTAGCCGGGTCGAGGTTCGCCAATTATATGATGGTGCGTGGTATTGTGGGTTCGTGTGCTGGATATTGGGACACACCGTATTGAGGGGGGTTATACTGCGGTGGTGGTTGCTGACGTGGCGCACCATATTGTGGCACCTGGTACTGAGTTTGTTGATATTGTGGTCGTGGAGCTTGATAATTGTAAACAGATGGCTGCATTTGATTACCTCGTACTTGATAATTGCCCCTGTCAGTCGTTTTATAGGGTGATTGCGTAAATTGCGTAGTAGACGAACTCGCGGTCGTAATGTGATGTACACCATCTTCTTTCTTCTTCCCCGTCTTCTTATCGTTGTCGGCCGTCTTAAGGGCTGACTCAATTCTCACACCCGTGCGCACTAGATGGGCGAAATCCATAGCATAGCAACAATGGAATATTTGTCTGAGTGTTTAGGCATTCCAAGACTATGAAAGGCATCCACTAATCCTTTTCAGTCAGTCGAGAGGTTCTATTTGCGCTGCTTCATTCCTCCATCTAAGAGCGAACGTGCGAAAATCTTCATTTTTATTCATCGTCAGCTTCTTCAATGAAGACTTATCTGGTGCAAAGTCCGTGTTAATTATGCTTGTATTGTCTCAGAAAGGCGTTGGCAAGGTCATTCCATGTGCATAGTTTCTTTCTGTTCAAACTAAAGTACCATTTAATGGCTTGACTCAGTTCGAAACTTTCTAGCAATAATAGTACAACATCATTTCTTTCATTTTTCAAATAAGCTTCCCACTCCTGCCTGTCAATACCCATTTGGTTATGAACTGAATTTCGGTGTCCAGTATGTAACCTAGTAGTACTCTCTCTCTCAACTCTCGGAACCTTAAAGATCTTATACACGTGTCCTACCTGCTCGATGGTGACAGATACAGAATTGAGAGGGGTCCTACTGTTCCCTGGTTTCCTACTAGCACCGCTGAGCTTATTTAGATTACATCCATTTGTTCAACAGGGCTGGCTTTTCTGCTGCCCGTTGGCGGCACCACATAAGACGGCCGGTCTCTCGCCAGCTGTGCACAGTGTCACACTATATACCCGGTTGACTTGAGGAGCTGGAACCATAAGTGGTGTCATGTCGTACTGGTAAGATTCATGAGGGACCGACGCTGGTTGAGGCGGAGGTGCTTGTGCCTGCTTTGGGTTGAGGTGGACCCTGGATTAAGCTTGAGTTCTTGAGGTAAGAAACCTGGCGGAGGTGAATGATGCTGCTGGTTGCTTTGCAGCTGCGCCATTAATGCTCGGACCTGTGCCGCTAAGTCTGCATTCTCCTTTCGTACCAACTGAATTTCTTCTCTCAGAGTTTTGTTCCTGCTGGTCTGATTTGATATCCTCGTAGCTTCCCATGACTTTCCTTAATCTTCTCGAACGTGTGAAATGTAATCTCCGTATATGTGATTGCTCTTCAGAGATTTATCACCAATCTAATTTTATCTTATCATATATTATTGGATACACACATATAGAGACGGTGTGTGGTGGGTACGAGACGATGCTGATGGCAGGATGATTCTTCTGGATTGTGCTGAAAATGATCAATTATATAATTGCATACATAAAATAACGATTGACATATAATACTCTCCTATTGATCGTATATAGTTGCATATCGCAACTAACGACAAGAAAAGGTTGCGATAGAGGGTTCCTCGTGCGTTTATCTCGTGGACTTTCCCACTTCTTTATCAAACAGTACGTGAAAACGTCATACTCATGCATTTATGAGCAATTGGCACTTGTCGACTTTATTGACGGATTGAATAAAAACACTCCGCGTCTCGCTCTCTCATTTTATTAACGACTAAAAGTAGAAGTTTTGATTATTACATTCCAATACTCTCACGATTCCGCGGTTCACACCTATTAGGCTGTAGTGAAAGTTCCGCAAAAATAATAGTCCTCGTAGCACTCCCGGCATTAGTCAACATTTCTCCAAACACTCAGCACTTACGTGTGCGCGTCTAGATACTACCGTGACACCACGTCGCTATTTGACACTTCGACAGTGGCCGTTACGAATAATATGGATAAAAGTACTAATTGCAAAAAAAGCAAGAATTCTCGTTGTCTGTGAGAGGCGTGTGCGTGTGTGAGTCGCCAGTTGAGTAGAATGAACTTGACTCGTATGTCAAATGTCTTATCTGTACGGCAATCGTCTGCGCTTAATTTGCCAATGAGTTGACGTTCTTATCGATAGAATTTCTGAAGTAGATTCAACGCCTTTAACTTTTGACATAGATATACGAGGTAAAGTTCTCTACTATTATATATATTACATTGACAACTTCTTTGTTCTTTTATCTTATCGAGTAAAAATCGCTACAAATGTCCCCTTGTCTCTGGATGAACTTTTCATCTAACTGGCCAGTACGCCTGGATGACTCTTTCTCAAGCATTCAGGTTTGTTCGATACTCTTACCTCGACTTTAACGACGTCCATTTGTATCATATTTGATACTTAAATAGTCGTTGTTCTTATTTATTGATTTACGTTAGTTCAGTGTGTGCGTGTGAAAGTGAACGTGTTTAAAGACTACTTGATCTATATTCAGCCATAATTTCTAAGAATGTCTCAACCCAGCGTTATGTGACCGAATCGCCTCACTGTCTGTCTCTCAGACTAGTCTGAGACTGGAAATGACGTTAAATTAAAAGTGTGTTCATCTCGCTTGCAAGCGTAGATTTTTACTACAAACGTAGAGATTCGATACCATCGAACCATGTATCTCTTTCTCAATATGCGTACAGTGAAAGAGGCACTTCTTTCTTCCTATCATGAGGTAGCGTCTTAGTTACTTTTATATTTAACATTGTCTTCTCCGACATATTTTTCCTGTTCTCTTCGCTCTGAGATTTCTTGCCCTGATTTCTGATCTGACCAACGATTTGCTTTTGTTTATTTTTTCATCTCTCTCCGGCGCCACGTTCGTATTTCAACTTTTCACGATCTAGCAAGATCAAATGCGGCCACTCCTCCGCATTGACTTTCAAGTGCAATGTATTTACCCATTCCATGCCATACTCTTAAGTTGTTTCAATTTCAGACTGCAAATCTGGAATTGGTGCCAAATGCCTATGGGCCATGCTAGATCTCGGTGACCTTTACACGTGGCCTCATCAGTGCGTCTCTGGTGTAAATTGTACATGGGTCTCTGGCCAAGGCTGTCGTCTCTCCAGGTGTTCGATCGTTGTTGCCTCTTACTTGAGTGTGTCGTTCGTCAACATAAGTCCGTTAGGCCCACTTACGCATACATGTCGTTGCTCTATCGAAGGTATTGCTCTGGGTGCGTTGAGGCCATTCCCCCAATTCTATATTAGGCTAACTTGTAGCTTGTAATCGAGCAGCTGCCCAAATTATGTGTGTTTCACTCTATTCCCTTTCCAGGCACGTCTGCCATATGTAACTCTTTCATGTTCGTAGTATACGACTAACGCAAGTGCATGTGTCTAGCGCGATAATATCTATCTCTGCCCACCGGTCTTCTTAAGGGTGATTCCGGTACCATGATGGTGCTCTAACCTCATCTTTAGCCATATTCGTCCCTTATTATACGGATATCACCCATATTGGTGCTTCAGTTCGCCTTTTTCATTCATATAGGCTTCACCCACTCCACCCCAATAGAATGATTCTTGCATCTACTCCGCAGGTTTTTTGATCTCTCTGTATCGACACGAGCACGTCGTCCCAGATAAAGCGTCCCAAATTAAAACATTACATATTTTTGGATGGCGATCGGATTACTGCCGCTGAACATTGCCGGTGCATGGCCTATACAAGATCCACGGTGCCGATAAGAAAGAAGGGACCCAGTCTTTTGGAGCCGCAGCGATCCAGGACACATTCATGTACCGCCATTTGAATTCATATACCGGCGAACCATCTAGACCTTTGTTGAATTACAGAAGTAGCCTTCCATTCTTCGATGTCTTTCTGTTCTCGTAGTGTCTTTGTTAATTAATTGTCGTCGGGCTGCCTGGAATAGGCTGGCATTGTGATAACGGCGTGACAATTGGCAAGCCCATACTTAGTAATGGAGCAACTGTGAATTGTCCCTTTCTTTTCTTACTATCTGGAGCTTAAGCGTAGCCTATTAGTTTCAGCCAATACCGCGGCCATTGGGCGTTCACATTCAAGTACCATACTGAATATACCAAGATTCATATAGGTGCACATTCTATCGATGTCTGAATGCGCGGGAATAAAGTACTATCCCGAAGAAGGCCGAGGACAAACTATTTTTTACTTGTAATCTTTTTCTCCCATTTTAATTTTGTCTACTAACTGATTCCCCAATTTTCTGAGGGCCTCGCGAATGGACCCCCGAATCCGCTTGTTGTATAAACCTCGGACCACATCTTTATTGGTGACTCGAGTATCTGTGCACTCCTGGCCTTTTCTGCTTTCGAATCAGAGGTAGGGGCATACCAGACTTGCGGCCTTGTTAATCTTGTCACCCTTAGAAAGATTGCATTCGTACTCTTCTAGAGTAGGGCAAAATCCTCGTCATTTAATGACGAAGCATCTGGCGGCTCGAATCCCAAAAACCTGCAATAGCTTTATTAGATTCCAGTTCTTGTGGTCATTTGGTGTAGTAGCATCCATCATTTGACCAACATTTTTTCGCAGCTAGTCTGTCCTTTTTTCGACAACCGTCCCACATAGACAACAAGGAACGTTCTGTTTATTCTATTATTAGTTGTGTGGATTATGCATGTGCAAAGTCTGTTCCTTTTCCATGTTGCGATTGGCTTGTGGTTATTCATAAAAAAAAATAAAAGATAATAAATAAAAAAATTTTCTAAAAAGAATCATGAAAGCTAAAAAAAAAGAAAAACCAGCTGTTTGAAACGATATGTTTCTGTTCATGTGATGACAATTGAAGGTAATAAACATTACGACAAGCCTCTCTTTTTCTATCACCGGTATTTCAGTGATGGTTTATAGGTGCCTAGATGGCGGGCTTACGGACTACCCGTGCACATTTGCACACGAGCTCACCGATTATCCCAGTGATTATCTCATCGCCTGTCATTTGCGGTTTCTCCTGACGACCATGTACATAGTACATCAGCTCGGGATACACCCAAGATAACATCTTGGCTGGGTAAGCGCCCGGGCATTACGGCTACCTACGCACATTGCTACCAAGCTCCGTTGTCCGGTAAATTAGGATAGCATGTGCCCTGGTCATTTATATTGCAATCCAAGGTATACAAATTACATACAAAACAAATCATAAAATTAAATAAACAATAAACGTCTAATATTTATGTTGTGTAAAATATAAACCAAAAAGTATTTAATCACTTAAAACGGCCTGCGTTTTTTCCCCAGCGGAGTCGCCATCTGTTGACGACTTCCTTCCGAAGGGGAAGGGTTTGGAAGTCGCCACCTAGATATTTAATGGAAATTCTAGGAAACCGGGATAAGGCACATTCGAGAATTCAAAGGCTCGTTCCGCGTTTACGTGTGGGGAAGGAACAGACACACCCCCACGGCGCCCTCGAAAGAGGTACTCTTATATAAGTGATTAAAATAATTTTAGATTTATATGCATGAATTTTTGACTGTATAAATATATCGTTTTTTTACCAGATACGTAAAAAAGGGAATAAGTGTACACCTATTTCTCATCTTAGTATTTGATAATACATTTAAATATAGAACTTATGATACAAAGTATTACCCACCGATCTTATATTCATAACTTTCTATTATTTAAATGGGATTTGGCTTCCTCCAATACGTATAGAAGATGTGCAGAGTTAGTATACACCACTCCTTTGCGTACTGATTACGTATGCGAATCTCCTCTTTCGTATAAGCTTACAGGGAAAATAGGAACAATAGTTATACACCATGCTTTTATTTCTGTAGTTTATCGATCGAGGGAGACTAATCTCAAATAACGATATATTTTATAGAACGTCCCCCCCCCCCCCCCCCCCCCCCCCCCCGTCTGCGATTATAATAACATAAATAAATGTACAGCTTCGTAAATCGTGCGTGCTCGTTGTCGGAGTGTGCATGCCATTAGGATAAAATATTATTTTATTGAATATTGGGCTCAGCGCGTTTCCGTTTCCTCCTTCTATCGCCCAGACCTGTTTTAATTTTTTGTCAGGAATTGAAAAAAAAGAGGCTTAGTAGTACACCCTCTTATTTTCTTATTTAGTTGAATTATAAGTATACACCTATAATTCATTTTTATATAAATGTGCAGAACCTTTTATAAGAATTATTAACTTACAAAATGATTTTACTGCTAAAAAAACACAGTTAAACTGAGAAGTTATTTACACCTCCATATTATGTATTCGGATTACAAGTATACACCTATAACCGCTAAAAATTGATTAAAAATCGATATAATATGAAATTAAACTGATTTGGGCCCTAAACGGGCTGGGCCGGACCAGATTGGTCCCGCCCACGCGAGCGTTGGCTGCGCCCAGGCGCGCGAACGCGCACTGCGGTTCGACCCGACCAAGGTCGGTTCCGCGCGAGCGGCGCGGCCGGGCCGCCGGTCGGTTATTAAAACACGACGCGGACCGGCTCAGCCGTCACGACCGGCTGAGCCGGTCGTCGTCTAAATGACGACCCGCGAGCTCGCACAGCGAGCTCGCGGCCGGCCGTCCGGTCGGCGCCGGCGGCGCTTCGCCGCCGTCGACCGACCTTCCTAGGGCCTATTTTATAGTTTTCGACCATCCCCGTCCCAATGGAGATGTCAAAATTCTCGTTCGAGGCTTCGTTTGGTGTGTTTTTCATTTACGAAGTCCCGCGCGTTTCGGTGACCGTCGCGTTTTCGGGACTGTACAGGTAGGTTCCCAAGGGGTTCTCGAGCGTGCTGAGTCAATGACGGTATTAATAAATTTTATTTCGACGGTTCGTTACACGGAGTAAAGTGGGTACAAGTTTAAGTGCGTTTTTATATCGGTTCCGCCGCGTGGCTCGCCGCCCACGAAGCCACGGCGGCGGAGTTAAATCTCTTGTGTGTATAGATGATTGACTAGTGGTGAGGGGTTACCTTGAGTTCTCCGAGGGTGTTCGTGAAAGGAATGTGCTAGGGTGCACTCCGGTTTGGCTGCCGACGAGCTTCGACGGGCTCGCGGGCGGCGCCGCGCGGACGTCTACACCTTGAGGATGACGGCACGGTGATTACCCGTCAAGCCAATACTCGTTGGCCGATTCAAACCTCCCCTTCCCTCTCCCTCTCTTTCTCTTCTTCTTGCTTCTTTCTTTTTCTTTTGCCTTCTTCTAGGTTTCCCTCTGGTTTTTTCACTTCTTTTTTTCTTCTTTTTTCCTTTTTTTTTGTGTTGTTCGGACCTCTCTCACTGTGGCTGCAAGCCTTCCTTTTTATAAATCATTTCATCACACCCATTATCCAAGAGGCAATAAAAAAAATAAATTATCCAAAGAATAAAAAAAAGAAATGATGGCGTTGCCGTTTTTGGAAATTTGACTTTTAATATCGTAATGATTACATACCATTTTTACTTATTAACCGGTCGATAAGGGTGTATAATTTGACTTTGATTTCATCCATCAGATAAAGTCTGATAACGAAAAGTTTAATTACGGGTACTGGAATTGACTTTTGGACGGAAGCGAGGTCCTTTCAATAATTCACCTGGACATTCTGCGTAGTTATTTCGAGAAATTAGTTGAGTCCAGCACGACTAGACTGAATATGAACAATGTGGCGTGTAATGAACTTTGATGACTGACGAGCACGTTGACTTTAATTGTACTTTGTCGAAGCAGTAACCGATATATGTGGACCAATGCAACTTCGGTCCGGACAAAATTGGTGTCGACAATTAACATAGCTAGTTGTGGAACATTCCGGCACAAACACTACGAAACAGTGTCCACAACACTACGATATATTACCGCCAGTACTATGTTAGCCGTTGGAACACTTAGAAGCTTCCGACTAGGAATTGATTATATGAAATACCCATCCCGAGATTATTAGAGTAGAGAACAGTGACTTGATTTTCAAGGGGACCATGTATCGATCAATGCATCACTGCACATAATTATCAGAGACAACGATGAGGTAGCCACTATTTGTTCGGCCGCTTTCTTATGCAGCCCATTATTGCGTCCATTCTAGAAAGGGTGTTAGGTCTACCCTTTTTTAAGAAAATTCCTTTATATATGAGTGGCTGGTCCAGTGGTCCATATGCATCACAAACTCTTTTGTTTTTATTTTTCTAAATTAAATTTTGGGATACTATTATAATTTCCTTGAGAGTTGAGACCACAGTTTACTAATCAGGTTAAGCTTTTGGGAATGTTTGGGAATTTAGATTGTTCAAGAACATCATAGTATCAATAATTTAGTATGATTTTTTTTTATCTGTTTTTCAAAAAAACATTATAATATAGTCATCTGGTATTTTCTGTATGATATATATATATATATATAAATATAGTTAATCTGCTATTTTTTGTATAATTGAGCCCAAATAATCACTTTCGGCAAGCGTAAAACCATACTCGTCAAAATGATTTGGATAGATACTCAGATAGATACTCATATTAAGTAATACGTTCAGGAGATTATGTCGATACTATTTTAATGTGTTAGTTAAATGTAAAAGTTGAAGTACCGACGTGTTTAGCTTATTACCCCGAGTATTCAGCAAGTCTATCTATCACACTTTTTCGCCATAAAAAGAAAATTAATAAAATGTATCGTATTCATAAATTAGTCATTCCATCTTAATTTTTCAGAGAATCAATGTGTTGGGATTTTTGCGGTGGATGCGATCCATATTTTATACGATAATAAGGCGAAACCTTACTCTTCTATCAGCAAGACAATGGACCTACCAATGCCACCATGTTGGCCAACCCTAGAGCACTCAGTCGCGCATAGGTAATATATTCCATACATCTCCAGGACCACCTCCTAAGAAATTAACAACCAACTGTTGCTTAGGTGACTCTTTTTTTTTTAATTTTTTTAGTGGAAATCCAACTAATTAATTACAATAATACTCCATGCAGGCTTTCAATCTTTAAAGAAAAAAAATCAGAATCTTTATGCAAATCTTATCGGCTTTCGTCATTTGCTTAGATTTGTCGGCATTTGCTTTCTATTTTATAAGAAAAAGGAAATGAGAAATTTGTCGGCAATTCTAATGACAACAACTTTGAAATATTGATTACGCACATTTTAAATACGGCCGCCAACATCTAAATCTCTTTTCTTGTTCCACTCTTTTGGCCTTCAACTAAGAGATAACCAAATATCATACCTTTTTTTAAAAACCAAAAAGAAGTGATACAATGGGGGCTATATATGAAAATCTCTAGGAGCACATGTCCCCCTCTTTGGTTTCTCAAAAGATGCAGGTGGAGATCTTGGCTTGACCCCATGAAAGAACTATGGTTTGGCTTCTAATTGAGTTCACACCAACATGGGGAATTTTAGGACTTGGTGTGGTTACAAGCCAGTATTGTAGAGTTAGGTGTCAACAACCAAGGATGATCTACTTTTATCTTCCGGCACTATCGAGGAAGATATGGACATCAAGGTTGTAGAAAACTAGCCTGGCTTAATCCGACAAGACGTGGCTAAAGGTACTATTGGTTGGAGCCTACGCACTAAATTATCTAAACTTCTAAGCATCATGCTGGATTATGCCTTGAATTTATTTAATCCCGCGTTGTATTGTCCTTCAATCCAAATCAAGTTTCAAAAAAAAAAATTTAGATATTTTTCCAATATCTATAGTGATAGCGGAGGGACCTAACTATTAGGCCCGAAAATAAAACCCACCCAGTGATTCAAGAGTGTGGAGACTCTAATCATTGGTACCGAGCTATCTTATATAAAGGGTCAACGGCTAGGGTTTTGTCCACTGGTGCTTACAACTGCTCTTTATGCTGATCCGAGGTGTGCTCAATCAGCCGAGCATGGTGCTTGGGTGTTTCGAGGATCTAGACAAAGAGGAGTGCGAGAGTTCATACGATATTTTAACTCGGGGTTGTCGTATCACTCACCATAATCATCCTTAATTCGCTATTAAGAATAAAAGCACAAAATTATTTGTTGTTTTAGCAAGCACAGAAGCCTCGCTTATTTATAAATGTCGGACAGTCCTCCAAAACATCGTCTAGCCTAGATTATATTTCCTAAAAATAAGTCAAGAATCTAGGATACATTTTGTAATTTATGAGTCTTAAGAAGAGTGGTAACCACCTTGCCTGAGCAGTCCTAGATCGAGTCCTTGGTAGGTTATGTGCTAGCCAACCAAGAACACTGTGCGCCCATTGCTTGGTGGAATAAGAGCTAACGACAATGAGTACATGCCCTATGCATCACCCGCTTCCTGGCTTACATCCGTGGTTTTTCCATGCTCACACCCGTTGCTGCTATCTGCATGCATGTCCCCTTCGTGCTTGCTTCCTGCCATAGCTGTGATACACGTGCCAACCATGCTTGGCACGTGAACATTGTTGCTACTGTTCCCATCTGCACCAAATGACAAGCCTCGTGCCTGCAAGCCAATCCACCTAGATCAGAGCTCTCGTTGCTAACATCATTGCTTTATAATGAGCTTAGAACTCCAAGCAAGGAAATGCCTTATGGTTCTTCTCTTTCATATACCACTTGGATTTCAGTGACATTTTTTTTTAGAGCATTGTGAAACCGCAGTTTAGCTCAACCTAATGTCTAGATGATCTTTTGCTCCAAAATACTGTCTTCGCCTAGAGACACCACGTATCCCAACTCAATCTCATTGGTGGGTGGCAAAATCAATAGTTGGTCTTCATCATCATTAAATATTGATGGATCATACAATTTTAGTTCCCTCATATTGATTACATAGTACATACTTATGTGCGGAAACAACTCTAACTGAAGAGCATTGTCGTCATGCCTTTTTTTTTTATCTTGAAAGTACCATATCTCGGAAAGCTTCTCTCTCACTCTCTCTCTCTCTCTCTCTCTCTCTCTCTGAACCATTCCTTACCGGTGTTTCCACACACGACCTCCAACTTGGAACACGTAAGGAATCCAATGTGATAAAGCCCTATCTTGTATTGAGTTTTATGCCTCCACCAGCTGCATCTTGCGGATGTGCTCAAAGAATCTTGGTGCCTTTCTAACCTCACTTGCTTCATTGAAGTGTACAACTCCAATGATATAGAAAATGTAAGTTCAAATGGTCTTTGTAATAAGTAAGTAAAACAACCCTCAAATGTCCTCGCCGTAGAGCCACACATGGCTCAGTTGAACACTAACTCAATGTGGGGTAAGCTCTCATCAATGCCTTTGGGTGCTTGACATTATATCCTAGAAATATGTAACAATCACTTTAACTGTCTGTTTGAGGATGACATGTCGTACTTCGATGGAGCTCTATATCTATCACGCTTCAAAGCAAGTACCAAAACTTCCTAAGAAGCGGCTATTTGTATGAGAGATATGAATGATAGCAAGCCAAAAATGTCTCTACAAATGGATGAAAAAAGTGTCTTGTTTCTTCATCCAACATGATTATCCTTTTGTATGGCACTAGACACACCATCCTCTAAAGCGATCAACAATTACAAACGCATAATTGTTATTGCGCCTATTGCTTGGCAAGCGTCCAAGGAAATCCATGGATATACCCGTCCATGACCGTCTAGGGACTAGTAGGCGCGTAAATAATATCAACTAATTATTGGTACATGCTGTAAGAGCACATCCTCAAACGAACAATACCGCATATATATATGTGCATGCTGGCCAAACACATAATGCTATAAGTATTCTAGGTTTTCTTCATGTCAAAATGTCCCATAATCGTTAACTTGTGTACTTCACTAATGATCTAAATTATTCGATGCATATAAATGGTCTCCTCAATATAGCAATTCTTCATTCCATCTATTTACCACCAGCGTTTATACTTTCCCCAGGCCCGTTATCCGGCCAGTGCCTACTATTGCCACATTATTGTGCTTTTACGCACTCTTGCATCAACTACTATGATGGTGCCAACTCTTGTGCATGCCTCCAGCGGCTCACAGTCCATGCGGCTAGCCTTCTCCATCTTTGCCACGGTTTTAAAGTCTTCTTATCCATAAAACTCATTATATTCCTCATACGTGATTAGCAACACCTGGATTCTTACGTTGCTTCATGTACAACCACTTCCTCCACCTCTGCTCATCATATCCTATAGGGCATAATTGTGTATTCAAAGTGTACCTTAAAGGCAGTCAAATATGCCTCCTACCATATGGCCCTACATGAGTTCCACCATAAAAACCATGGGGCACAAGCTTGAATCGTGCGAACGCAACACGTTGTGTTATAGCCGTTCAAGAAAAAATGCTACTCTATTGGTCTATTCAACCACTAATTTCATGCTATTAATTCTTCTCGTGATCGTAAGTCAGAAGCTCCACCTTCGCACCAACTCAGATATGTGTGACGTTGTTCATCCAACTGCGCTCCATTCTTACAAATGTGGAGATTTTGGGCTCCAACTAAGCAACTCCTTACCTCCATTCATAGGACGGTTTATTCTGTATGCCGTGTGAAAGGGCTACAAGGCACTATCGCTAGTAGCACCACATGTGCTGTTGTTAGCCGAGGTGGAACAATGCCCCGTTGCCCTTACGCTTCGACCATCCTCCCCATGAGTTGTTCCAACAAATCTAGCCGCACCTCGAGCCGTACCACATAGTTATTCACTTCCTCGTCTGGACTGGATTGATTGTGCTCAAGCGTGGTTACCTCTTCCACCACAAAGTCATCGTCGATTTAGGTTGCGATGTCTGGTCCCAAACATGTGATAACCATCCTTGATGCTTCTCCTTCAAAGATCTAATACCAACTTGAGCCAAGTCAGCTTCACTAGATTTGCACTAAACATGGCTAGACGCCATTAGATGTGAGCTTGAGCTTGGAAGAGGGGAGTTAGCCATGGCCGAGAGCTTGAGAAATGTTGAGAGGAGAAGATGATCTTTCACTCCATGCAAAGTGGAGCTAAATACATGCTTGAACTTTTGAGCTCATTACGTGTCTCTCCTCATTTGCTATTAGCTAGACTAGACACCTAAGTACTATGACTCATGCTTGACCCATCATTTAATTACATGGTTTGCCATTCTAATAAAGTGAAATTTTAGTGCTAATAAAAAAGCTAGACATATCTGAATTGCAGGACTCAAATAAAGTGACATGCTGGAAATGCTAGATAATGCATTAGGCTGCTAAGCATCAAGGGGCCAGGTAGATTCCAGGTTTGGGCCGGCCTGCTATGGACTTGTATAGGCCTCATAGCTACCATGAAGATGACAGGAGGAAACTGGGCAGCATGGTTTTGTATGAGCCGAGCCCAAGTATTCCGGCAATGTGTGTCCGGATCATTGACAGACCTGATATGGCCGGAATCAAAAGTACGTATCGGGAATGTATGTAACAAATATTACGATGCACTGCATGTGAAGTCGATCTTTATTATAGTAATATTTGGTTGGATAGGCCGTCAACTTTCTCTTTATATTATATGCTTCAAGACCCTTGGCTATGTCCGAATTGTCTTGCAATAGAGGTTACTAGTTTTTTTTTAATATACGATTATTATGGAAAGATTTCGTCAATAATTGGGTAATTTTATATGACCGTCTTACTATATTCCACCTATCAAGAAATTTTAACCTTTTTGTCAGGATATTGTAGATTATTTTGTATCTATTAAAATTAACTTTAGTAACATCACTCTGCACTAAAGTTAATTAGCTTTTTTTTTTTAACGTAATTATTGTTTGGATCTCAGTTTTTGAGTTTTTGCTTTATTACTTTAGTTAACTTGTCACTATAACCATGCCAACCAGCCCACCCCCACAGTCCTTTTTCTTCTCCTTTTTCACATTTTTTTCATGTTCCTGTAAATATGACCTAGTATATGTTGTATATAGGCTTTTGTAAACTTGCTACTTTTTTAATTATTACAACAATTTATTATGCCATATTTTTGTGCAAAGCCAGTGTTGTTTTACAATTTTTTGGTATTCAACGAAAGATTGCAGTCAAGCATAATTATGTTTTACATTGAAAAGTACATGTCAAAATTTGGCTATGTACATGTCCGTTGAGTATTAGACACCGACACTCAACGGACACGTCTGGACTGCACATGTCTGAACTGTACATGCCTTATTTTAAAAACAATTATAGCATATCATATTTTTGTTTGTTTCCATACTTTTTAGGTAGCTGGCGATAGATTTTTTTCGTTCATCTCAACTTGGTTTAGAAAGTCAACCTCTACTTATAAGTCTTTCAATAACAAACCTTTGTGCTAGTATTCTAATTAATGGGGTGCAGATCTGCCGAGATTTGCCAAAATATGCTCGAGCTGCCATTCTTTGCTCCAAATTCCTCCCAGAACTGTCGTATAAGTGAACCAGTATGATAGGAGAGTGTCGACGACCTTCCTCCGGAGAAGGAAAAAAAGTTTTTGGAGTCGCCACTTAATTTTTATGAAACAGGAAATCGGATAAGGCACGTTGACAGATTTCTAGTGTTCGTTGTCGGTTACGTGTTGGGGAAGAAATACCACCCCTACAGCGCCCCTCGAAAGAGTTCTATAAATGATTCAATATTTTTTATTTTTTGGCTGATATAAGTAGAATTGCTAAAATAATCAAAATATAAAATGTAAGTCTGTTTGTGTGTGTGTCGATGTACTTATTATTTTTATTAATGTTGGGCTCAGCGCCTTTCTGTTTCCTCTTCATCGTCCGATTGTTATTATGAGTGACATTTTTTAATATTACTTGAATTATTAGATTTTGAAAGTATCCGCCTCCGATTGCGACTTCGATTGTAAGTGGCCACCTTACATATCGCATTATTAAAGTAGTGTTATCATTTTATTTTAATCGACAAATGTCCCACCTCCGATTGTTTCTGAATTGGATTGTAAGTCTCCACCTCTACATTGTTTGTATCAAAATTGTGTTTTATTTTTAGATATCTTTATTAAACGAAAGTATCACCTCCAATGCAAATTCCGAGTTGCACAGTGTCCACCTACTACCCATTTATTCGTTTGTTAGAATGTGATTTCTGAGAAGCCAGTTATCCACCGAATCCCTTCCGTACTATTAAATTATTCTAATGCAAGCATCTTTTATTTGAGGGAAAGATTATCCATTCTTCATCCCTAATTATATTTATTTAAATAAGTTTAATTATAGTTTTGCTAATCGATTAAGGAAGAAATATCATCTCAAACTTAATCTTATTAGTTAATACAATTCAATATTGAGTAAGTAAGTCACATTAACATTCGAAAGAGAATCAAATTCATTGCTTTTTCTTGATAATCCATTAAATTCTATTTCGGGAAAATATCCATCTCCTTGAAAATTCTCATGCTTCTTGTCATTACTCATATTTATGATTATTAGTTAAAATGAGATTACTAGTATGTAGAGAAGATAATGGAATAGGTGTTTGAGTATTACTTGGAATCCGAAAATGTGAAAAGCCAGAGCTTTGGTGCCGTGCAATAGGTTTCCGGCTACGGTAATATCGAAGTCGGTTAGAAAAGAGACGTGTGACGAGCAGTATGAAGACTGAAAGAATAGGAGGCGATGCCGGTGATCTCTCCTTTTCTCTTTGGTTCTTTCTATCTTTCTCAAAAAAAAAAAAATGTTATTTTCTATTTCTCTCTTTCTTCTCTCCCACCTTTTCTTTTTTTTTTTTTTTTCCTAAGTTGTCTCTCCCCTCTCATCACCTTTTTTTTCTCTGCATTATGTGCTCTTTTTATGCTGCAAATATTAGTAACCTCCTCCATAACTTCATGTAATCCCCCTATTTTCATGCATTCTCAATTGTCTCATTAAATAACCCATTCAATCTTATGTAACTGTTCAGTGTTTAAAGTTTTTTGAAACTGTCAAAAATGTGCTCTAAGCATGACTTTCAACATTTTGTGTACTTCATTCCCTTCAATGAGTCTAGTTTCAAACAAAATAGTTTGGGTATATTTTGATTTTGTAAACAAAAAGGATGGTCTTCTGGACTAAGACTGGTCTTATAGGAGCGAACTAACAGCGATGACTCAAAACTTCGTTGGGTAAAATTGACTGAAAGCAATGTGATTCATTACTATAAAAATTTGGGTTTAGGTTGACTGCGGGATCGGATGTTAAATTTCTTACAAAAATTTGGTGTTGTTTCATCATTTGAATGTGTATAACTTAAGTTATTGTTGATTTAGTGCTGATATATCAGTTCTAAAATTCTGAGCCAAATTAATATGATCGAGTCTAATTGAACTTAAGTCGGCTTAATCGAGTTAATTAGATTTAATTAAGCCGATCAAGTAAAGTTATTTTCAATTGCACTTCGCGGCCACCATTAGTGTATTTCTTGACCAACTGCAAACGAACAGTCCGGACAAAATGGGGTGTCTACAGAGAGCATGAAAAAATTGGGTGCTCTAGTATTAGCAATAAATTGAAATGATAGTCAAAAGAACCACAAAGACTAACAGTTTCAAGTTAACATGCTGGGATTAGGGGGTAAAAATAGAATTCCAATTAATGGTGAGCCTTCACTTTTTCCAAATTTTGCTCGTCCAAATGGTGCACCCACCATATCGTGTGAACAATACTCATTTATACAGCAACTCAGAGGATAATGCTAAATATTGCAATAACCAGATAGAGAGTGAGACGGATTAAAGAGGCATAAAAATTGGATTCGTAATGTCGGTGCGGATTTTTAAAGTGTTAGGGTTAGCATACGAGTTTTGCAACTTTGGTAGCCCTTGCTTTGACACTTTCTTTTTCGCTTGAATATATTCTAAAGCAATCATGAAATATATCCATTCTCAACAAGAAAAAGAAAGGAATAATTCCTTCCTTTAAATTGTTGGCAGAGATTATGTTTGATGCTTTACAAAATGTGCATATGAAAGTTTAATGATACTAATTGATCTTTTAGTAACTTTTTGTTGGATGATTTGTTATCTAGATATAATTATCATCATGATATACCATTTTCGAAACAATAATTAGATGGAGAATAGAATATTTGTTTGCGCATACAATTGGTGAAGGTTCTTATAACGGTTGACATTAGCAGTGAAAATAAGCCAAGCTGCTCATGAGTGATTCAAACTTGAACTTGTTTAAGTTTGGGTCTAACTAGAGCTTTACTGATTTCTAATGAAGTTCGAGCTCAAATTTAGGCCCGGCCTATTTATTGAGTCGAGTTTGAATAGTTACAACTCGACTTGGTAGGCTCATACGCTTCGAGCTTGACCCCGATCAAGTTGAGATCGACCCAAATTTGAATTAAAGATCTACATTAATTCTGGTTTTGAAATGATAAAAATACTTAACTAATCAAATACCGTTCAAGCTCAAGTCAAACCTCGACTCATTCTTTTTTGTCAACTGAGTCGAGTTCAAGCTCTACAAGTTCGAGCTTGATTTTAATCAATCAACTCGAGTTCGAGCGTAGTGGTGCTTGAGTCGAACTCAACTCGTTTTAACCTCCTAGTTGGAACTAATTGAACAATGGACGCTCTAAAACTCTCTCTAACTCATCTCATAAATATTTTGGACCCATCAATCACACTATATTCGAATTACCGTGGGAAATGATTTTTACGATATAATAAATATATATATTTTGAGAAATAAATATAATAATAAATAGCATTATGATATAATGCTAGCTACTCACACTTAGCACACTCTATTAAATTTTTAGTCCTTTAGGCAGCTAATAGTCTTCTCATTACGCGTGAAGGGACCTGACTATACCAAAAAACATTATAGAACTCCGTTACGCAAAAATACGCTATTAATAATAAACCAAATAATAATTCTTGGTGCATAGTGCTGACCATTGAAGTCAATGTCCTTCTAGAATCATAGGGCTGCCATGTTGTCCTTCTAGAATCAATTATATTATTACTAGAATAAAGCAAATTATATTATATTCTCTTTTCTTTTCTTTTTTTTTCATCTAATGTGAAGCATAAAACATAAAGTAGCTTTTTGTTCCCTGAATTTGGATTGTTTTTTTGAATTCTCATTTGATTGCAAGGATAAGATGGAACAATGCAAAACCATTGGACCCTAGAAAGCTAATGGGATTTTGTCAAAAAATCATCCCTTCGTAAAATTAGAAGTTAGATAAAAATACTAAGTTCTAATTGGAACAAATCAACCCTCAAATAAAAATACTAAGTTAGATTTTTGAAAAAAAATTTTAGCTTGTCCAAAATTATTCATCCAAAAATTACAATATAAATATTGCAACATCATACTTGTCATCTGAATACTAAATTAGCTATTTAGATTACTTTTGAGTATTTGAATATGATTTTTTTTAAAAAAAAAAATTGAAAATGTAGTGGCTAATTTGTAAAATTTTAAAATTAACTGACTTTTTTAAAATTATCCAAAGCTAATGGCATTCTAATTTCTTAACCCAAAAAAAAAAAAAACATATTTTCAATATTTGTTAGCCTCCAACTACATAGTAAAATGCAAATACGCATAAATATGTTTGGAAAGAAAAATGCATATGTACATCAAATGCATCAATAAATCTTACAATTCTACAAAATTTATACAAATTTTTACCTCCTATTTGTCCAACAACAAAGTATCAAAATTAACCATCCAAACTGCATCATATCAATCTGAATAATTTTTTTTTGATGGTACATTTGATGGCACCGCATTATTCTTCAAAAATTTGGAGAATGAGTGCTTTGAAAATCCTGTTTGCATGATAGAAAATTGACTCTCATGCTCAACATTTTCAGAAAAATGATATAAAAATCTTTCCAATTAATTAACTTTTTGTAAAGAAATTTCGGTAATATCATAATAATATAGAGATATAGGATTTAAACAGGTTAAAATGTGGATAATTGCAAATCAAAGGACCAAATAATAAAAGGTGAGAAACCAAACAGTGCAGGAGAAGATAAGTTAAAATATGGAGACAAATTTAATTAGGAAAATGGATAATTGCAAATCAGCCCCCTTTATTTTTGGAACGCCAAATCAGCGCTAAAAATACCGTTTTCAGAAGCTAGATTTGCACGTTTCAAAAGTGGGTTGGGATTTTCAGGAGCTGATTTGGTGTTTTTGCAAAGTGGTTGGGGGGAAGGGAAGGGGGGAAAGGGGGAGGGGGGATATGTAAAAAGCCCTTAGGAAAATGCTATATCTTTCAACTAATTCATCAAATCTGTATATTTTTTAGAATAAAATTTTGGGATATTTTCTTTTTTTTTAAAATATATTAAATTTATATATTTTGGTGTAATTTACTTTTAAAATTTTAAAAAAAAATTAAAAATATTTCTAAATAACTATTTGAGGTTTCAAAACTTAACAAATTTAAAAATAGTTTTAAATTTCATTTTAAACCCAATAAATTTTGGAGTACTAAGACACATATTCATAAGTATATTTTAAAAAACTTTCAACATTAATGTTATGGATATCATCAAAATTTATAATTTTTATATTTATTTCCTAAACAATGGGCCCAAGCTTTTTTTATTATTTTCATTATATAATAGGTTGATGGATTTATATGTAAATTTCTTGCTGCGACTAACAGTGCCCATTTAATTAACCTATCAAAATTTAATTTACATAGTACGAATAAGACATGCCATCTAGAAAGGAGTTTTTTATAGACTATGCAAGAAAAATTTTATTTTAATTTTTTTTAAAACTACAATGATAGATGAATTTATGGATAACCAAAGCATTTTATTCTGAATTGGCCCAAAACCAAGAAGAATTATGAAGAATCGAAAAAATGAGTTTGTAATAACAGCCCTTGCCAGCAATTCTCTATCTAATTAATTTCTCAATTGATAACATTAAATTTACCCTACACAACACTAATTCACTGTGTAAAATTTTAAATTTTACAATACTATCTCAATTTATATCATAAAACTATTATCGTCCGTCCAAAATATTTCGATCTAAATATTACGATACAGTACTAATAAAACCTTAATATACAAATTACAATTATACTAATCGTCTAAAATATTTACAAATTTCTGACAAAGGGCTGATTCAAAAATGTTTTTTTTTTCTGGGCCTTACTTGAATCAGGTTAGTAAAGTATGGACTTATTTGAAATTATAATTTGAAAAAAAAATGATACTTGGAAGATGAATGGGACCACAAGTTGTCAGGTCGTTGAATTTGAAAGGGATCGCATAATTGATGATAAATTGGGTTGGATTTGAAGATATAGTCAAATGAAAGAATGTGATTGTCGTGCTATAATCCAACTAATTTGCTAGAAAGAATGCTAAAGTGTCGCACGCGGATTTATTTATTATAATAATCGTATAAAAATAGATTAATCACGGACGAAATTTCTCTATAATAATATATAAAAAATGGATCGATCGTATTTTTTATTTTCTCAATTTAGTCGCTTATGCTTATTTATTATGTGCTTCGTTCTTTTAGTTTGGAAGAATATGGTGTAAAATTATACTATGTGAACTTATATATTAATACATTGACGTATCTCGATATCTCGATATCTGTGTACGTGATTGTTAGTTATCTAATCCGAAAATCTCGCACGGACGAAATTTATTATGGGCGTTGTTGTTCATGAAAGAATTAAGCACTGGGCTTTTGCAACTTATTGGCTTTTCTTTGAGAGCTTGTTGGCGTTTTGAAGAGTGACTGATCATCTTCCCCATACAAAATATTGCAAGCTCTATAATTTTATTTTATTTTTTAAGATTATCGCGAACAATTTTGCCCGTAATTGGTCATTTTTGTACAACTGTTATAACAGAAACCTACGGATAGTACCGATCCATGTTCTCCCAACCGAAAAGTTTCAATCTTTCGATCTGGACAGATCTGAAGATCCGTGTATCCTCCATGGAGTACAGAAGGGATAAATTTTTCACACCCTTATAGATGGAACTTGCAGGATTCGAAAAAAAATCTTTACTTATTAAGGTGAAAGTTCCAATCATCCGTCTTAGGCGCCTTGGGCAAGCTCTATAATATCATCATATCAACAAATATCCATTACTTATTATCTAATATGATAGGTTTTTGTTTTGTTGTAAAAGACAGATATTAAATGCTGCCCTTGCTTTAAAGGTAATGGATAACAAGATTAAAATGTTTTTCTAAAACTTTATAGTTTATTATTTCAATTGAATAACGCATTAAACTATCATCAAAAGTTAGAAATAATTAATGATATGATGATTTACATACTAGTACTTTTTAAATCTCTGGTTAAGTATTTAGAATTTTTTTTAATTTTAAATTGTTTTTCTAGATGTTTTTCAACTATTAAATAACTAATTAATTAATCTTAGTTACATTTCTTGTTTATAAAATTTAAATATATACAAGTAAATAAACTTTTTCTAGATGTTTCAGTTAGATTTTTTTCAATCTATTAAATAAATATATTGATTAATTTTGGTTACATTTCTAGTTAATAAAAATTTAAATATATACAAGTAAACATTAATTTAAAGATATGCAATTCTTAGATAGAGAGAGAGAGAGATGAAAGGAGAGCATATATTTTATATTATTATATATATATATATATATATATATATATATATATATAACTGCGTTCTGGGCCGCCACATGTCATGACGCTCACGCAGCCTGATTATGAGAATGAGCCGGGCCCCGAAGTAAAGGCCCACGATATAGACAATTATGTATTCGGGATAAATATTGAAGCCTCTTGCTGGAACATGTGTCGGCAACGACGTTACTCCCGACTATGTTTCGGTTAGCGACCTTGTCGAGTTCGACAATTCACAGCAGTTATGAGAAGTTTGGACCGCCGCATCTCACGCCGTAGAGTCTTTACGGAAATCAACCGACACACTCTTTATGACTTCCAATAAAGAACTCATTAAATCCGGTAGTTAATTAACCACGGTTATTAACTATTAAATGAGAAAGCTCATAAGAACGTTGGAGCCTAGGGGAAAGTGTCTGTCCACGGCAGCTATAAAAGGCAACGGGCAACTCTGAAGAAGGGATTGGCTGATAGAGATACCGACATACTATACTGTAAAGTGAGAAGAGAGTTGAGAGAAATTTGTATTTCTTTTTACTCATAGTGAAATTCCTGACTCGTTGGCGTTACGTGACAACCCGTGGTTTTACCTTGATTTCAAGGGTTTCCACGTAAAAAGAGTTTGCGTCTTGTGTGATCTAGGATCATCTCAAACAATTATCACCTACTTGGAATCCTAGTCATAACTGTTTTTGAACACTCTATTGATCGGTCGAGGATCAGCTCGATCAATACATATATATAATGACTTACATATTGCCCTACTTTTTGAGAAAGCATAAGTAAACTTGTTTAGAAACACTGAGGTCGACGAACATATAGTCCGATCTTAATTGGATTCGTCTTGTCGCAAAAGATGCACCATAACTTTATCCGTCATCATCTTGTACTCTCTCCCATGCTTCTTGGTAACACGTCGTGCACATAAATTCGTCATTTATTCGTGTAACTTATTTATCCAACAAGCGGTAATAAGTATAAAATTCAAGTAGACAAAAATAGTTACTACGCAGGCTAGAATTATTAGAATTTTTTAGAAAATTATTATTAAAACCTTGTATTTTATTATTTTATATGACCTAGCAACAAGAAAAAGTATGAAGTTTGAAATTTAACTACAGCAATACAACCATTGCTGAAAATTACTGATAATTTGAGCAGATTTTGATTTTCCATAATTTCAGCCTGAAAAACAAAATCCACTAAAATATTATTTTATAATTTTTTAGAAAGTCCCGTGAAAGAATAACTCCACGACCGCTCGTCCACTACCTCCAATGCCGACGAACAACTCGAATTTTTTCTCCCCCAAAATACCCCCACAACAAAAACTCCGCAAACTCTCTTCTTCCCCCAAAACTCCAATTTTTTTCCTTCTCAGCCATGACTAGCACTTCTGCCCCTGCTCGCAATTCTTCCAAGGTTCAATCCCAATTCACAATCCCCAATTGAATTTGTAAATTCAATTGATTACACTCTTTTAATGCTAATTTTGGATGAATTGTTTGATTACACAGGCGCTGAGCAAGATCGCTTGCAATCGGCTGCAGAAGGAGCTCGTTGAATGGCAAGTCAACCCCCCCGCTGGATTCAAACACAAGGTCACAGATAATCTTCAGAGGTCTGTGTACTACTTGTAATTCATAGTTAATTATTCTTAAAACCCTAAAAAGTTTCATCGTTTTTAATTGTTTGGATGATTAGGTGGATTATCGAGGTGGTGGGAGCGCCGGGGACTCTTTACACGAACGAGACTTATCAATTGCAGGTCGACTTTCCTGAGCACTACCCCATGGAAGCCCCGCAGGTATCTTTCTTTTCCTTTAATTTTTGTTTTCGTTTTTTGGAGATATGATAACGAGGAGAAATCTCGCTCTAAACCGACCTTGGATGGCTCTGATATGGATAAATCCCGGCCTGGAGGAGCGCTCACTCAGGGCGTTTGGCCCGCTGCCTGCTACCACTGAGTAAATTTGCAAATTTCCCCAGTCTATTGTAGGGAGTGGGAAGCGAACATGGACGTCACTCTTCCTGATGAGTATTCGTGGACCTAATTGCTGACTGCAAGTTTTTTTTCCTTAAATTTATGTAATTTAGTAATTTTGGGGGTTGAATTTGTGATTATTTCTTGTTGTTTAGGTGATTTTTCTGCAGCCAGCGCCGCTGCATCCACATATCTATAGCAATGGCCATATCTGCCTAGGTAATAACTGTACTTGAGTAATGTCGGTGCATCAGTGATGAAGTTGCTGTTATTGGTCCTTTTTATTGCAAATTACCCTGACTTGGGCATAAATTAGTAGCAGTTGATACTTCTCTGTGATTTTCTTGATCTGGGTACATCATTTATCAGTAAGAGAGAGAGTAGAGATTTAGCAGTTTTTATATTCATCTTTAATGTTAGTGGCTTGTTGCTTTTCGAAAGATCTTGTCGTGCTTGGAAATTCACTACTTGAGTTTATAAGGTAATAAGGACTGTTATAATGTTGAATTAGATCTCTTGTTTTTTACTGAATTTATCCTTGGTGAACACAACTCCCCCCCCAAAACAAAAAAAAACCTCTCTCTCTCTTTTTAATGTTCTGATGGCAATGTTTGGTATATTGTGACCCTGCTTGTATGCGTATGCAATATCTTACTTGGCTATTGTTAGTAGGATGCATGCGATATTGTGATGGAGTTATGTTTATTATGATTTAGCTTTGAGGTTTTAGTATAATTTAGTGGTGACTTAGGAATTGTTCCTAAACTTTCAAAAATTGTTGTTTTGTTCTGAAAACTTTATATAGTGAAGTTTTGATCTCTATAGTATAAAGATTTAGTCGTGATTGTATTAGAAGATAGCAGCAGATGAGTTTATATAATGTCTGAACTATTTTTTATTCTGCCGACAGAATCGCAACAACTTATTGCCAATGAAAAAATTCGTGAGTCCAAATCAGATTCTAGGTCACATTATCTCCTAAAAGAACTATACTAAAAAATGAAATATAATGTATATTTAGGATTTACAGAAAATTATCTTCAAAGTTGAAGGATTCATAACAAACTTTTAAAAACTCAAGGACCAAAAACGTTTTTCAAGTTTGTTATGAATGATAATGGTCTTGAGATGCATAAATAATGAATTTGGCTGTAAATAATATGCTTAAATCAAATGCGTATCGGTTTGTTTCCAAAGAGGATCTTAAGATCTTCAACATTGTAATGGACTCCATTTTGGCGTTAAATATTGTGTATTTGTCCCACGTGACCCTGTCTGTCAGCGGCCAATTTTGCTCTCTGATTGATTCTTCAAATTTATAGGATGGGTCATGTTATTCCAACTTAACATAAGGTGCACGCGTAGTAGTTTACTTACATGTTTAATGGTTGTGATGAGACCTGGCCTTGTAATGTAGGTCGGATTAGTTTGGCATCTAGTTTTGGGTGCCAAAGCATGAACTTAAAGGGACGTATGAACTCCCTTTTGGATGGTTCCAAATCCTCAGAATTTGTCATCGACTTTCCTCATTCTTAGTTGTTGAATGTCCCTTCTAAGAGGCTGTTTACTTTACCCAAAAGTAATCTGAAGTCACTTCTTGCCACTTCCAAAACTTTGTTTTGGTGTTTATTTTTCACAATTTTTGTAATGAGGATACTATAGATTTCCTAAGGTGAAGTCAACATTAGTTTAACAAATTTACTACCTTAAAAACTCACCTACTTATGAAACTCAACTTTCCTACACGTTCTTTAAAACTTCCAGTTGAGTATACAGTCCTTAAAAAGTGGTTTATCAACCTTGCTAGGTTCAGAGATTTGCTATGCTTCCAACTGCCACATTTTAGCTTTTGATTCTCAATATTCCCTCCATGTTGTAAAACTCTTCATTCCTCAACGTTCTTAGTAACCTGTCTGTGGAATTTTTTGCCCTGTACTTAATTCATATATGTTTTTTTTTTTTTTTTGGAGAAGAAAAAAATTAATTCATAGATGTAGGATTACATCATGCTGCATTCACCAGATATAACCTTATAAGAAACCTGGATTGCAACAGTGGAGCATCGGCGTCCTAGGGGCTCTCGGATGAACATATGCAACAGAAACTAGTTGAGCTTGCTTGTCTTTTTTCCTTTTATTTGTATATCTGGTACTGTCGCCATGATAAGAAACCAGGATTGTAACTGGAGATCATAGATTTGAGGCTCTTTGATGAAAGTGCACACAAAAAGTAGTGGGGATTGCTTTTCTTTTGCCCTATAATTTATTTATCCATCTTTTTTTTTGGTTAAGTTGACTATCACTTATATATCTCTCTATATATACAGAGAACACTGCATGTCAAAAGTAGTTTGTTGCCATGTGGCATCTATTACATTTTTACTAATGCCATGTGGCCATTTTCTTTACTTCCACATGGCATCCATTACTTAATGAATATTATTTATATAATCTATAATTAAAGGTCATATGAAAAGACCTTATTATAAGTTAACAATAAAAAAAGGCAAAAATTGTAGTTTAACGCAGATACTATTATTTAACTTTTAACCAAGATCCGTGCAACGCACCGGTGCAAAATTAGTGGAATACTAAGACTTGTATGCTTCCTCCAGTCAAATCTAGGGTTCAAACATCCCAGCCTACTGCAGCTGCTGGTCAGTAAGCTGCTGTACCTGCTGACACAATGTAGTGATTGTTATGGATTGAAAGCATTAGTAATAGTCTCTTTAATGTTAATCTTTAGGGTTATGTTTCTGTGAGTTTTATGTATTTTATTATTACGCTTTGTTTGAGTGTGGAACATTTGAATATTTAAGAATTTCACTAGATTTCTATTTTGTTTGATTGGTGATTGATTTTGGATGATAGGGTAAGTTTAAAAAAATACTTCTCATTAAGCACTGTTACGCCTGCCATAAGTTACAACTTGGTGTTCTGAACTGCAGATATTTTATATGATTCTTGGTCCCCGGCAATGACCGTGAGTTCCATATGTATCAGCATATTATCCATGCTATCGAGCTCGACAGCGAAGGTTCCTGTACTCTTTTCTTCATTATCAACTTATCTTTTATTCTAAAAAATTTCATGGTTTTCTTATATATCTTGTGTTTTCAGCAACGTCCTTCTGACAACGATCGCTACGTGAAGAACTGTCGTAATGGTAGGTCTCCGAAGGAGACGAGATGGTGGTTCCACGACGACAAGGTGTAAGTACGGCAGTAAATCTTGGGGGAAGAGTAGGAGTCACCCTTGACCGTAATTGTACTCGATTGGAATAATGAGATAGGAGTATTTAATTGTTCAATCAGGTCTCTTAAGGCCGTGTTATCTGTATAGAAAGAGTAATCGTAAGTCTAGATATCGATCTGTTGCGAGGACCAATAACTGCATATGATCATGGGTGTTCTCATGCAAGCACCTTTATTTATCCTTAATGTACGATTTCTATCCGTTACTCACGGAATGATCTTTCTGTGTTTCTTTGTTTTTGCTACGATTTACACCGACAAATCTTGGCATCCGACATTACCCAATTATTTTGCTGGTATCTTGAAATTAAGCTAGTGCATAAGGTAGTTTCAGCTGAAAACCGATGTTGCAGGTGCCGTCAGGCTATTGACCAGGTTTGATTCTGGGGGATTGCTGATTTACCGAGTTAAAGAGTTCAGACTTGTTGCGTTAATGTTGTCGATGTGCTCTGTTATAGCCAACTTGTTCTAAACTGTAACGACAATGACTTGGTGCATGAGATAGGAGATGGGATAATAAGGTTGGGGCAAAGAATTTGGATACATTTTATGAACTGTGCTGTCCTCACATATTGGGCACGTCCATGTGTGCCGTGCTAGGTTTGGGAACGTGGCCCCCCCCACATGGGCGGACGCGTGCCTTGGGAAACGTGCATCCCACCGGGCGTTCGTTGTGCGAGATAAGCACGGGTGCTGTATTTTTTGGCGCGTGTGCGAGGATGGCGACTCCAATGAGTACTCCACTGCGTGGTTTGAAAATAACCGTCGGGTCAGAGTTTCACTATCTGCTTGCCGGCCGGGCTCACAGGAGTTCGATGTCGACGAGTAAAAAACGGAATAGTGCTCAAGTGGTGCAAACATATATTCGGGTAGATTTTACCTCGTCATTAAAAAAAAAAAAAAAAACTTGGGCACGTGACCGTGTTAGGTTTGGCCACGTGAAGGCGTGGTTCAGCACGTGCTCAAAAGCACAAATGCACATTTCTTACGTTATTTCATGCATTCGTGGCGTCTTCCAGGAAGGCGACTCGTCAACAGCATCTTCTATTATAAAGCAAATCTTTAATGCAGGGGATAAGCAGCCGCTTGAAGATATTCTCCAAAGGAATAATTGCATATCAGCCTCCTGAATTTTAAATCTCATACAAATCAGCCTATTTAGATTTTTGTATCAAATATATTTTGAGTATATATATTGAGAGGTTTTGAATATAAACAAAATAAAGTTTGATGTGATCTCTAATATTTTGTACTCAAAATTTTTTCAAAAAAATTCTTTTAATAGATATTTAAGATTTTAAATTTTTTATGATTTTAAAAATTAATTTGCTAATTTGCTAAGACTTTAAAATCTCACCTATTTGAAAGTATATCTTGAAAAAATTTAATACAAAAAATAGATTTTTTGACTTAAACTATAATTTTTGTGTTTAATTTTTTTTTTAAAAAAAAAATACATATAAATAGATATTTTGGAACATTTAAGATAACGAATAATAAATAATGAGTTTATTCATGAGGTAGAAGGGAGGACTGATATGCAAAACTTTCTTTTAATACATAATCAGAAGAGTGTTTCCTTGATCAGTTTTAGCAAAAGTGTCTCATGGATATATGTAAAAAGACAACAACACTGCTTTATACAAGGCACTAGTTTTTGTTAAACTACTTTAAAAAAACATTGCATACCTGAAACACTCGAAATCACTCTTCTTTTACGGTCATCTTCTCCGTCAGTATTCCCTCTCCAATTCATCGTTCCGACCAATTTTCTGTTCGCCATTGCCATTAATTCGAATTTCATTAGGATTCACGCCATTTCATAACATCAAAAACACCTCAGCACTATTACCAAAACTATAAGCATTGCAAAGGGCCACAGTGCCACACAAGCGACTTTATAGGCTTATATTTTGGATTTTAGGATCAGAAAGGTCTGCTTTTATTAATTTGGTAAGGACATCTCTTACAAAAATACTGAATGTTTTAACTCCCTTTGAATCCTCACAACAGATACAATAAATAGAAATACAACGATAAATATGAATGGGGAGGCTACAAAAACTCCACGCATATATATACAACATGAGAAATATGTTGCAGAGCTCTACTATTAAAACAATATTAGAGACAAGTCTGAGAAGTTGCCCGAACCATCATTTGAGGATTTCGGGTCATTCCAAATCTCTCAGCTGCCCGAACATGGCACAAGGGAAAGAGCTTATGACAGTCTACCAAGTAGCAGCATATAGATCACTACTCGTTGAAGTCCTCATAAGATGATGGCCCGGATGAATCACTTTGATACGGTGTAGTTTCTCGTGGTGATGATGGGAGTGATTCTCGTTGAACTGTCGAACCTGAATGCAAGACACAAAATCGAGAACAATGTATTATGTCATCGTTAGGAGTTCACAACAACTCAATTAATCTATTTTTTATTTTTTTGGTTTTCTGATTAATCTTTCATTGACCAATCATGACTTGTAAACAATTCTAGAGTATTGCGTTAGGGTAAGGTTTCTACATTTGCTTTGATTTCAAACAGAATGTCGATTTTCTTTTATAATTCCTTTTAGGTAAAAATCTTCCAAATTTATATATTCTGTAACAACAAAATCCTTATAGACAAAGAAGTAAAATAAGAGAAAATTAAGAAAATGCTAAAAATGACAACTATCAACCTAAAGGCTCCACAGGTGACATCCAGATCTTATCCAACAACCCTATCTTACCAATTAAACATATCAACTTCAACAACGAGAGTAACAAAGCCTTTTTCCTACTAGCAAAGTTATAAATTAGTAGAAGTTACCTGAATTTTTTTGTCCTCGAGAACGGAACTTCTTTGTATGCCGCCTTATAAGCTTCTTAGCTTTTGTTATCGTCAATTGTCTAGCAAATGGAGAGAACTCAACATCACTTTCACTCCACTCACTATGGAACTCGTTGTCCTGTTCCCCTCTCATAGTTCGTAATACGAACGCCTTGGCCCTACGACGCTGTGAATTAAATAGTCCTCTTATGGATGTCACAAATCCATCGCCAGCTCCATCATTGGGTCGTTTGAGCCATGATACTGGGAACTGATCAGACTTCCCTGGTAGTCCACTATCACTATCGCTCAAATTAAGATCACTATCAGGAACACCTCCTCCGTGAGCCTCCCTCTGGCTTAGGGCTTTATCTTTGAATTTCTTACCCTAAACAGGGAAAAAAGACATGCATTAAAAAGACAGCATAGTATGGTAGGCGATCTTCTTGTTTTTCGATCCCATGGGGTCGATTGCACCGTTTGCACTGTATTAACGGTGCAGGTCCCCCCCCCCCCCTAAAAACACATATCTATATATTTTTTGCAAAAACTTCCAACATTGAAAGTTGTAGATCTTGATGAATATGAAACTTCAATTTTGTGACTTGAAAGTTTTTCCAAAAAATACTTCTAACTAGATGTTTTAGGGTTCCGAAGCTTAACTGGTTCCGAAATGAATTTACAGAATCCGTTAAGCTTCCGAACTCCAAAACACCTATTTAGAAGTATTTTTTGGAAAAACTTTCAACATGAAAATTTCATATTTCATCAAGATCTACAACTTTCATGTTGGAAGTTTTTGTAAAAAACATATATATCGACCCTACCGGATCGGTACTCGATCTTCTTGTGCTTGTAAGGCACAACAATTACTTCAGTTGGCATTGTTTCTCAATGCACTAGAGATCTTGTCTAGTTTGAAGGATGTAATTGACAGGCTTCCTTACCTGCATGCCAGTAACTGATTTTAAAACCCCCCAGATTATATGCTTTTTAACTCGTGAAAAAAGCCGCCTCCAAGTTCCAGTAAAATCAACCCGATGAAATGTATCCATCAGAAGCCTTAATTCATTAACAGCAAACCTTGATCCTTCATAAGTTACCTGCAACTCCACCTTTACCATGAATGTTTAGAGTTAGTGACCATGTCTCCGCTACGTAAACAAATGGCATACTTTCGACTAGCAACTAACCTGGCTTATCTTGATATTGTGAAACTCCATCATCTTACGAGCTCTAGTTCTTTTCTCATCCTGAGACTTCCCAACCTTCTTTTCCTCATGAGACAGACGACCAGCTCTAACTAATTTTGATTCTTTTACTTTGCTTTTTGATGCCTCTTCAATAACAGCATGTTGATTTTCTAGTGTTGAAAGGGGACCACTTTTAGTAGAAATGCTTGATAACACAAGTTCATTGGCGACTGATTCTGCTACATTCTCTTCCCATGTCCGGTCAAATGATGATGTGCGTCGCAGTTCAGGATTCGCTTTCTCAATCTGCAATTTGGATCCCTGAAACCAAGTAGGAAATTGCTGAAAGCTGCTCAGATTTTCACTTTTAGATATTTATTCTATAGAAACTTTGAAGATAAGTTAGCTAGATGGATAATTTCTCTTGTATTCCACTTCCCACAGAATCATAAACCTTTTCTTTGGTATAACAATAAAAGATAAAACCTTAAGCATTTATTTGCTCAAGTGTAGCTTCTCTAAAATACAAAAGATGGTATACAATACATACTTGAGAAGAATCACCAAATGCTTGGCTAATTCCATCATTGAGAAAAGCTGTAGTCAAACTTTTCCCATGTGCATCAGATTCTTTGGCAGAGTTGCTGCTCGATGCAGCTACTGCTGCTTCAGATCCTGAGATACTCTTCCTAGCCCTTTTTGTTCCAGCTGTTGTTGACACTCTCCACATTTCCTACATTTTTTATGAAAAAATAAAATGAACAGAAGAAACAAAGAGACAGATACTGCATATTGGCATATTAAAACTTCAGAGCACTCACCTGCCGTCTTTGTGAATCCTGTTCTTCTTCAGGAAAGAAGTATTCCCACATCATTCGGTACATCGTTTCGGTCAAATGTATTTTTAAGGGATAAATCTCCACCTACAACAAAGAGATATTTGTAGACAACATGTGAGCTAAGAGATATTTGTAGACAACATGTGAGCAACTACATAATCAATTTTATTTAATTCATATCCCCAATCAAATAAATGAAAGTTAGGAAAGATGAAAAATAACTTATTTTTGTTTTATATTGTTTTTAAATATACTAAGCCAGTAATGGTTTCTGCTAACCAAAAACATGTCTTTTTTTTTTCCTGCACAAAGGATAGAACACATTGAGATAGCAATTGAGAAACATGCTACAGTGAACCTGAAAAAGTTCAAGGGGAGACGTTCCATCCTTTGGTGCACCCTGTTTCGAATCCACTCGAAGCATGAAATTCCTACAATCAAACAGAAGAAAATATAGATCAGACCTACATTCAGAAGCAGTAAGAAAGCAAAATATGGTGCAGTATAAGGCATTGACTATATCATGCAGAACTCTTAGACATGGCCAGAATTGGTACTGAAATAAGCATCATAAATTAGTACTAGTAGCCTCATAATGTAAACCTTTACATTCAAATAGTTGCAGTTAAAAATCATAGTAACTTGTGTAGTTATAAGCAAGGTTTTAAATGCCATTTTGTGCCGTATTCGTTAAGTCCAAACTCGAGACGTGCCGACCATGCCGAAAATCCGATTTTATCATTTTAAAAATGAATTAAAAAATAAAAGAAAATTAAGGCACATAATAATTTATAAAAAGTTACACACACAATTTATAATCATTTATAAATTGAATGTACTAACTAGTCTAACTTCAATGACTACCACATGGAGTGCCTATGTGGCTGATAAAAAGGATCTATGAACCCCTCAGCTGTCAAATTTACTCATAAGTTATGCGGAGTCATTGAAAACAAAAGACAAAAGAAGCCCTCAGTCCTTCAAGGGCCAACCAGCCCTTCATGGGCAAAACAACAAAAATACCAAAAAAAAAAAAGAATTTGATCTCAGATCCTCTTGGATCCAAGAAAATGGCTGTGCCGGTACCGGTGCCGGATCCTCTTGGATCCGGCATGTTTCGGGGGGCACACAGCATGCCGCCCGGAAATTTAAACCTTGGTTATAAGCACACCAATAAATCAACACTAAAACATACATTACGGTTGGCACATGGACTGCTGTTAGTGATCATAGATACAAGAAGAGTGGTCTTACTTTCCCCATTCAGGAGGAGCGTTCCAGGCTGATAACAACATATCTGATTTGGCATTTGGCAGACAATTTCTAACAACGAATGACTTAGTTGTAAATTGAGCAATACCAATATCTTTGTAGTCACGATCGAAGTCATATATCTGCCAGATAAGCATCCAAGGAGAAAATAAAACGCACAATTGCAAATTGAGCAAGTTTAACATAGAGAAGCAGCATATATGAATGTCCCAGCACTAAGCAAAGATCAAATTTAAATCCATGTGGGAGAGGCTGAACTCTAGTCCAAAGCATAGATACATGAAACAAAAGCCAAAGTATATAAAACCATCTTCTAACCTATTTTATTGACAAAGTTTAGATGTTGCCCCCATTAAATTTATCCATGAACGTGACAATACCATCGATGTCCTTTTGAACGACCATATCAACTATACTACAGTACTCACATAATGACAATCACACCCTTAAAGCTGGTTAGAATTTGCACGTTCAATATTCTATCTGATCTCCATTTAAATTCAGTTTCGTCTAATAAATGTTCATTCCTATGCAATTGCGAAGAACCCAAAACCTAGCCATAACAAGCAAAAATTCTACTGGGGGGAACTTAGAAACACAACCATTCTTTATAGTAAACATTTCTACAATAAAAAGAAACAGGACGCACCATATCATTTATTTCAGCTTCAGCAAAAGGTTTGCCATCAGCGAGCATGCTCCAAACAACCTTGTTGATTCTCATAGAGATACGCATCGCATAAGAAGGACTCTTATTCTTTTCCTTCTCCATCAATCGCAATTGAGCAGCTTTCTGTAGTGCAGTCCTTAAAGCAGATGATGCAGCCTTTCTACATTTATTTACTTTTCCTAACTCTTTAATCAGTCCTTGAACCTGGAAACAACGATAATGCTAATATCACAAACATCTTATGGGCAAAGAAAAAGACTGCATTTGTTTAGGAATGGAACCAGGTCAGGTCCAAACCAAAACAAACCACTACTATTTGTTTTGCGGCAAAGAAAAAGAAATACAGCTTGTCGATGTCTGAACCCTATGACCTGATATTATGGCAGAGCACCACCTTATTGAATTTAGGAATTTAGAGATGACTGGAACTTGTCTTCTACAAAAGCATATTCTAAGATTTACAAACTTCCAAACCTACCAATACTGTTGTTCCGCCTGTCATCATCCACAAACTAACATCATTTTCTGGAGACAGATTTTGCTCATTTGTAGCATCACTTGAGACTGAAAGTGTCCTTATGTCATCAAGTAGTAATTTCCGCTCCCTTTCTCTTTTTTCAAGATTAACTTTTGCAAGTTCCACTTCTTCTACTCCGTCAGGAACAACCTCATCAGCTTCCTCTTCTATATCGTCATCATCTTGTGAGGGATATGTAAGACTGCTTCGACGTGGCCTGAAAATGGTTACAAAAAGAACAGGTAAGATTGAGTGTGCTATTGAAAGCATGAATTTATGTGCCGGTCGGCAGAGTATGTGGCGGTTCCAACGGTTACTGGCACGGCATGTGCCAAAAGACCTTACATTTTCTTCTAATTTTAATTTTATTTTGAATTTTTACTTTTGAAAATAAAACGAAAATGAGTGTGTCGGCACGATCAGCTCGGCACGAATGGCGTAGTTTGCACATGCTGAGATCTTCAGCTTGGCACTGAAAACCTTGGTTATAAGATAAAGAAAGTGCTCAACTGCATGAACCAGATAGCATAATACCAGAAATTTCTGATTGTTTTGTTATACAAAAAAGAGAGACTCTAATGCAATGACGTCATACAAATTTAGCCAGAATAAAGTCAACTCGAGCATGAACATAAAACCAGACAAAAAAAAAAAAAAACACCTCCAATTTGATCGCAATGTGCACTCACATGCTCTTAATGTATGATGTCACTCCTCAAAAACAAATTCCATGAGTAATAGAAATATACCAGAGTGGCATGCCCTAAAACTCGGTAACAGTGTTCGATGTCAAAACCAAAGAGCTTTGACTTCTTATAAGGTAAAGAAGCAACAGAAATGTTTGGAATGAGCCGAATGATTCAATTACAATTCAAAATTGAAATGTTTTAAGATCTTCCAAAAAAATGATAGAAGTTTAACTTATCTTTCATATAATTATCTTTCTTAAAAATTCAACTTACTATGTCCTTAAAATTAATTACCTGATATGTTTTCACTCCCGTAGATAGAATAATAGGAAATATCTATCAAACTTTCTACAACTTTCCAAAGAGTCCTAACTGCAACAGAAAGCAGCATCTTCATATTTTTTGCCAATTCAGAATGTATTTAATTAAGTATATTTCACATCGGTTTTACACCACCCCAATCCTCCTCTTAAGTGAACCTAGAAGGCTAGACCGAGGCGCAAGGTGCACTGTCACCAATGTCGCCAAAGGCGCAAGGCGCACCGAGGTGCAAATAGGGTCCTAAAACTAGGGTTCAAGGCGCGTGCGCCAATGAACATGAGGCACAAGTTGCGCAGCAGTAGTATGTTATGAACCGACTCGGATAAACTCACATCGGCAACCCGGACGCGGTGAAGATAAGACACCGGCGGTCTGGTGGCGGCTCTACAAACTACAACTACAAACTATTGTAATTAAAATTACTATATTTCTTCCATAATTAAAAGTAAGGAGTACAAGGAATATTTATAGAGACTAGCCCACCAAGAACCTATCAAATTTCTCTCCTAAAAATCCTCCTATAATATCTCCTAAATACCTTGCTAAATATCTTCCTAAAATAACTCCTAATTATCATCCTAAAATAGCTCCAAATATTATCTTTCCTTAATACAATATTTTCTAATACAAACATTCTACTAAATAATCTCCAAAGAATATTCCTAAAATAACTCTACTGTAGAACCCTAATATCTAACTCGGCATCTGATCCGTATCTCCCGACGGCTCGAACCCCTTTAATTCCGTACATAACACAGTAATGCACACGTCTTTAACAACTATGGACTAGACTCTTTAGACTTTCTACGACAAGTAAATAAGAGGGCTGTTGTTCATCAGGGGCCCCTGATGAATGGACTTTCTCAGTAAATAAAGGTGTGAAACATAGCATCATTAACCTATCAGATGCCAACTTAGAAAAGGAAAACTCAACTTCCCCTACATAAGAACTCATTCCAAGTCAAGGTTTTTAAAACTGGACCGGAGGCCGAACCGGTGAGGCCACCGGTTCCGGTCCAACCAGTTGAACCGACCGGTTCAACTGGTTCAGCCGATTCGGTCCGGTGCATCATATTGCAGGCTTTGTAGCCAAGTGGCCGAAGGTAATATGAACTTCTACACCAGCCCACCTAATTATATTTGATAAATTTATGATTAAAAATATTATAAAATAAATCAAAACTGTTAAACTATACTTAAAGAGTAATTTACAAAAATTGTTAAATTACTAAATTTAGTTTTGAAAAATAATTCCAGCAGATAATAGAAACTAAATACAAAAAGAAACTTAAAAAAACAACAGCATATTTTCCTACAATCAATGAGCAATGAGTACAATATTTGATACATAAACATCCTAACATTTGATACAAAATGATCTACAGAGCAGTGAGCACAATCAATATATCAAGACCACAATGAGCACAAGTCGTAACTATATTAAGTTTTAAGTTTCTAGCTGACCAAGACCAAGGTTGGGTTGAAAGAGTGATACGAACCAATGATGGACATCATGGACTTAACTAATTAAAGGACCAAGGAACATAATTGATGGGCATCTTCAACTAGCCCAAATCAATCCACCTTTCCGGTTCAATCCGGTTTGCACCGGTTTATCCGGTTCGCCGGTTCTATCGGTTCAACCGGTTCTATGGGTTCAACCAGTTCATATCCATTCCGGTTTAAGGGGTCCAACCGAACCTTACAAAGGGCCAGTTCCCGGTTGACCCGGCCAATCCCGTTCGGTTTTGATAACCATGTTCCAAGTTCTGGAACAAGAATATTAGCTAATCATATGCCAATAGAAGGACCAGAAACACAAAATGCATCTGTCTCCAGTAACCCCAAGAAGTATAGAGAGAATCTTGTCCTAGTCAATTTGAGAGCATGCAAGTCCAAACGTAACACTTCTTCCTTAAGTAAAAGACTCTTTTACCAAAAGTGCTCAACACACTAGCAAGTTGATGCAAACTTAAAGAAAAGCTTACAATTTTCTGTTAAAAATGATCAAAAGAAAGAGTTAAGTAACACAATGGCATACAAAAGATACTTAAACAAAAAAAAAGGATTCTTAAGATTGCAATTTTTAAATCTACATAAGTTGATATACATATGCAATTTAGTTCAACAGGGGGTTGACTGACAAAGAATCTTGTCTTAGTCAATTTGAGAGCACGGAAGTCCAAACGTGACAATTCTTCCTTAAGTAAAAGACTCATTTACCAAAAGTGCTTAACACACTAGCAAGTTGACGCAAACATAAAGAAAAGCTTACATATTTCTGTTAAAATTGATCAAAAGAAAGAGTTAAGTAACGCAAGGGCATACAAAAGATACTTAAACAAAAAAAAAAGGATCCTTAAGATTGCAATTTTTAAATCTGCATAAGTTGATTTACATATGCAATTTTGTTCAACAGGGGGTTGACTGACAGAATGTGTATGCTAAAAAAAATTTACCAAAGCATCAACAATATGGACAACTAAGACAACCCAAGGTACACAAGATTCTAAGAATCTTTGTGGAACCGTCAGGCACTACTTGAAAAGATTAGCTGCGTACTGAGTCTATTGACACAGAAAACTAAACAAGTTTAAAAGAAAATCATAAACTCACTTGGGAAGCCTAGCAAAAAGAAGATTGGTTAGCACATCAAGCATGACCTGGAATTGGCGTGATGTCATTGTCGCAATTATATTAGGTGAATTGAAAGTGAGCTCCTTTAATGGCTTCACCTGCATAGCCAGAATCAAACAAGTCAAATACCAAAAATGAACTTTCATTAGCTACCAAAGACGGTAAATCTGAGATGATACATGATGGTAGTGTACCTTCAACTCTGGCGTCCCGCCTTTGTGCCTCGTGTAGCGAAAGTACATTGGGCATGGCGTGAAAACTCTTTCAAGCAAAGCACCAGTTCGCTTTACTTTTTCGGAGCTCCTAAGAATCTTAGGTAGCCATTGAAGTCCAGCACCTGGATCAACATCAGTTGGTGCAACATGAGCTTGAACACGCTTTAGCATAACAGATAGCTCCACACGTTTCCATGTCATTTCAGGTTCTAACTCGGGAATATGGATATTGCCAGCACCAAGAGCTTGCTCTATCATCTCATACCCCACATGAAGAACAGAATGAAAAGATCGAGCTAAGATACGGCCACTTGCTGCAGCAAGTAGAAATCTACCCTGGAGAGCAAAGAACAAATTAACAACCTACAATTATTAAATATAACATTCAATCGTGTGTTAAGAAATCACAGGCTATTCTAAGCTTGGTGTTATGTAATAGGAATATCGTATTATTAGGAAAGTATTATGTAATAGAAACTATTGTATTAGGCGGAAAGAAGAAAACTAAGGAAATATGTATTAGAAAATAGTTATATTAGGAGAGCACTATTAAGAGAATATTTAGGAGAAAATATACTAGGAGTCTAGAGGTGTATCCTCTATAAATAGACAATGTATTATTTATTTTGAATTATGGACGAAATGAATTAGTTTTTATTAATAATTTAGTTGGTAAAATTAGTTGTAAAGCTGCCGCCGGTGTTTACCCTCGCCGTGTCCGGGCCGCCGACGTGAGCCGACTTAATCGGTTCATAACAAATTGGTATCAGAGCACTCGGTCCTAACCCTCGCGCCGCTGCACTGTACTAATCCTATCACCACAACCAGAACCCTATGTTTCACCGCTGTTTCGTAGCTACTCACCACCGCCTCCTACACTCCACGCTGACCTATCATGATTCCTGCAGTCGCCACCGCAATACTCCCAACCTTATTACCAGCAGTCACCACAACCAACATATTAGTTCCCTTACTCACCTTATGCTCAGCCTCCATTCCATGAGAGTAACTACCCATCCTCACCACCACAGCGCCATGATTCTCCTCCGATACTATATAGACCGCAACCGCCACCATCACCACACCATCATATGCAACCGCCAGGTCATATGACAAATCACGTTTATGATGCCATGTCTTCTCTATTTGAAAAATAACGAACAAGTTGGAAGGATTATTTGAAGGTATATTAGAAAAGATGAGTGAGCAACCAAACGCCGAAATGAATAACTTGCACCTTCAAGAACTTCATACTTTTCAGCAGGAAGAAGATGAAGAACAATATCGGATTGAGCTTTCCAGTGGATATTTTGAAGACATTAAAGATGGCCAAAAGGACGATCTGATCGAGGACTACCTACAGTTGCTGGCACTACATTTCAGTAGTTATACATCCTTATGCTAACTTCTACTCCCTATTTTTATAGGTCACGACCACTAGCAGTTTACTCGACATATTTATTTTTGTGGTTTGGACGATATCAACATTCGGAAGTATCGGAGCATGCCAACCTTGCGGACATTAATATTTTGAATTATGGAAGAAATAAATTAGTTTTTATTAATATTTAGTTGGTAAAATTAGTTGTAGAGCTGCCACCGGGCCACCGGTGTTTACCCTCACCTCGTCCGGGCCACCGACGTGAGCCGACCGAGTCGGTTCATAACAATTGGCTATCTCAAGATCACAATAGATATCGACAGATTTAGGCATGAGGTACTCTATACAACAAGACAGCAACCTATCAGAAGCCCATTGAAAATTGAAGTCAATGTTAACATTTTTGTTTTTCTTGATAACACAAACAAAACCAAAGAGAAGGTTGTTAGACGAAAAGCGTGCTGGTAAGACCATTTTTGCAAGCACATCTGCCCCAAAAAAAAAAAAAAACAAAAACAAAAACAGGAGCTCGAAAAATACAATTATCGATAGCATAGTAAATCAACTATAAAGCCACGGAATTAGCAACTCTATACTAACTAGTAACTACGTTGTTACCCAAATTATGCTCACTCCCCTCGTTTGATTGTCCTAATCAAATTGATTGCCCGCAATCAGGCATCCACAATGTTGTGTTGGCCAATTTAGGCGTCAATTAGCAGCTCATTATTGCTTATTTTTGTTGCATCAACTACCAATTGATTGTTCACATTTTTTTCAATAGATTATGAATATCTAAAGATACAGGAATCTCAAAAAACGACTTTACACATATAGCAACAACATAAACAACAGTAACAACAATATTAACACAAACAATTATTTAATCTTCAACAAGTCCTACCCAACTACATTAGTTAAAATGTGGAACTGGGACAATCAAAACCCACATATATCCAAGTTTATATGTTAACTTCAACCTAACAGGATGATTACTTTATGCATCCTAAAAAAATTGAAAACTTTTTTTTTTAAGAAAAAGAACAAATAGGGGTCCTTTCCCATTAAGTGGGCAAAACGAACAATTCATACTAAAGCTTCCTTCCCACTAGCTGAAGAAATGAACATTAGATAAAACAAGCATAAGAGCCACTACAAGAACGGCCACTTTTTTGAATCTGTCATTACGAGAGAGAGAGATTTGTTTTTGTTGAAACATAGTTTTTGTTTTCAAATAAAATTTGAACTATGAAACTTTTTAATCTTATAAAATATGTTATTTTTTACTTCAAACATTTCATTGAAAAATAAAAAGTATAGGCCTCATGCTGTTGATCACAATGTAGTCAAACAGATAGCCATTTATGAAACTTTGGGCTGAGTTAGTCCAAACATAAAATAGATATTGGATGTTGCTTAATTGTTGAGGTTAATTTGAATAAACTCCAAAAAATAGAAAGCTAATGGGCAAACGTTTTTAATTGATTCACAAAACTAAAATATAGTGTCCTAGATGCAAACAGTTATTGAAAAGGCAAAGAAAAAGGATAAAGGCCACTCGATGTTGCTGTATATTATAAACAGTAGCTCTATAAACTTAAATAATGTGCTTAAATAAATGGCGTGTACAATTATCTCGCGAAAGCCATTCGCAGGAGAAATCAGCTCAGTTCCCAAAGCCCTGTTGTTCTACAAAAGCTAATCTACTCCTTTGAGATTTATGGCAGGAATTGCACTACTATTAAATCAATTCAACAGGATTCCTAAAGAGTTTGAATCAAAAGTTCAACATGCCTTACGCTTAAAATACAGAGATAGTGGTTGAAGCAGTGAACCCTTGCCTATTTGATATGCAATGCAGAAAGTAAACTTACATTAGCATCTTCGGAGTGCAGGTTAAATTGAGGCTGTATTACATTAACCATAAAATGACGGGTTCCATCTTCCAAATCATCTATGTTGCCCTGCTTCCCTGGTAGATGTGAAACAAAAATCATTATTTAGCAGCTATTGGATACAAAATGAAATCAAAATGTTACTTTTGATTGCAAACAACAATCCTGCACGAGCAACTAACCATTTATATTGTTATATGATTCTATTTTAGTTGGAGAAGTTGAATTAAGCAACCCCGAATTATCCACATGTTGGGATGAAGGAGATCTTTGACCATGAGATGTGATAGTTGGTGATTTACTGTTTTCTTCCTGTAACGTTTCAGAACTGGCACGTGGCTGTTGCCCCTCAATTAACTTCCGTTGTGCATACTGCCGAGAAGGAGAAGGTTTTGGAGGCTCAAATGCTTTTGATATACCATGAACCCAAGACCATACAACATCCCTATTTTCAATAGTCCAGAGGAGCTTAAGTCCATAGACAAATACTCGTTGGCAGTTATCAGCAATTACAACATTAAATCCATCATCATCACTGGGGTCCGACCGAGTATGATCACTCTCACTGCCGTTTTCAAACTCAGATCTCACATAGGTCATCTCAAGATTCTTTCTACCAGCCTCCTGCCACACTAACAACCTAGCAGGATCAGCTTTAGGAGCTTGCTTTCGAATTGTAAAATAATCAGAATACAACAGAAAGCCATCATCTTTATGTTTCTCAGCGCATGCACTCATACAATTGCCTTTATCATTATTGGCTTTATCCACTGGTGCATTTTGCAAAGGTCTTTTCACTAATTGTACATCGTGGACAACAGAAGTTCTATCTCTATTCAGATAAACCTTCAGCATGTGAAGGTCGAGACCCTGGTACACAAGGTCAAGAGGCTCACGCTTGCAATCAAAAGTATATCGTTGCTTGCCACGACTGTAACAAAGTTCATACTTTAACTTTCTCATTTCAAAGGTCAGCCCATTAGCAGGATCATCGTCCCCTATTGGCATGTGTCTGAGGCACGAAGGCGTTGAATCAATACGAAGAAAACACTCAGTCATCACTTTATCCAGTGACAAATTACCTGACCTAACAGCTCTTGGTATTGCAAAACGTGGCCAACGCGAGAAAGATCGCAGCTTGTGAGGAGGGTTATAGTTCAAATTCCACCACTTGAATAGCCAAGCTAAGTCATGAGCTCCAAAATGAATGGTGGGGGAGTCGGCCAAAATGCTATCCACCTTTCGTGAAGAACCAATTATTGGTCCATCCAAAATATTGTTTGAAGGATTCCCGGAAGAACCTTTGCCTTGTGGTGGCAAGTAAGGTCGGAGAGAAAAATTAAATCTTAAAGATAGCAGAGTAGAGCGAAAAGGATCATAAACCTTAGTACGAGGTTCACCCTCATCAGGAAGTGCATGTAAGTAATGATTAAGAGGATTCCCCGATTCACATTCCCAGTCCATTGTAACTTCAACAGCAAAAGCAGGCGTATCCAGAAAAGGTTTTGAAACACGGTTAGGCGGTTTCAGACTACAATTTTTCAATAAGTTCTCTAGACTGCTAGTATAAACCTTAAAGTCCTTTGCAGAAAGTGATACACGGCCATCAGACTGTCGAATATCCATGCCACCAGACACAATTTTAAGTTTATCAAGCTTCTCATAAGGGTTTGTCGTTGCTAAAAGGTTCCATATGGTCTCAGCGAAAGACAATCCAATGTTCCCATGAATGTAGTATCTCAAATCATCCCACCATGGTAAACTCTTTTCCTTTTTTGGTGGTTGATTCTCAAAAGGGTTAATAGCTCCAGCGACAGAATTCCTAGTACCAAGATTAGCTCTACGAAGTGCTACAGTGAATGCATAGCTGATATCAGCAAAAGCTGGTTCGTATCCCACTCCAAAAGAAACTTCTGCTTTACGAAAACCAATCGGCAAGTCAGAGTAAAATTTCATTGCTGGAGTTGTTCCACTAGCTGAGCGTAGCATACGTACCCTTCTCCATCTTCCAACAAAGACATCTTGTAGCATTTGAGGCTGAAAACAAGTTGCCTGCATGGAACATTGGTCTTAATAAAACATCAAAAGATGACAAGCATACAAACAAAGAAAATTCAAGCACAATGAAGAAACAGCAAGAGCGAAGACTCAAGTTAGAAACAATTATATTTTCCGCAGATGTGACGGTTCTATAATTGTATTCATCATAACTTGATGCTAAAGCAAGTAACCTACAAAATAACTGCTAAAGTAAATTAAAACACAAGAACCAGCATCAAGAAATTTCAACAGTCACCAACAACCCATAACCATATTGGAGTTACAGAATGATGTATTAATTTTCTTGTAATTAGAGGACTATCCAGGAAAAAATTTCCTGATACTGGGACTCCAGAGAATAGGAGCTATTATGAATTAGCATAGAAAAATGTTGGGTATATTGCAACCAGCTTGCTACCGTCCAACTTATAAGCATATATATAAGCATTCAACATTAGAATACAGTAAAAAGTTGACATTTGAATATGTTTTACTTTAAAAAATATTCATTATCCTGTGCTTATAGATATGCTTCAATTTGCATAAAACATGATAGACACACACACACACAACATATACTATATATACATACATATGACGTACTAAAACAATCACTTATTTGTTCATCAAAATTATTCTATGGCCTGTTGGGCCTAGCGACATGCGCTTCCTTGATAAAGAACGACATCTTTAACCCTAGTCTGTAAACGGTTAAATATTACCCTATTTTATCAGCACATACACCAATTTTAGTCCCTATTTTGGCAATTCTGTTTCAAGAAATGCTAGGGAACTCAAAGTACCTAAACAACCTGTCCTGGGAATCATCTGCAGCAAATGTTTAAATATATTATGGGACCCATTATTTAAAAGAATGTGTGATGAAAGACTGCAACATCACTTTTGAAATTTGTTAAGAGACTAACATAGAAGGCCTCTAGCATTATTCACATGTTACTAAACAACATCAATCTAGATCTGCATTATATAAAGGAACTTTTTCACGAGAAGTACTACTGTTAAAGTTCACTGTTTTATTCAATACAAATAAATGCATCATGTGATTCCTTAAAGGAAAAAGCAAGCACCAAATATTTGACCACATAGAATGTGGATTGCACAAACTACAAAGTTGTTGAAAGAGAAAGGTCTGTTATACTGTTGTGCGGAACAAAGAAATACTTCTGCATATAAACCATGTAGTGTTGGCCAAGACAAACTGCATAAGCCAGAATAGAAAAGCATAGGACCTGACCTGCTGCGCAAGAACGACACGACCTTGACATTTACCATCAGCTGCAGAAAACAATGGAAAGGTATAATCTCTTATTTGCACCGATAAAGATCCAGTTTGCAAAGTCAAATCCCTTCCGTAGAAGCGGGAGAAAGGTATTTCATTCTCCAAGGCCGCTGGATCAACCTTCCTTACAAACTCGATCATTCCAGAATCACCTCCTTCAATTTTGTTCAGGGTTACATCAAGTTCCGTCGCACAAATAGAGAGTAGTGAAGATCTATTCCTACTTGGTTTGAAACCAGACTGAAAACCTTTTCTACATGCGCCTGAGCCTTCAGAGAGAACCAACTTTTGGCATGCTTGGTAATATGACAGGAATATTTGCTGATGGATTTCTTCTCGCAATTTTTGAATTGCAGAAAAATCATGTACATTTATCTCCACACCATCACGGATAAGTTTCTTTTCTAAAGCAAGTTCAGTGAGATCTGCACTCCCCAAACTTCCGGTGCAAGCCTTGATTGTGTCCTCCAGAAACTTTAACCTAACATTTAACTCACATACTTCATTTTTCATCAAGCGGTAATGTTCATCAAGCCAGCCTTGTATTGGCTCTTCCTCAATATCTGTTGTTAGTTTACCAATCCTGAATCTGATAGATCCAAACTTTGTTGACTTAGTTTTTACTTTATTTGCACTATCGTTCTTAACAGGGGATAGAATACTAGTTTTAGCAGCAGCTACAAGTTTCAAGGCACGCAATGTATCCTCAACAGCATCATCAATTGCCCGTAGCTGCAGCCTGAAAGGCATGCAGATATGAAAATCAACGCCTTGAACAACCCAATCCCACATAGTAACTAACTGTCCTTTTGAATCCAAATTGCTACTTGTTTTGACTGGTAAACGAGAAATCTGCATACGACTACTTTTGAGAACTCTGTTATTATTGAAACTAAGCATGAGATTTTCAAGTAATACACCAATTTGTGCATTCTCAGAAAAGATAGATTGCACAAAAATCATCGCTTCAACACCGTCTGCAAGTTCAGCAGACACCTTCAGATTTTCAATGTCAATGGCAAAAACTGACTGTTTCTTCCGGTATTGCTTCTCGGGTTGCTGGTGCTCAGCATCAGCTACTTTTTCTAGTTCCATATTCCCCAAAAAAAGAGCATCCTCCTTTACAGACTCTGAAACTCTGGCATTCTTATTAGACAGAAGAAATTTCACTCGGGTAATCACTTCAAAAAGTGCAAGATGCGGATCAGGCTCCCACCTGACTGCTATATTTGTAGCATTGAAAAGAGAGCAGACAGCAACTTCACTAACCCCACCAGATCGCCTAACAAACTTCGCATTTTGCATGTCAAATAATGTCACTTTCGTACCATGCTTATGTTCTTCAATGCACTCCTCATAGATTGATCTCACCCTTTCAATATCAACCCTGGTGGAGTCTTTTTGCTTGTCAATGCAGAGCTTAAAGCGAAGAATCTCAAGGCATGTGGAAAATTTAAGGTCCTTACGACCACCAGGTAGAGTAGACGTTATGTTTGCAGTACGTTGTGTGCCATCAGCAGAATTATTTATAATGACTTGACCGCCTTGTGAACCAAAGTTCACGCGTTTAGGGTCTGCAACCACCGTATCTTCTATATCCAGATCACCAACAAAATTTACAGAACACTTCTCAAGATTCACTTGTATAATATTCGTACCCTTCGAGGCTTTTTTGCTGGAACGCCCAAGTGTCTTATCTGTGGCTTTCTTACTGGAAGGAAGACTTTTCAGAAAAACCTTGAAAGACATTATGTTGGACAGCAGAGTCTCAACACGCTGCAAACCAAAATGTACTCCCATGCCACTAATATCAATAGTGAATTCAGAGTTCCACTTCCTGGATTCGTTTGCTTCATTTAAATCTATTTCTTTGTGTCCTTTATCTAAGCTAACCCGTGCAATGTGTACTAATGAGCCTGAATTTGTTTCTACACCAAAAAGGTTTTCCTTCAAGCATTCTTGATACTCATCATCCATGTGCAAATGTAATTCCCCAAGCTCTGCATGCACTTGAACACCTCTACTTGCTATATTATTGGCATACAAGTGAGATGATTGTGAGCACACCTATAAAAAAAAGGCAATTAAACGGACGGAACTAAATCTAACAAGAAAGCATGATAGAGTTGGTTTTGTCTAACAGAATAATGTAAAAGATTTAATCGCAAGAGAAACGACATGTATTATTACGATGGAAGATTAAAAGTTTCGGTTTTTCTGACTCTATCTCCATCATCAGTTCAGAATGTATTAAAAGAAAATAAATGAAAGACAAGTATTCTTCTTGCCACAAAGAAACAAATGCATGATGGACAACGATGTGCTTTGATTGCTTGAATCTAAAAAATAAATTACGAGCCCGCCAATTTCTTTTGGGAATCTACATGCATAAGTCAATTGTTTGCCTCTCTCTATGTGAGAATAATCAATATACTAAAACTAATAGCCAAGTAGATCAATAATCAGTGCAGAAACTTCAAGAGATATTCTTTTGAATTGCACAGGCTCGATATCAGGGCAATTCTTTCGAATTGTAAATGGATTGTTCTCTAATCAAACTTCACAATAAATATGTTTTTATACAACTTAATGTCTAAGCAAAATGAAACTACTAAGATGCCAAAACAAAAAAAAAATACAAATATGAAGATAAAGTAGGTTCCTTATGCGTGGACAGGCACTCTAATCTTATTACTCCATTTAGCAAACTTGTTGAACCAGACTTATGAATGGCCTCCAAAAGAAAATTTCAAAAGCAAAAAGGGGAAAACTTACCACCTTTGGGGTTAATGGTCCAGTAGGCTCGGTCACATGTCATTATCATGAGATCAGTAGTTGGACCAATTAGACACTTTCAAGATAGACTTGCTCTCCATTACATTTAATGTTAACATTCAATTTGACTTTTAATTTGCAGTTTTTAAGCTTGCTTTTGAAAATGAACTCCATGAGAATTAAGACAATTTATTTAAAAATGTTATGGGAAGTTTTGCATCAGAAAACATTTCACTAGGTAACTAGACCAGTCCATGGGATCAAAACCCCCAGAATTAAGCTTCTTACAACCTATAAGCTATCGCCTGAAGCACTCCCAAATACTACTAATTACCTGAAGGACAAATGCAGTTGGCGTACATTTTAAAATCCCTACGAAACATACCTAAGCAATATGACTCATCATTTTTTTAAGCCCACACTTCATTTTTTGTCTATGTTTGCAATCATCCCATCAAGGTTTTCTATGCGAGCCGAGCCGAGGTTCGGTAAACTCAGATCCCAGCACGTGCCGACCGTGCCGATGGTGCCGTGCCGACCGTGCCATATATATTTAGTTTGTTATTTTTTAAAAATAAACATAAAAAAATTAATTTAAATATTCAAATATAAGTTTTTTTTAATACGTGTGCCATGCCAACAACTGCCGGATAGGGCACGTGCCGCCTGGCAAGGCGTGTGACTAAGCCCCACTTCGGCACATAAACCACTCGCCATTACCACTACCTAGGTACTGCTTAGACAGTTATGATTGATATTATTCATCGTAAGCTCTCATACGCATTGCCTATTCAGACAAAACGAAATGCTTTCATTAGGGTTGTTTTTTATCCAGTTGTAACTCCAAGATAAGTGTTGACGAGCCAGAGGTCGACTTAGCGGCAATGCGCTGTCCGAGTGCTCGGGCGCACGCTACCCAAAAACTACGTCTGATATGCCATTTTCAGCTTTAATAACTCAGGCGGAGTGTGAGACAGCCCCTCACAGCACCCACCAGCTAATCCTTCCTGAAAGAAGATAAAGAACTATCCATAACACAACTTCTGTGTATTGCTAAGAATGTCCGATAGCCATTATTCTAATACTCACTCTCTGCAATCTTCGGTGCTATACTTCCAGCTCATCGAGGCCACAGGGAAAGTTCTAGGACATTTCTCATTGATATTGCTCACCGATCATCACTCAGAGAGCCGTTCCGCCAGCAGAGTACACGTTCACCATATAAAGTCCTTCCTCCCTATGCGGTAGCATATAGTTTTGTGTGATGAGTTATCCTTATTGAAAGACACCTTATTTGCCTTAGCCATGGTGAACGATTGCAGCCCCAATAATGGCCTTTAATCTACTTCGGTGATGTATACTTTACTGCGTACCATCGCTTGCCACCGAGTTCTCGACGTCACTCGCGCTCCCACATCGTGTGTAGACCGTGTGTGTGACTCAGAACCAATGACAGTTCACATACTTATCTCTCAGTAAGATAAATTGTCCAAGTGCTTTATGAACCAAATTAACAAAAAAAAGAAAAAAAGAAAAAATGTACAATAAAAAAGTTAAGAAAAACATAAGTTCGCCTAGTAGCTGCTGTAGATTACGAGAAACTTTTTGTTTGAGAGACGGAATAAGAAATGCAACATCATAAAGTTTGAAAGAATAGCCTGCAGTAGAGATTTCTCAAAAAGATGAGCTCCTTTCATTTACGTTTTACAGCATATGGAAAAGTTAATTAGCAATTTAGCACCACATGGAAACGCTAGAAGGAAGAGAAGGTGCAAATATAATTGTTGAAACTTTTTTTTGAGAAATAGAATCCAATAAACGCAACATCTAAAGTTCAAAAGAATTGTCAGCTGTAAGACTTGAAGAAATATAAACTCCCCTCAAATATATTTACAATATATACATGGAAAAGCTAGTTAGCTCCACCCAGGGCCAAAAGTAAGGGATAAGGCAAGGTAGATGAACAAAAGAACATCGTAAAAACATTTGAAGGGTCAATGCAGGTTGCCTGCTATGAGTTGTTTACCTAACATATGCAAAGTCATCAGAAAAGCCAAAGTGGAATGAAAATACGACCTAAGCAGCAAATCCATGTATTTTTCACAACCAGAAAGTAACACCATGTCTATGACATGAACTATTAATGTCTTCTTGTAGTGTTAATAGACATCACTAGAAAGTTTGTGCTCAAGAAAAATGTGGTTTGTGCTCCAGCTAAGCTTGAAGTTATGTCCGCTTGAAAGAACTGACATGGAAAGCAAACCATAGAATTCGATGATACAGAATAAACATTTGTATGATCATATTATAGCATTGTGGGCAACAACTTCCCTGTGCTTGAATTTGTTGATAGTTAGGCTTTTCTTTAGCTCTATAACATTAAAGGTCAGCTACATCTCACTATTGGTAGCGCATCAGCCAATTAAAGGTCAGCTACATCTAACTATTGGTAGCAAATCAGCCAAATCATCATAAACAAAACACAACATGAAAGTAGATTTTTTTGAACTATAAGAAGTACAGCAAAGCCCCTCAAAAAAATAGTATAATTCAAACCTCTTCACCATATTTTGGCAGAATATGATGCTATACTACCAAAGTTTATCAAAGCTCTATATATTATAGCTGTGAACGAGGTTAATGTGCTACTGATTACAGGTAAGTAACTACGCATTCTAGCTATCAAAAAATTTTATGCAGACTAAAACTTACTTCCATAGGAACATCAACTGAAGCAAGAAAAGCAACTTTCTTTATCTCCATAACCGAAGTGTTGCCGTCTCGGAAAAGCTGAAACAGTGAGAACATGTCATGTACCTTGCCTTAGTTTCTTTATAGACAAGGAAAAAAAAGGATTGTTAAAAGCTTTATCGACCAACAAGGTACATGAATTTCACTGAAATCCATTTGAATATCAAAATGTGATGTAGCTCCCCCTGAATCCTCAAATGATTGTGATCTACTGCTGCTCAGATAGAGGCCTGTAACATTATTCTCCACAAGAAGATCTTGGCCACCATGCATGAATTTCACATCAAGCTTTGGCATATTGAAGCTAACCTTACAAAGAACAAATAAGCGTGTTAATTCCTATGGACTCAATTTTGTCTAGAAAATTAGATTGATTGTCAAAGGCCAACATCTTTTTAGAAAACACAATTCTGGAGTCCTCCAAATCAATCTCTTAAAAAAACTTTAAGTGATGTGTGAGTCATCCAAACCACACATTAAGTGCATCATCGGACCACAACATTTCAAGACGCATATGGCTCCCACATCACTTCAGAAATTTCTTTCTTAAAATTAATTTAGACATGTCTAGCACTGTTCCTAAAAGCAAGGGTAGTTAGGAAGAGGAGAAAAAAAATTAGAAAATCAAGAAATTACACTTGCCAACCCTAATGAATGTCCATAAAAGAATATTTTTGCTTGAAAATAAAGATAAATTGAACATGTAATTCCACTATTAGATCATTTTCAAATTATAAAATTAGTTTCTAACATAAAAATCATAGTATCTCAAGCAAGGTTCCATACCGGAGCAGTATATTAGATCACGGCATGTGGCAACCATGCCTGTGCAAACGCTGCCCACTCGTGCCAATTAATGGACTTTATTTATTATGTTAAACAAAAAAGATTTTTAAAATTCAAAGTTATGCAAAAGAAAAGTAATTATAATTAGTTATGCACACGTAAGTTAAGCACACATCTGACCTATGAAGCATGCGGTGCATGACCGGATCTTTCTCCTCCTCACTTCAGTGAGAACCGCTCACAAGAAAACAAACAAAATGAGAGGGAGGGAAGCGAGCAATGGTGGTAGACAGCTGCTGCAAAAAGAGGTATGTAACAGCATTTTTCGGATGGCACGACAAACATCCAGCCTTGCCGAGGCGTTGTGGTGCCGGACTTTCTCAGATCGGCACATAAAACCATGATCTTAAATTACGATGATGTACTATGATAAAATACTACAGCTATAGGTTTTAAGCGGGCTGCTCAGCTCTTCCTAAACAAAGACACCAACTCAGGTAATACACGGACATAGCTTTGCATCAAACAAGTCATTAAGAACTCAGAGCTCTTATCTATATGTTAATGCCAGTTCAAAATTTGGCTGGGTAAGTAAGCTATATACCTATGCAGTTTGAAAAGCCAAAAACTGTTTACAGACAACCGAAGCAGTAATTAACTGAAGATGATAAGTTCCCCATCCCAAGTTAGTTTAAGGGTGCCAACGGGATAAAAACTGTAACCAATAAGACCCAGCCCATATTAGTCTGTATTTATTGAGATTGACCCAGCCCAACACATAACCATTTCTTCTCATTATAAGTCCAACCCAACCCAACCCAGCTCTTTTTATATTTCAGTTGGCCTAACCCAAATATATATTTGTGGGTCAGCCTAAATTAATGAATTTTATCCAAACAAAATTGTAATTCATATGTGAACATATTCCTAAATGTCAACAATTGGTGTCTAATGGGTCAGCCTATTCAATATTCTGGGTTAGCCCAGAGTTCGGTTAATTCTAAAAAAAAAAACCAACTATACAATTAACCCATTAAATGTTATCCAAATAGGCCCAAACTAAAAGAATGGGTTGAGTTTTGGGCTTTAACGAACCCATTGGCACCCCTAAGTTAGTTGGAACAATTAGAACGAACTGCATAGTCGTTAGCTGCGAGAGGCTAGATAGATCCATATAAAATTTTAAGTTTAGCCCCAAATTAGATGTAAAACTAATGTAAGATGGGTTCGTAATCCAGTGGCTACTCCACTCAATGCCAATTGAATTATGATGATGCCCCAACAAACTTAAACCACTCTCCATGAGATAATGGGTTGGCTGCAGCCAATTCAATGGATACAGATTCCAGTATAGTGGATTAGATAATTATAAATGGTACCAAAGTTTTTAATACAAGAACAGCAAAACAGAAAATGCTTGTGGTTGAGTCAAACAATCTCGAGTGAAGGATCATTGCAAAATGAAAAGGAGTACCTAGGAAATGGCTACCTGTAAAAGAAAAGTGAAGCCACCGGAAAGCTGCCTAGAGTAATGCTATGGTGATGTATGTATGATTGAGTTAGTCAATACAATGCCTATGATGATGTATGTATGATTGAGTTAGTCAATACAATGAGTTAATGCTATGGTGATGTATGTATGATTGAGTTGGTCAATACAATGAGTTCACAACATTGACCGAGTCAATTCAATGCCTATGGGCTTTGAAATTGTGATCCATTTGCTTATAAACAGTCTAGTAGTCTAATGGGTTGGGTGCACCCACGCAATAGATATAGGACCATTATAATGGATGACATAATGAACAGTCCGGTAGGCTAAACGGAATAGATTAAAGGGTACTGGGTTAATTCAGGATAAACCACGGTTAGGTACTAACGCTTCGAATTATACATGAAGTGATTTAAAAACAGCAAAGTTGCAAAGGAGATGATCCATTTGTACGCAAAGAAGTAACAGCTCATGATCATTTTTTTGTACCCAAACAAGCAACAGCTCATGATCATTATAGCACAAATGTTGGTTGCTCACTCGCTTCATGACCAAAGAAGCATTGGCCTTATGCTACATATGTCATCCAAGCTTCAAGGTGGGTTTACCACACTGAAGGACAACTCGACCTATCATTGACAGCAAAGTGTATATCATTCCACCAGCAAAAAGCAAAAACATGAGCACCAAGATAAGAGCTAAAAGGTGACAACAATACAATTGTCACTAAAGTATAGCCACAAAAGACCCAACGTTATATTATAAACATAAAGAATCTCATTTACATATATCCAACTGAGTAAAAGATTAGGTAATTTAGTCGTTGGTAATCTATTTCTATTTGAAAAGGAATAAAACTTATAGAATAATGGTGGCTTCCGGTGTTGCAAATATTTCAAACACAAATAAAAAAAATAAAATTTTGTTAACACCTTCGAACAAAAAAGAACAAGCAAGCCATATAATATATAGTAAAATATGATGGTTGATAACTCATAAAAAAGGGTATAAGATATATAGATATAGGCAAAAGCATGTTGGTTTTTACCTTCTAAAAATTCGACAGTCTTAAAATCTTAAGATTTATATAAAGTAATCTTCCAATCAAAGCACGTATAAGCAAATGTATTCATTCTACTAGCAATACAACAGATCACAAGCATTAAACATTTCATAACAAAATTTAACAGTGACCACGTATACAGGAATACCACAAACCTTTTCTGGAAATATAAGAATCTGCTTCTTCAGTGCTTGCAGCGAGTTCTTTTTTTCAGAATTTTCCTCTACTGGGATGCTTGAAGAAGTACCACCCCTTACATCAGGTCCAACAAGTGTTTCTGATCTTTTATCAGTTTTTCTTAGTAGCTCCTCATTCAAGTTAATAGTAAGAACACCACTTGTTACATCCAAATTTCTAATCTTAATTCCAGTTTCCCTGGAGATAGACATGCAAGAGTGTTGATACAAGTAAACCAAGTGCTTTTGCAGAATGTACCAGATATTTTAAGAATAATGATAGATCCCTAGTCATGACAATTGCAACACGGCCGAGCATATTTCAAACTTTCCTTCTCCCCATATTTTAATACATACTATTTAAATGAGACCTACAAACAAATATCAAATCAATACATGATGAAACCGAAATCTCATACTTCTTTACTTGCTTAAAAATTTAACTCTTATTTAAATTACTTTAAGAACATTAGAAACTTGCTCATTTTGGTCACTGAAATGTTTGGGCCTTCAACCTATTTTTTCCCTACCATACATGCTTATTATTGCATCGTGTATTACTGAAAACAGTTGGGAAAGAGTTACTAACAGGCCCAAATTAGTTCGAGCAACAAGCTGGATGATTTGTTCGGAATGTTTTGGTGTACTATATATACCAACCACAATACATGATACATCAAACAAAGTAAATTTACCTGTCATGACCAACCTCGCAAACAATTGATAGATCATCACAAAGAAAAGGAGCAGAAGTTTTATCTAATGGTGCTGAGAGAGGCTGCTCCCAAAGTAGGCTGTCAATTTGGCTGTAATAACATGACTGGTCCAAACTTAGGCGTGGATCACATATCTGTATAAGAAGGGGGATTATCTGCAGCTTAACATTAAGAACTGGATTGGATGCACCATGTTTTGATATGTCCACAATAAGATCTCTGACTTCAATGACAGCTTTTGTATCCTGAAACATGGTAACATATAAATGCAGTTAAAAGGCCTATCAGCGGTCGTTCAATCATGAGAAACTACGTACATGAAGAACAATTTGAGATTTAATGGCAAAAAGTAGACAAATTACAACTATAAAGCCTAATACGTAGATGAAAATTAAGCAAATAGCTGTTGGTCGTCAGTAAATTGAGAAACTGTTCTTAGAGTATGGCTTTCAACCACCGAGTAGGATTTACCTGTCATTAGTCCTGACATGTCTACATACATTCATGTTCGTCCTATTAGCTTCCACCATTCTCGTAATATCAATTATTCATATCTTAGAACAAGTGATATTTCAAGATAATTAGCTGACCCACCAAGAGAAACATGCAGAGGATTGACTCTCTCCCCCTGCCAATGCTTTTTCTATAAATGTGGTCTGGCACATACAGAAATATGTTTGGAGAGACTTAAAGTGCAAAGCCAAAAAGATTGTGGTTGTTTAGTTGAGCTTTTCATAAGTAATTTTAAAATAACAATAATAATAGTGAATCTGATTTTTCAGGTGGCCTTTTTTAGAATCTTAAGTGCTTGGTTCAGTTTTTTAAAGCAGATTTCAGATTTTTTGGGAAGCAAAGACAGTGTTTCCATGAAGTTAGGAATTCCTAGCTTCATAAAATTTTCGCCTAGATTTTCAATTAGGTGTAAAAAAAACTCTTGCAGGATACGTACGGCTGAGCTTCTAGAACACCTAAAAACTGTTTTTCAGCTTAAAAGCTGTTTAGAAAGCTTTTGAGCTTGTTTGGTTGAAAACATCTTATAAATCTTGAGAGCTGTTAAACAACTTCCTGAGAGAGCACATCCTTGGAGCTTCTCCAAAGATGCTGTTGAAGAGCAAGAAGCTCATAGGACTAAGTTATGAGACGTTTTACCCTTAGACAAATTCTACAATCATAAATGTGTCCCAATATAACCTTATTATATCAAAAAAGCCCTAATTTCTATTTTCTCATGTCAAAACCGTCCTCTCTGCTCTGCCAACCCACAAACCCCCCACCATCAGATAAGCCATGCTGCCACCTAAGTTGCCGTAGGCTCACAGCCAGATCTGCTAGATCGTGCTTGAGACCAGTAGCTCAGCCGATGCCTCCACATCCCAAGGCCAGATTAAAAAGCAGGTCCCCAGCTGCCTCCCGAATCCCATAAGTCCACTGCCGCAGCCGCCGCCGCCACAGCAACAAAAACAACACCACCAGTAGACGCACAAAGAGTGGGATGAGAAGAAGAGTCTTCTCTGACGGAAGCGACTTCTGATAAAGAAAGGCTTCTAAAACTCAACGAGTACAGAAAACTTTTTTTGTTATCTATTTGGAAATAATTATTTCTTTATCTCCAAATTCTCTTGATTCTTTGGAATATTTTGGTGGTGATACATGATAGTCTACATTGCTTGTATATTAAATTGTTGTATTTAGTGTGTAAATTATCTTTTCTACTTCTTTTTATTAATTTAAGATGGATATTTGGGAATTTGTCGATATTAACTTTGAAAATCATATTATTTTTAAGTGATGAATTAGTGATTATATCATGCTAGTTGATTAAATTTCTACTTTAGTGTCTCCTATTGCATTTAAGCACATTTTACAAAACCAAAAGTGAATTGTTTTAATGCATATTTATAAACCACAAAAGAATGAACAATAGAACCTATAACTTTAAAAGCTAAACCAGCACCTCATAATATCGTTTTTCAGTGCAATACATCCAAATGATAGTCATGACTAGTCAGGAAAGAGTATTCTGAATATGCATACCTTCACAACCAATTCTGTCACAGTAACCGACAGAAATCTTGCTATATAAGTCAACATCATCCACTTCCCTCTACCCGCAGACCGCGATCTTTGAGATTTACTCTTCTTATCGCTCCGTGCAGGTCCACGAAGTACCACTTCAAAATCACATATTAACAACTGCAATTTTGGGTCTCTAGAAATAAAACTAAAACCAAGATTGACCAATGATCTACGCAGGCTGAGTTTGATTTCACCAACGGATACAGATTCAATAGCACCCTGGAAGGCATAGCACATAGTTCTTACAACAACAAACATCACCGAGCATATAAAAAAAATGCACCAAAGGTAGCTTATTAGGTGTGTGTGTGTATATTATATATATATATAGAGAGAGAGAAGAGAGATGAGAGATTTATCTTCTATTGATAGGATTCGTGGAAAAACCCTATTGTGTTTTAAAGCTTGGACATATATTTGGGTGAACGCTTACTCATATTGGGTAAGTGTGCCATTTAAACGGGCAAAGAATGGATGTATGCACTTAACCCTTTGCACATCGATACAATTTCCTCCATAAATCCTCTCTCTCTCTCTCTCTCTCTCTCTCTCTCTCTCTCTCCAAACAAAGGAGCAGAAACAGCAATGGGTACTGGAAAAGGGAAAAGAAAACCAAAGAAATAACGAAATAAAAAGGCAGCAGCAAGAAATAGAACAGGTACGATGCTAAAAAGAAGAAAAAAATGTTTACAAAAAAGAAACAACTAAAAATAAGGTGATGAAGTGCAACAACGCTTAGTATCCGCAACCAAACATACATCTAGTCAAGTTCGACGGAGAAAACACATGCAGATACCACCACTATGGCTGAAGAAGGTGAAGGCTATTAGGATCACTAGACAACTTTGAGCATCAGTTACTGATTGCCACTACAATGCCAAGTCAAGAGAATGTAAAACCTTTTTGAACTTAATATTGACATCCCTTAAGCAGTTCCATCCTGCAACTCGGAAAGCAACAGATGCTCTCATTACTTTGCTCAAAGAAAAAGCCAACAACCTGGCAGCAAATCTGTAAAATAGGGACATTAATCATATGACCAGAAACGTTATTTGCCCAATACATAAAAACACAAACAAATATATAAATATCCATCAAACAGCAAAAATTAACTTTTTAGTAAGAGTGTGGCCCACATGTTCCCTGGATGGCAGATGCCTTACCAAGTACCCTAGCAATTGCAGGGAAAAGAACAAGCATACCAAAAACAACATCCAGCATCAACTAGGTTCGCAAGTGCTAGAAGATCTTAGCAAGAAAATCTAAAGCACTGTGTTGACGCTTCAACCAACACAAGAACTCTGAGAGTTTAATCTAATACCAGATATTCGAAGCTCAGCTAACATGACCCTTTGAAATACAAACTGACCATACTCATAGGTGTGCACTAGATCTGGTCTGAAATGCCAAGACCCAAAAGTATCATCTTTGGCATTTGCCTGATCTCACACACAACAATTAATGCTAACATCATAAAGTAATTCTGGGAAAGAAAAAAAAAACTCGAGCAAAGGAAAAGATGTTGTAACAAATACGTTCGGTAATTGTATGTTTTCTTCTAGATCCTACAGTAAACTCTAAATTTGATGATGTATATAAGGTCCTAGATCGGAAATTGACTAAGGGTAAATCTTTCGGATAGGCCCTGAAAGGAAAAGGAAGGTTTCGAAGTACAATTTCATTCCAATAATATAGGTCAACAGTCCTTTGAGTCCCTTTTGAATTCTAGCTGAGAGAACTAGTAACATAGTTGCATATAAAGAATCTAACTGCTAGGAACTGAAGTAACATGTACTTGACTTTCGTTTGGAGTTCTCTTATAATCCAAACGAACCTCTCAATCCTCTCTCATAAAGCATCCTTCCTAGCCACTATTTAATCCGTCAGCCACCTTATCCTCCATACCTGCCCAATGTACTGTTGTCTCTGTCCAATTAACTCAATGTCTGACTATCATTCACCATCCTTGTATGTCTTAGCTGCCAGTGCTCAACTCCGACTTTCCAACCTCTTGATGGTGTCCATGGTCTATCAACCAAATATTATTCGAGTAATAGGCTTTCCCAATGTGATATCTAAAAGTCTAAGGTTTTGGAAAGCCTCAAGGCCTTATGGAGACTCTTTATTACATTATGCATGCACTTCGACCAACGATGGTGCCTTGGTCCACCTAACAAACAAGGTGGTATAGTATTTGAGTGGAAACCACATAACGATCTTTTTGTTAGAAGGATTCCATTTTTCAAATGCTTCTCTATTTTCAATCTATCTGATACTAATATCATGGTTTTATGTACCTCTCACGGCCTTGCGGGACGGCACGTGCTTATTCGGACAGTTATCGGCACAGCAGAACCAGCACGGCACGAGCTGAAAAACTTTATATTTGATTTTCAAATTAATTTTGAATTATTATTTTATTGAAAACAATATAAATAAATGTATATCGGCATGGTTGGCACCGGTGAAAGCATGCCAGGACCTAAGTTCACCATAATTCAACTCATCTCAGCATTGAAAACCTTGACTAATATTATTGTTCTCTGAATTAACTAGTCCAACTTTTGGTGATCTTATAATTGACTGACCCTATGGCGTTATGACTCTTAGGAGCAATACCATACATCTTGCAGACACAAATGACAATCATATTCCGTGTAAAACCTAAAGAAGATACAGTATCCCAATCATTCCTTCACATAAGACCTTATACATCCATATTGCACAATCCGAATTGCAAAATTCTCTCTTTTGTGACGAAGGGATGGACTTATAGCTAAAGGCACCCCAAGACCTGTTGAAGAAAGAAATTTCTAAAACAATTTTCAATTAAGATTAAAAGTATTATCAATCCTAAAAAGTGCCTTGAGTCAATTCTTTCGAAGTCTCAAGCTGCCAAATCTATCATAATCTCAAGGTGTGAATTTCGTTAGGAAGACCCATAATCTAGAAACATAAGACCACATTGCAGTTGCGCGGATGCAAGCTCTTAAGAAGTAGCGGATGCAAGCTCTTAAGAAGTAATAGCACATGTAAATATGTCATTTATAATGTACTATTGGCAACTACGCAGCACGAACGAGTGACGGGCTTAGTCCACATAAGGCGAAGTGTCTCTCTATGGCCAAGGGTAATGCTCCATTCATCAAATTTTCTATATTACAGTTAGAAATACTTCTCCAAGCCCGTATCTTGAGTCCCTTTGCTACAGAATCGATTTTAACAATGTTTAAGAAACAATTGCACGATGAAGATACAATATAGGAGCCAATCTAGATATATGGATATTAAATTCATGTTATGTCTATCAGGTATCAACCATTACATGCTTTATGGCAAACTTTTTTCTCATCCACGCCCCGACGTTTCATCTTGTCAACTAAATTCTTCATTCATTTTGCAGCTCCCTGTCCTCCTTTGGTTCCTACTTGATCTTCACCCTTCATCTCCCAAACTAATCCCGAGACTCTGTATCATACCAATCCTCAGAGAACACCTAGGAGGAGCAAAGCATACTAGCGCTAAGTCTTTTCGAAAGATCTTCACTGTCAAATATACCACGAATGTTCTACTTGGCAACGAATAATGCACCTTAAAAACGTCAGCTACAGTGTAGAGTCTTCAAACTGTAATCATGTCATTGTAACATATCTAGACAGCCATTCACCATGAATTTCACAACAGTTCCCGATGATTACAGATCATGAAACTTACACGCACATATAGAGAACTCGGATCTAATTATAGTATGGATCTAAAGAAAGTGAAGGAAACAAAAACAAATATACATAACAAAGAACTTACGAAAAGATGACCCATCCGACGGCGCAGGCAACGAGGAACACCGGGAAGAACTTCACCGGCGACATCTTGCTGCGGATCAAGCTCCGAAAAATTTATGTTCTGATCAATTGATTACCAGCAGAGCAAATCAAAATCCATGTAGAGGTAGCGCTAGAGAAGCATAGATCCACCATTATAGACCACAAGAAGATGGAGAACTTGTCGTCCTCTGAGCTTGCGAAATCAATGGAGAAATAAATAGAAAAAAAAAAAAGAAAGAAACAATTTATAGCGATCTTTCGAAGATCCGCGCGATCCGATCGGGGGAGGAAGGGAAGTATCGCTGATGAACTTGACCCTTTATCTTGTTGCACTTATCGCGAGACATCGTGTAGGAGCAATCTTTGCCGTGGAAAGAAAGAGGGTGATGGTGGATCTGGTGGTGCACGACTCCCGACACGCTCGAGTACGAAACGAAATATGGTTCGATCGGAGGGCCGGGGACCATTGGGATCGTGCGCGACCGTGATGGTCTGCACGGCCAACGGCTATAGATTAAGAGCAAAGAGCAGACGTGGATGCCATGATGACGTGGCGTGTTTCCATTTGTTTCAAAGTTGCTGATCTAGATTTGATGCCGGAGGATTGGCGTAGGTTATTAACAAAAACTAGTTTTATACCCGTGCGATGCACGGTTATAAGTCATATATATAATCAATAAATATAAATAATGATGTTGAAAATTATATAAATATCTTTTTTATTTTAATTTCATATTATTATGTTATTAAAGTATGTACTTTTCGTAATATATTTATTAGAGTAAGAAGAATCTCAATACCATATATAAAATTATTCGAAGATTGACGATAAAAATAGTTTATGTATAGGATTAAAAAAAAAATTACATGACAAAATTTTATTTAAAAAATTAATATTGCATAAGTATATATATATAATATAATTATTTTATACTAATTTTTAGATTATTTTATAAATTATTATTTTAATTAATATATTTGTAATATTAAACCTTTCATATTCTCAAATAGTACATGACCTTTATAAATTCTATCAATTAATTACAACATGCCACTATGGGCTTGTTTTAGAATAATAGTAAAGCCACATGGCATAACAAAAAATTATTCAAAATGCCACATGGCATACGACATTGATCTCCCCAATTTTATTATATGTATATGATTTAATTTGCGTGCTAAAATTATAGTTATCAATATAAAATAATAATATTATTTTTTTTAAAATATTTTTGATAATATTAAATATTAATATTGAATAATATCAATTATTAATTTAATATTGATATTTCTAAATTTTTTATTTTATTTAACAGTATTTTATTATTAGAATAAGATAATTATTACTGTTATATATAAAATAATAAAATTATTTGAGAATAACGTGAAATGATTGTCATATCCAGTTATACGTATAATTTGTTTTAGAATATGGATAATTTTTATTAAAATAAATCTTATTATAAAATTTTTATTATTATCACTTTTATATTAATAGTTACGCATGTGTGTAGATAATTTTTTATAAAATTATTATTATTTAATAAAGTTATTATTATATTTTTTTAACTTTATTTAGTCTTTTTATATTCTTCAAATTAATTACGTGATTTTTAAACTCATAATAGATAATGAAAATACCATATATTTAAAAAAAAAAAAATAGCAATGACACACCGAAAGTTATTAAGTGCTACATAGTGCAACAGTTTGACCAGTTAATTTCATATATTTATGAAATATTTATATATTTTTATTTTATATATATATATATTAATATTTATTATATTAAAATATTATATTATATTTATTACATGTTATTAGAGCAAAAATAAATATTCAAATACATACCAAAAAATTACACTTTAATCACCCTTATATTACGTATATTAACATATTATACGGTTATTAAGAATTAATAAAACATTCTTACTCATACGAATTATTTATTTTATTAAAATATTATATTATATTTATTACATGTTATTAGAGCAAAAAATAAATATCAAATGACATGCCGAAATTACGACTTTGTCACCCCTTATAATATTGTATATAACTATATATAAATTATTGAGAATTTGATAATGATCTTTCAAATTTTTCAAAATTATTATTATTTATGTTTAATATAAGTAAAAATAAATAATTATAAATTATACTTTTTTTATATTTAATAAATTATTAATAATATATTAAATGTGCATTGATTCAAAACTCACATTAATTATGTGATTAATTACATATTTATTATATTTAAATATCAAATGTCAAATTGTGAGATAATAGAGATGTCATATCGCATATTGTGAGTTATAAGAAGTGCCACATGGCACTCAACCTATTTTGATACCGAGTTTTCTACTATACATTATATATAATATTATATATATATATAGGGTGTATAATCATTATAATTATATATATATATAGATATTTATTTATATTATTTATTTATTTATTTATTTATTAATCTATTATTTGTAATCTTATACTAGAGAACGAATTTGAATTAAGTTATCAATTTCAATATAAGTGAAAACTAAAATTATTAAAATAGATAACTAGATAAAAGTATTATTTTTAAGTATAACATTATATAATTTCAATTTTAAATATGTATTAGTTAAATAGAAAAATAATATCAAATATCCTAATTAAACTTACAAATAAATAAAATTTGTAAATAATAAATTTACCGAATTTCTAAATTTTGTTAAACTTATCCTTTTGTTTCAAGTTTTTATTTAATTTTAATTAGAATATATATATATATATATATTATGATATTATATCCTTATATCCTAGCGGATAACGCGTCCACAGTACGTGTGCCAACAAATTAAAATTATTTTTAAAAATATAGTTATTAAAATTTATAATTTTATAATTTATAATTTAAAAAAATTTATTTTCTTAATTATATCGATATATTATATATTATATTTCTTCTGAAATATCACAACTAGATCCAGCAAATTATATATACTATTTCTTCTGAATGTATATTATATATTATATATTTAATAGTATCTGTCAATGGTTGGTCCAGCAAATTATCACAAGCAAATCCAAAATAGCGGCAATTTAACTAAAAATACACTAATTAACTCAACGTTGCGTGCTACGTTAGCATGTTTTTCAATTTTCGGGGGCTGAATCGAGCAAATGAAAAAAACGCGGGGCTGAAACGAAAAAATCCCTCCCAATTCCAATAGAAAGAAAAACATCAAGAAAGCAAACAGAATTAGAATACAGTAGAAGATTTAGAACTAAAACTCCACTATTATGCTGTTAATATTTCTCTCTCTCTTTCTCAGTTCAATTTGAAGCCCTAAGGCCCCTAACCCTAATCTATATACATATATAGAAAATCGAGTATCAAAATAGTTGAGCACCATGTGACACTTCCAATAACTTATAATATGACACATGTCATCTCTATTATCTCACTATGCGACATGCCGCAAATTTAATTAATTACATTATTAATGCAACTTATTATTCATTCAATGCACATTAATGCAACTTATTGTTCAATGTACATTGAATATATGCGTATTAATAAAAAATTATTAATACAAAGTAGAAGATTTACAAAGATATATATATATATATATATATATAATTTTTAAAAAAAATATTTTTAAGTATTCTTTTTTGCTTCAATCTCTTAACTGATATAAACGAAATCTTATAAATGTTTTTAAACGTCACAACTTCGGAGTTCTAAAATCTAAAATATCTATTTAGAAATACTTCTTGAAAAAATTTTGAACATAAAAATTATAAATCTTATAAAAATCTACAATTTTATTTTCGAAAAATTTTCAAAAATTGCGTATAGACATTAATTTTTATTATGAATTGGAATGATGTTGAAGGATACGTAATGGAGAGTATCTACCCCTGAGTCAACTATACCAACCCGGGAAAAAAACCAAAAATTAAAAAGATGCGTTGTATTAAAAATACGCAAACCAAAAAAGGGACCAACCGGAAAAAGCAAGGAAAAGCAAGTAAGGTCCCGTTTGGAATAGGGTTAAGGATACACTTTACTTGGGTAAAAGCATTTAGATGGGGTAAATTACTGCTCGCGTTTGGTACACCGGTAAAAGTTATGGATAACTATTATCCATATTTAATTTGAAGGTAACGGTTACATGGGTAACCATTTCCTGGGTAACATTTATCCGAGACCAAATATGGGTAACATTTATCTGTGAAATATAGCTAATTTTTATATATTTTAAATTAATATAATGTGTATTTTTTTGGTTAATTTAAAATTTATCCGAGACCAAATATTAAATTACATTTATACGAGACCAAATATGGGTAAAAATTTTATAAAAAAAAAATTTAAAAGTTTTGATTTTTATCGGCTAACAAAATATTTGTTTGTCATCATAATACTTATTAAATGAAAAAACTTTATCAGAGCATATATCCTACAAAAGCACCATATTTTGGTGTTCATTATAATACTGCATATATAAATCACATCACAATACTGCATAACAAAATATAATAACACTCATGCTTGTCCATGTAGAGATTTACCAAAATTATAATATTGTATAAGTAGAATCCAATCCGCTTAACTCCAGCAAGAACAATCTTGATTGGGTAAACATCAACAAATCAGCAATTAAAAATGCAAGTTAAAGTCAATTCAATATTCCTTTAAATCTCAAAGTTTATTATTATTATTATTTTTTTTTTTTTTGCCGGAAGAAATACAGAGAAGAGGAGCAGCAAAAAGATTGGCAGCCATTTCTCAAAAAAAGAAAAAAAGAAAAAGAAAAGAAAAAGGGACAATAAAACAGTAGCGGCATAGGGAATTGGCCGAGCTCGATCTCAGTCGTGTGAGATCGACGTGGTGGTGGCGGGGCGGAGGGCGGGAGGTGATGCAATAGTGGCGCATAGGGGGGATGCAAGGCGATAGAGATTTCTCGTGAGCGACAAGGGAGAAATAAGAACGAGGCGCGGAGGACGAGAGCCATATTGTGTGTTGTTTGCATGAGCAAATTTGGATTTGGCCTCACCAGTTGATTTGGGGTTCTCGGGCTGGATTAAATGTAATTTTGAATATGTGTGATGGGTGCTGGCCAGGCAATGAAGAGGAGAAGGTGTCGGAAGACCGGTACGGAGATATCTGCATGAAGAGAAATTTTAAATAACCAAAAAAAAATACAACATTATATTAATTTAAAATTATATAAAAATTTAGCTATATTTCACCGAGGATGCGGGGAAGTTTGACGAGCTGGAGCTTTGCCAAGAAGATCAAGATGGAGTGAACGGTTATAGGATGATATAGATATCACCGCTACACCCACCTTATTTTTAGGGTCTCGGATAAATGTTAGTGCCCAGGAAATGGTTTACCCATGTACCGTTACCTGGTGTCAAGCGATATTGGGAGTATAAAGTATATATATCGGCTCACACTCCAGTTCTAGTACATTCACCCATAACATCTCCGAATATATATGAGGCTCTAGGAATGTACCAAACGGTTGGTGAACGCTGTATACGAGCATGAAACACTGAGTCTAGATCAAGTACTTAAATATATGTAAAAAAACACGATGAAACTTAAGGGTTCCAACTATTAGGTACAAACAACTAACTTTCTATGAGACGGTCAAACTTATACTCTCACCATTAAATTTCTAAAGGTGTCATCCCTCTTAGACCCATATATTCTCGCATATTACTGGGTAACACATATAGATACTTGCTATGTGTTGCTAGTGCTCTCTTATATATTGGTCCTAGGTTATATACGCCGTCACTACTTATAGTAGATTATTTTGGTTATATAGTGCGATATCAGATTTTTCAATATTTCTAACAAATCAAAGCTAACTATATTTTCAAATTTTTTGTTTTTTTCCGTTCTATAGTATGATTAGGGATATATGCATGATCATACTAAAATGGGGTATTAGATACTCATCCCATATACGCAGATACTCATCATGCGAAATAAATTCTTTCCAACCATCTTCCTCCCAATTCAGTAGCTAGAACAACAATGATAAAATGTCATCATATCACGCAGACATTATCTTTCAAAATTTTCTTAGAGAAGTTCTGTAAAAGTTTACAATCACTATAAGGCGTCCAGATTTTATAAGCGTATTATAACTTGTTTATACCTATAGTATCATTATATATTTGTGTTCTCAATATATGAGATAATGGTATTTCTAAAATATCATTTAGATTTTAGAATGTTGTGAGAAGGACTCCAGCTCTTGTGATACAGAGTTTAATAAATCATACACTCGTGTATATTGAGACATGTTACATATAGTTGATATTTCTCTTTAGATTATGTAGATCGAAGCACAGCATATAGAGTGTTGGCAAGGTATACAAAATTAAAAAAGAGTTCGTCTCAAAAAATTAGGCGTTTAATTTCCCTTTTTCCTATCAAAGTCAAAAATACTTTAAAAATATTTTTTTTTTTAGTCTTTAAATATGTCTCATATAATTGAATTCTTTGTTTTTGATTAGTATACCTTCTTAGTATATATACTCTAATAATATTACCTTACATCTTAAATATCTTTTGTTAAATCTTCTAATATATGTTATTAATAATTTTTTTAATTTAAATTTACGACTATTCTCTCACAATATTTTGTGTACCATTTGGACACAAATAAAGATCAATGGCGCAAAAATATATTTAATGTTGCATATGATCTCGAATAGTATTAATTGAAGTCTAATAGCTCTTTTAATATGTAATATTTAATTTGACTCATCACAAAGTATTGAACTGCACCCATGGGGTCGAGACCTAGTTTCTCAACTTATAAATTATTAATTCCATATTTTATTTAAACGGTCGCTAAACGTAGGAAGTAGAAATAATATTTAGTAAACTGCATCTACTATTGTGATACATTTTTAGTAAGTCTATTCAGGTGAGCCACCAACCTCAATTATTATACTTCACGAATTTTCAACGCTGCATGGAGCAGTGGTGTCCACATGCAGATATGCTCACTGCCAACTATATTAAAGAATAATACTCGATAATATATAGATTATCGTCAAATGTTATTATCTAAATATTTTAAATAATGTATATACTTAAGATTAAGAGTATTTAAGGGTTCTTTGGTAGTTTCTCTATATTGATCTGATGAGAAAAGAAGAAGAGAGATAAATAATATAAAACAAGAAACATTTAATAAATGATAGATGACAGAAGTGATGAATATTATTTTGAGAATAAAGGAATAATAGTTTGTCAATTTATGGGAATTAAATGAATGTACTACAAAATAATTCTTTATTCGTAATCTTAGATAGTAATCATAATATATTTGTTTGCTTTTTTGGATGTATTCTTTGCTTTCACTATTGGAATTATGGGAGAGGAGAGTGAATAATTTTTCGCAGTATTAGAGCCCGCCAATACAGAGTTTTTTTTCAATTGATGCTTTGATAATAATTCAATGGCCTCACCTCTCCGAATAATAACTGCCTTGGATAAAAACAGAAGGCTCAACGTCGCTTACCTACTGACAAACGTTCGAGTTAATAGATCGGTACTTATATATGGTTTATAGAAATTGCCCATCAGTCAATATTTTGGTGATATAATATAATATAATATCATATTTTGCTTATTGTGATAATTTGATGGATCCAACCATTGACAGATACTATTAAATATATAATATATATATATTAATATACTCACTATTCTAGTGAATAGAAATTTAGTTAATATAGTTTATGCACAAGTAGGTGGCATCTAGTTGTGATATTTCGAATGTCGGAAGCGCCAGTGTGCACTTCTTATAACTCACAATTATCCACATATATAATAGGCGTTCATTAATATATATTCGTAATCTATATTTATTTATATAAATAAATTTTTTTAATATATATATGTAATCATATTTATAAAATTATATATAAAATTATTAATAATAACTTATATTATTATATTATAATCTAAATTTTATAAGATATGTGTGTTTTAAGTGTCCACGATATAATCATTTTTGTGGATCGCGATATACCTTCATAATTTTTATTAGAAAGTAATAAAAGTAAATAATGGATTTATATTAAATATTTTTTATTATTTATATATATTTAATGATAATAATTATTATATAATTTAGTAAAATAAAATATTTGTATATATATAATCAGATTTACATTATATATAAATTCTTAATTAAATTTATCTTAATATATATAATATTATACTATATTTCCTAATAATAAATATAGAACATTAATTAAAAGACGCTGGATATAAAGCCATAACATGTATTAGTTTAACAAAATTTAGAAAATTCGGTAATGATAATTTTATAGTAATTATTATAACAGAGTATTTATATATTCAATATTTTATACGCTTTTATAATTAAAGGGGTATATTTAGTGATATTAAATTTCTATTACTTATATATAAATACAATAAGTTGGATAGAAATTATCGAAAAGTCGTTAACTTAATTATGTGTTAATATGAATTTGTGACTTTAAAATATAAATATCTTTATCATAGCTTTCATAATTATTTAATAGTTTAGTTTATCATAATATAGTATTATAAATATATTATTTAGATTATAACTCTATATAAATAATTAAAATATATATACTTATTAACATAGATTAAATGCTTCTTTCTGAAGTAATATGAGTAATTACAAATAATATACTAAAATTAATAAATAAATATTATATATATATTAAAAAATAATTATTTAACTCCTGATATATAGTAGAAAAAACTCTTGGCTGTCAAAGTGGTTATCTCCAGAACAAAATTAGTTGAGTGCCATCTGTTGGCACTTCTTATTGGTGCGATAACTCCATCTTAATAATCATTTCAGTGTGCGTAGTCATTTATGACAGTCTCTATTATCTCACAATATTAGATATGCATATCTTAATTTATTTTTACAATAAAATATTACTAAAAATACAAATATGTTATAAATATTAATACTTGAGATTATATTTGTCGAAGTATAGATTCATACTCTCATATATTGCACGTTATTTATTTATAATGTTTTGCTATATTTAATATATAACAAATAAAATTTATCTAAATATCAAAATAAAAAGAGGATAATAATTACTCATAATTAGTTAAATTTATTTTCTACTCATAATACATATTACAACATTACTTAATTTAGCTCTAATCATAACTCTATATGGAAGATTATTTAGAAGTATGAATAGCATATATTCACTAGATTAGCTCAATATTCTCCGTTATATATAATGACTTACTTAAGCATAATTTTAATATAATTTACGTGAAGATGACTTGCTGGTGATCAAAGTCGCTCAAGCTCACTCTCGGTGCATTTTTATAGCTATTATCCTCTATATGTGCTCCTTTTTCTTTTTAACATGTAATATTATATTGATAAGCACATATAATTACATACTTTCTCTACTACTCAAGAAATAAATAATTCAGATGTGATGTTCAACAAAGATTGCTGCTCGATCTCTTAGAACTTCTTAATAAATTGCGCGCGACGCTATATCTTTTATTTATACTTGTTTCTCATATCACTACACCAAGGTGGTGTATATAAGAAAGTCTGTAATTATTTTCTCTGCGGCTATGTCATTTGATAGTTTTATTTGTTGCACTTTCTTATTTTTTTAATATAAAATGAATAATATTAAAAATAAATAAATAAATATAATTTATAATAATTTTTATAATTTATAATAATAAATAATAAATATTTAATTAATATTACAGTATTTAATGGCCTGATTCTTCTCAGAAATAAATTAATATAAATTTATATCCGAATTTACAGCACAAACGGCATTTTAAAAATGGTAATACTTCAATCTGAATTCCAATAGCTATCCTCAACCATATGAAAAAACACTAAATTAACTCTTAAAACTATTAAGTTTTCGAATATTTTAAAAATAAAAAAATAAAAGACAAAAAAAGTATAATTTGAAACGAATTTTAGAACAGCGAGCTTTTCTTTTATATTTGGTCCTTTAATTCAAAGGAAGGTCCTACTCACAGGAATTGTCCTCCCAAAAGACTCGTCAATGGTCAACCAAACTCGAAAAAGTCAACCAGCCGGAGCCAGCTAAGATCCAAAAACCACAAGAAATATTTTAACACATTTCCACCAAATTTCAAACAGAAATTTAATCATCAATAAACATAAAAAAGTATAAGCGAAATTTATTTCTCCTCAAGTTTCTTTGTTGAATAGTTTAACATAATATAATAATAATCTGAAATTTCTTTCATAACTATCGTGCTCAACACTGTTGCACTATGTAGCACTTAATACCACTTATCTTGTCGCATAATAAGGGAATAAATCTCGCGAATTAAATGGAATAAAGAATTGATCTCCGCCGTATCGAATGTCCACACTTCGCTGGTGCTCTGTTTGTTTATCGAACAACTATAGAATTGGTATTTTGTCGAGTTCTGATTGATTGTGACTGCTCTTAGAGCAAATGAGCGGAGATGTAAATTCAGCCCTTGAAGTGCAACATCAGTTAAAACGGATTGCGAGAATAAGTGTTCACAAGAGATCAATTGTCTTATGCTTGTTAATATCATCAGATCGTTTTTTAATTTAAATAACTCAAGTAAATATTTGATTGAGTAATCGCCAGTTATCGTACACAGGTTTGATAGTACATCCGCGCCGTTATTGGGTCAGTGGGAGTGGATCTCGCCGCGATCTCACCCCATATCTAATAGCTCCCACGATGCGACTAATCTCTCCACTCATATAATTGCTATATAGGATAAAAACGTAGTAAATAAGATACAAAATTTATAGTAATAGATTTTTTATATTGGTCCTTTAATAAAGGAAGGTCCTACTCACAGGAATTAGTCCTCCCAAAGACTCGTCAATGGTCAACAAACTCGAAAAAGTCAACCAGCCGGAGCCAGCTAAGATCAAAACCCCACAAGAAATATTTTAACACATTTCCACCAAATTTCAAACAGAAATTTAATCATCAATAAACATAAAAAAGTAAAGCGAAATTATATTTCTCCTCAAGTTTCTTTTTGTAAAGCAAGATATATAACCTAAATTTCTCTAATCTCCGCCCCATTTTCCATAATAAGGGAATAAATCGAATTAAATGGAATAAAGAATGATCTCCGCCGTATCGAACCCCACCGGCGTCGTCTTACGACACGAGGTGGTGGTGACTGCGGCGGCGGAGAACAGCCCTGCACCGTCGTTGAAGGAGTCACAAGGTCTGCTTCTGCTGTTATCATCGTCGTTATCCGAATCGTGAGTCGCCGGCGGTTTGTAGTACATCCGCGCCGTTTGCGGGCAGTGGGAGTGGAATCTCGCCGCGATCTCACCCCCATATCTAATAGCTCCACGTACTTCCCCATTGCTAATGAAAAACGAGCAGCAGTAGAATCAAAAAAAGATGGAGCGAGCTAAAAGATGTCCCAGGTGCAAGCCATAGAAAGCCGGAGCCTCTCGCTCTTTGCTTGTTCGAATTCCGATGAAGTTGGAAATGGCGAGGGCGGAGGTATATATATATATAACGCGTAGCGGGGGCGGATACGGGGAAGGTGGTTTCTGAGGGAGGTTAAAATTAGGGTTTTGCTGGGATGGAATCCGAGACGAACCGAGTCCAAGGAAAGAAAACTATTTAAATTTGTCTGAATAAATAGTTGTTGTGATGCACGGCGCGGCACCTTCTGGTGGTTGGAAGATGCAGCATTCCTCATGTATTAAATTGGGACACTTACATATCTGCCCCTCATTTGAATCCGTATTACATATATTTAAAAAATATTTTTTATTTAAATATTAATACGAAATTCTTAATTTAATATTTATTTTTTTAATTAATTTTTTTTTTTAAAATATTTTTCTAAATAAGTATTTTGATATTTTATAATTTAACATATTAGTTTTTAAAATAATACTTTGGAGATGTATTTAAAAATATTTTTAAAATACTTTAGAGATGTATTTAAAAATACTTTTAAAAATAAAATTATAAATATCAAATCTATTTTTTAATATTTAAACTTCTTTAAAAAATATTTAAATAATTGTGAAAAAGCTCTCAGCACAAATTTTGAAATAAAAGCTGATTTATAAGGATTTTGAATACGGATGCTGCTATATAGCTTTGAAATTAAATGTTTGTATATAGTTATTCCAATATACATCATTCTCATAAGGTCTTCTCTTTTATCCGATTAGAAAAAGAAAATATTTGAGAACATATATTCACGCACGAAAATAACAAAAAATATATATTTCATTATTTTCGTACACAAATCTGTACGCCCTTCGTGATCTCGAGCATTACCATTAAAAAACAAACCACATCATTTTTTCTCCATCTTTTTCAATCAGAGTGCACAAATGGCTATTTTTAATTATCAAATATTCTGAAGCCTAGTTTCGTACATTTCTAAACCTTCAAAGCATAAGCTACAAAAATAATTATTTTAGATAATCTATAGGTTTGTATTCTAATTTTAAATATTTTTTAAATTACTAAAAGAAAGAGTATAAAACGGACTGCCAAACTGTTAAGTGTTAACTTGGTGTTCAGCATGTTTTTTTTATATGTTTCAAAATATTTTCTACTCAAATTTATTTATTTAAAAATTCTAATTTTAAATTATAATTATTTCATTGATTTAAATATGCAGAAAACTCTGATGACTATGAGTTGATGGAGGGATGCGAAAGGTGCGTGCGGCGTGCCAGCTTTCTTGCTGATCAACTCTCATGATGCTATACCAATCAGATTTTTTTTTTTTTTTTTTTTTTTGTATATCATCTAACTGCTTTTAAATCATAATACATATGTTTTGACAAAAATATGACAACAAAATTCTAATCAGATTTTACTGAAATTTGAATTTCTAGCTTATCTTATGAAGTGCTAGTTCATAAAATTTTTTTTTCGAATATTCAGTCATGCTAACAAACTGGACCAATAAATACTGCTTAGTATGTAGAAGGGATATTTAATCCCTATGTTATAATCGTGTTTATGTTACTAATGTGTTCTTATATTCTAATTTACTTTGAGATCACTAGGTATGTTTTACTTTCACCGGATGTTTTATATCAAAATATAAGATGTATGGAAGTACAATTTCAGATAGTGTATCTAGAGATGTCAAAAAGCCCGTGGCCCACGTGTTGTACCTCGGCCCGGCCTAGCCCGTGCTAGCGGACGTGCAGGCCACGGGCTGACCTGCATTTGACGCCGCGCAGGCCAGTCCTAAGAAGCCGGCCCGCGGAAGCCATTCGGGTCGATACGACCCACGGGCTGCCCCACGCGGCCGTTGCTTACTGGCAGCCTGCCAGCTTTTTATTTTATTTATTTTTTTAAAAAAACAATTATAAAATTCTAAACTAAACAACTATAAATACCTCTCCATATCTTCCAATTCTCACACACAACTTCTCAATTCTCAACTTTTACTCTCATTTCTCAATTCAATATTTTCAAGGCAGATAGTATAGTTATCTACTCTAATAGTTTATTTTTCGGTATATTAGTTATTTTTATCAACGTTAAATATTAGTTTTATATTTTTTTTATAATCAAAATGGAGCCATATAATCCATACGGATTTGATCCATACAACCCATATAATTATGAAACATACGATACTATTTTTTTGCATACAGATGAGAACGCTACTGCTATTCCTAGTGCTACTCCAACCGATCAGTCAACCGCTGCCGCTGGTACTTCTACGGCCGCAGGCGGTACTGCTGGAGGCCCCAATATTTTTGGAGGAGCCGAACTTCCCAGTGGTGGCGACCCAACTTAAAAAGGTCAAGCTAAAGGTAAGAAATCAAGCGAGATATGAAATTTTTTTTACTAGAAAACAGAAGGCCGACGGCAGTGTTAAGGCTGTCTGCAAAGTTTGTAAAAAAGAATATGTTACGGGTAGACATAGCAGCACCTCACATATATGAAGGCAAGCGCAATCTCATAAAAAGAGCGACGAATAACGCCAATCACAATTATTAGCTACTGTCAGTGGTTTTAATAATTATATATTTTTTCAAGAGCAATTTAGGTTAGCTTTTGCTAGATTCGTTGTTGATGCTGAACTTCCTTTTAGTATAAATGAACATAAAGAATTTATAGAGACTTTACAACCCCATTTGAAACCTATTTCTAGAAACACCTGTAGGGATGACTTTTATAAAATGTTATTGTCTATAAAAATTGTTTAGTTAATAAGTTATCTTCTGTTTCTTGCAAAATAGCTCTTACATATGATATTTGGACTTCTTCGAATAGCTTTCTTTACATTACGGCACATTATATTGATATACATTGGAATATTGCAAAAACGCATAATAAAATTTGTAGAGATCGAACATCCATATATTGCTAACAATATATTTAAATTGATATGTAATGCCGTTCAAAATTATAATATTAGTGGTAAAATTATGTCTATTTCATTTGATAATACCATCAATAATATTGGTGTTGTGAACTTTTGAAAAATGAGTTATATCCTATTCTAGATGGAGATTTATTTCATATCAAATGTGTATGTCATATTATAAATTTGTGTGTGCAGGATGGACTTCATCGATGTCGTAGTCACATAGAGAAAATAAGAGGAGCCTCTTTATATTTAAATTCCTCTTCATATCACTTACAAGAATTTATGATATTATGCAGATCTTTTGGCAAAATATCAAGGCGAATTCTGCAAGATGTACCGCATAGGAGAAACTCCACCTATGACATGTTGAAAGTCTTTGTTGATTATAGATTTATTATTACAAATTTTTATAATACTAAACAGTCTAACCAACTTTTTTACAGTGGCTGGAATGCTGCTATAATATTTCGAAACTTTTTAATAATTTTTTTCGAATCCAACTAAAGTTTTATCTAGTAGTTATTATCATATTACAAATAAGATTTTGCCTAATCTAATTCAAATAAGTAATGTATTTGAACAATATATATCTTCTCATACTGCAGTTGTGGAACCTATGTAGGAAAAATTAGAAAAATATTTTGAAAATATTCCACCAATTTATTATTTGGGTTTAGTAATGGACCCTAGATTTAGGTTAACTGTCGTAAAATATTTACTTAATATTTATTTTGCAAAAATAGAAATAGCAGTAGATTTATCTAAAAAAATAAAGTATATAGACAACATGTTAGAAAATCTGTATAGCTTGTATGCACCATTATATGGTAATGTAGGATCAACCATTAAAGCCAAAGGCACCAGTGAAGCTGCGGAGGAAGATGCTTTTAATGACTTCGAACTATACCGATGTACTTATGCGGCGCAGTAGCAATAACAGATAGGAGCAATATCTACTCTAGCTTTTCGGAATTATCTGAAATCCTACTGGACTGATTTTATGAGTGAAGATGAAAGAAAAAAATTGGATAGTTTGGAATGGTGGAAAAACTTCAGCCATCAACCAATATTGCAGGCTATAGTACGGGATATGCTAACCTTGCCATCATCTACTGTTGCATCGGAATCATGTTTTAGCGTAAGTATTCGCGTGCTGAGCGATAGAAGGCTCTCAGCACCACCTTAGCTCAACAACACTTAAAATATTCGTATGTAAGAAGTATTTGATCGACGTCGCTAAAAGATATGAAGGAGAAACGGTATATAATGATGAATTGGCGGAAGAAGCTGAAAAATAAATTTTCGTTTTCTTATCAAATTTTTTGTTCTTTAATTTTAGTTGCAATAATTACATAACATATAAATAAAAATCATTCTTTCATTAATTTTATGTGTTATATTTTTTTCTTTTTTTTTTAGCAGGCCGGCCCGCCGAGCCGAGCCACCATCCCACTACTTGCGAGGCAGCCCCGCCTGGCCCACATTACAATACGTGCGGGCCGTCCCGTGGCCCGCGTTCAGTCTCTAAGTGTATCTTAGGTAGCAGCATAGATTTTGTTGACGACCTGTCTCACGGGGAGACGAAAAGTTTTTGAAGTCGCCACCCCCTAATTTTATGAAAAATTAGAAAATTTGTGGATAAGGCACGTTTTGAGATTTTTTGTTCGTTCGTCGGTTATGTGTGGAGAAGACAGGACACCTCCACAGCGTCCCTCCGAAGAGGGTACTCCTAATTAAGTAATTTAAACTTATTAAAGTAAGATCATTTCCTTAGTCCTAACTTAACATTATACAAAATACCACTAAAGTGTAAGATTCGGTTAACCGCCTCATCCTGACTTTAGTAACACAGTCAGAAATCTAAGTGTCGAAGGTTTATGTCAAGTCCCTAATTTTTATTGATTTATGTGTTATTATCTTTTGTTTTAAAACGGAATATTTTGATATTTAATGGCAGGTAGTGGGTAATATATATGAAACAAATTATCGTCAAGGTAATAAGAATTCGGATAAACCACCTCAAATCCCTAACCTCAGGAGTACTGCAGACATATTTGTAACAAATATTCTACAACATAGAACATGCATAAATATAATTCGTTCAATGTACGAGTCGTAGTGCCGAAATGTGCTTAACGTCGTGGAGTGTGTGAAAGTGTTATTTTTATTAGGTTGGGCTCAGCGCGTTTCCGTTTCCACTTCATCGCCTAATTTGTATTATGTTTGAAGGTACAGATATCCATCTCCTCCCTTGTTTGTATGAGTATAATGTTTATTATTTTTTAGCGTAAATGTAAACGATAGAAATGTTAGCTGTTGAGTAATAAGTCCATGTTAGTTCAGTGTTGGATTAAGGCATAAAGGATTCGGATAACGCGCCTCATCGTATTTTTATATTTTAAACATTCGAATTGTTAGAACTTAGTGTTTATTAAAAAGTGTGTCCAGTATTAGTTTAATGTGAAATAAATCCCAATACGGAGTTAGGATTCGGATAACCACCTCTTCCCCTTCCTCCCTTTTATATTTTAACTTAAACGTAAATTTTGGGAACAATTTAAATAACAGTTTAATGATGAGATATTCTGAAAAATATGAGTTAAGACCGAGGTGTAGGATTCGGGTAAACACCTCCCTCTAACCTTATATTGTGCTAAATTCTTAAGTTTAACGGTCAATCTCATGAACTATCAAATATTATATCGCATATGATAATTTTAAATACGTAGTTAACTTGAATTACGATAATTTGGACTGAAATTGGGATAAAGAATTGATTAATTTATCTTAAATTAACGATTAAAAATCAAATTAAAAAGCTATTAAAACACCATTTGGGGCCCTTTAATCGGGCTGGAACCGGACCGCTTGGTCCGGTCCGCGAGCAACAAAGGCTCGCGCCCAGGCGCGTGCAGCGCCTGGGCTGGAATCCCGAGCGCCGTGCTCGGGTCCGCGCGGGGTTAATAAAAGGTTAGAGGGTGCCGTGCGCGTCGGCGGTGCGATCCACAATGTCTATCCCTATTGTTTTAGATGATCCCAGGACACGTGGAGGTGTCAAAAAATTTTCATTTTTGAAAGCTCCGTTCAGCTGTTTTTGAGTTTAACGGGCAACCGACGAACCGTTTCGGAGGTCGTCGAAAATTTAGTTAAAATAGGTAATCTAGGGTTTTCGATGACTGCGAGTTCACTGGTGGAATCATTTTCGTTTCGTCGTGTGCATTGTGAGTTAATGGGTGGGTGTTAACGTTTATGTGTTTTTTTTATCCTTTGGTTTCCCGCCGCAGCGGCTCCGCTGCCGGCGAAGCCAGGCGGGCGCAGTACGGTGTAACGACGAGGAAGACAATGAAGAAAGAGTTTTTGAAGGGTTTACCGGAGAGTTGCGAGACGTATTGGTGTTCCCGGCCGAAAAAGGGGTTTTGAAGTGTTGTTCGGTTTGGTGCGGGTGTCTCCGGCGACGGCGGCAGTGGCAGCGAGGTCGAAGCCAACAGACGTAGAGGGTGATGGTCGGCCACAGGGGGACCGGAGGTGGTGGCCGCGTCTCCCTTCTTCCCTCTCTTCTCTCTCTCTCTCTCTCTCTCTCTCTCTCTCTCTGCTCTCCTCTCTGCCTTCCTCCTTTTCTGTTTCTTCCTGGTTTAATGCTTTCCTCTTTGGTTTTTTTTTAGCCCTTTCTCCGCCTGTAAACCCTCCTTATATAGACTAAATTCATTTATTTTTATTTTTATTTTTCTTGTTTGAGCTTTATTAATGTTTGCAGCATCATCATCCCCAAAATTTCATGTTTTTATGTTTACTTACAAAGTGAACTCTTATTTCCAAAATTTTGACATTCCTAATTGTTATTTTCATTTATATTTTGCTCAAAATGGCATGTACATCCCTTACACAAATATTCATGTTTTTGTCTTCATTTTCAAATTTTTTTTTTATATTTTTAATATATTTAACATAGTTTGTAGCAGTCCAAAATTTTTGTCAATGTCGGGGGTTCGATGGCAGTGTATCCGACCGATTGGATTATCGAAATTCATGCTGTGGCGTATTGTATCCGAGGTAATCGAAAATGATCGTATCGGACTAATTTGCACCGGATTTGGCTACGGGCAAATGGACCTTCGGCTGGATCTGAACCCGATAAGTTTCGAGCATGTCGGGTTCAATCGCATAAATTAAAATATGACTAGGGCCGGAATGAAGCTTTAGACGTGTACTGATAGCCTGGGGCTAAAAATTGGGGTGTTCGACCAGTTGCCCCTTCTTTGCTCGACCTCTCGAGAAAAAGGGTTGAGGAAGATGAAGAGATACCTCATTTTGTCCGGCGAGAGGAAGTGATGATATTTAGGAAGAGAGTGATTTTTTCGATGAGGTGGTCTTTTCTTAACCCCAGGTTCGAAGCGAAGACTAGTAGACTTTCTCCTACCTGGCCAAAAGGTGTGAAAGACATTCTCCTACGCAGGATTAAGTGCAGTGGACATTTTCCTACCTGTATATAAAACGTGTGGGTAAACATCCCCTTACCTAGGGTTAAGTGCGGTAGACATTCCCCTACCTGGGTAAAAGTGTGGTAGACTTTTCCTTACCATGGGTTACAAATAAAGGTTGGTAGACTTTCCCCTACCATGGGTTGAAAAGGTTTGGATAGACTTTCTCCTATCCTGGGTTGAAAAAATTAAAACTGGATAGACTTTTTCCTACCCTGGGTTGAAAAAAAGTTTGGATAGATTTTTTCCCTATCCTGGGTTGCAAATAAAGGCCGGTAGACTTTCCCCTACCATGAGTTGAAAAGCGAAGTTGGTAGACTTTCCCTTACCATGGGTTACAAATAAAGGTTGGTAGACTTTTCCCTACCATGGATTGAAAAGATTAAAACTGGATAGACTTTCCCCTACCCTAGGTTGAAAAGAAGTTTGGATCGACTTTTTCCTATCATGAGTTGAAAATGATGGTTGGATAGACTTTTCCCTATCCTGAATTAAAAAGATTAAAACTGGATAGACTTTCCCCTACCCTGGGTTGAAATGAAGTTTGGATAGACTTTCCCCTATCATGGGTTGAAAATGATGGTTGGATTAGACTTTCCCCCTATCCGGATTAAAACGAAAGGTTGGTAGACATTCCCCTACCATAGGTTAAAAAAGAAGGTGGATAGACTTTTTCCTACCTTGGGTTAAAAAGATTAAAACTGGATAGACTTTCCCCTACCCTGGGTTGAAAAGAAGTTTGGATAGACTTTTCCCCTATCATGGGTTGAAAATGATGGTTGGATAGACTTTCCCCTATCCTGGATTAAAACGAAGGTTGGTAGACATTCCCCTACCATAGGTTAAAAAGAGAGGTTGGTTTTTTTTCGCTTTCCTTGGGCAGATCGAGGATGCGCGGATGTTAGCATCTGTTGGCAGATCGAAAGTACATATTTTAGCAACCGCTGATGAAGTTTATTTTGTAGATGTAACGGTAGAAAGTTTGGAGACGAACGCTTGTCCTACGTCCTAAAAAGTGTTGTATAAAATGTGCGTGTGTTGTAATTTGAGAGGTGAGCGATGTCGAAGAGATTCCTTGCACTTTTCTGAATTGTTATTTAGAAAATTAAGAGTTTGTTAAGAGAATTGCAGACTGGATAGACTTTTTCCTATCCTGGGTTAAAAAAAATGCAAGAGCTGGCAAGATTTTTCCTACCTTGGATGAAAATGTATGTGTGGGCAAATGGAAATGTGCGGATCTTAGCATCTGTGGTCGAAATTAATTGTACAGTTGTAATTAATGACCGTAAGAAGTTCAAAGAAGGATATCCGTCATATGTCAGGAAAGTTTTGTGTAAGAGGTGATGTGACGTAATTTAGGGGAAAGGAAAGAGGATCCCTTACACTTTGGAGACCTGTTGTTTAGAAATGTTGACATTTGCCAAGAACTTTGTATGTTTATTGAGGATGTAGAGCTGTCGTTTGTATGAAAGTGGAAAGTTCGTCAATGTTGAAGAGAAGTTGTGCATTTGAAATGGAGCGATCGTAAGAACTTCAAAAGTGAGTCGGTGATCATGAATATGCAAGAAGTCTGTTGTGCGTCAAGGGATGCACGGTGCATAAATAAGAACAAATATGTTGTTTATTTGAAGAATGTATGCATAATGGCTACTCCTTTCGATGAGTTTGGACATCCATTGGGCTTGTCCGTTGCCTGCTGCATACGTTTATTATCGCCTTCGTGGATTTCTGAAATTTTCTTTCTCCAGAAACGGTCAGCATCCGCTCATTGGGATTGGACAATATTGTTTTGAGTTTCAGATCCTCAATTTGTAAAGTTCAGGTCACTGATGAGAGATTGCTCCCATTTATATGCTTCTTCAGAAAAAGTTTGCGCATGTTTATCATCAGGATGTGACCCTGTTACTTTTCCAAGAAAAATTTGCCCCAGTTTGATTGTTCGAGCTGTTGTTTTTTTTTTTTTCTTTTTCAAAATTTCCATCAGAAAATTTGTGCTGCTTTGATCCAGTAGAATGTGTTTCAAATCTCTTCAGAAAATTTGCCCCAGTTTGGACTTTCAGAACTACTGCTTCAAATTTTCATCAGAAAATTTGCTCGAATATGCCTTTCAGAATTTTTCCAATTCTCGCCGGAAAATTTGCCCCGATTTTGGCTTGCTGAATGGACTTCAAATTTTCATTGGAGGATTTTGCCACAGTTTGCGAACTTCATAATGTGCTTCAAAATTTCACCAGAAAGTTTTACTCCAATTTGAAATTTTTGTCAGAAAATAGGCAGCAGTTTGAACTTTCAAAATGTATTTCAAACTTTCACCAGAAAACTGTGTCGATTCGGACTTTCAGAATGCGCTTCGGCTTCCTGTCTGAAAAATTGCCCCAGTATGCTGCTTGTACATCTTTCTTTTAAATGTTGCCCCGGTTTAAAAGTAAATCCGATCGCCATTGGTAGCTGTCATCAATATTGCCCCAATCTGATCATCTGAATGCGCTTCTGATTCACTTGACTATTGAATTTGTCATATATCTTTGCACCGATACGAGTCCTTGTAAATATCGCTCTTCCTTTCTTTGGTTTTGTTCATCTTGCTTCCACCATGTGAGGTCTGTGTTTAATCTGTTACTTCCACTACATGTGTTAGTTAGGTCTAGGCAAGTATGCTTGTTTCTTCTCATTATGAGGAAAATCCTCGGTCTGAACCTCTATAATTGGAAGTATATACTTTGAGAAAATCTTTCTTTTTTTTCAGATAATAAAATTGCTCTTGTTTAGGTTTGGGTATATTGTGGCCTCTTTAAATGTGGAGCTTTATATAATAAATCTCGTGGCTAGCTCTTTTATGTGGAATTTATGGGAATGTTTCGCTATCGTTTGGAGTTACATAAAAGGGGATGAGGTGAATTCTGCAGAGTATAACTTTGTCAGATACATGCTCTTAGATTAAATTAATAAGGAAGAATTTTGCAACTTGTTCAGCCCTAACTAATTTTGCCTAGGCCGCCCTTTCGGGTTTTCGTCCTAACGGGCTCCTTTTCAATTCCCCACGATACATGTACGGGTTCAATCATGTTGGCTTGGTAGTGTTTAGGAGGTTCTTCTTGCTTTTATGGATCGGGTATCCCAACAAAGTGTTCTTCTCTTAATATTCCAGTTGTAGTTCATCTTCTTGCCGAGCATTGTATTGCTGAGTATAATTGGACTTTCTGCAAAGTATAAGTCTTCTGATAAATATCCTCGTATGAATTAGTGGTTTCAGCTGACGAAGACAAGTGTTATGTGGCATCTTATTGATAGTTGGGATCGATATATGCATTCCATGGTACGATTCGTCTTCGCTGACTCCCTTTTCATTTTTGACACCCCTTTTCCTTTTCGCTCTTCTTCTTTCTTTTTTTCTCTCTCTTTTTTTTCTTTTTTTTTTCTTCTTTTCTTTGTTTTCTTTTTCTTTTTGCCTTTTGTTTTTTTTGTTTTTGAAGGGGGCTAAATCAAGGAATTCCATATATGATGTCAGGATACTGGTGTGTATTGGCCTCGTCCCCGACGCATGAAGGCATCGCAGAGGCCGCTTGCCTATATTCTAGACGCATGAAGGCATCCAGAAAGCTATTTGTGCGTTACCTAGGCGCATGAAGGCACCCTAGGAGGCTGTTACCACCCCGGTTTTCTCTCTTTCTTCTTTTTTTTTTATGGTGTAGAATCGTAACTGGTCTTGCACTGCTTGTAATATGATCCCGTATTTTCTGCTATCTATAAGAATTTGTTCCGTAGTCGATTGAATAATGACGCCTTGTGGAGTACCGTTTCTAGCTTTTGTTGTCAACTCTTTCGTGAAGTAACTGCTTGGTTTGTCAAGTGCTAGTGTCTTCTTGGAATAAATATTGGCATCTGACGTTGATTCTCTCCCATCGCTTGATACGTATATGTATAGTGGGGAATGGTGAAGTGTTTTTCTTCTTTTTTTTTTTCTATATTTTCTAAAGTCGCTAGTGATTCTTCTTATTAAATTAAGCTTGGAACATGTATCGTTCGAATTATCTCTGCAGAATTTGTCATATATTTATGAGGATGATGGTAGTCGGAAAAATTCGTGTGCTTGACAAAGAGGTCATTTTATTACTTGAAACAAAAGTTAACTCAAAGTACATAAAAAAAAACTTGCTTCCAACATAGAGTAGTCTATCAAAAAGATACCAGCTATCTTACCTAGTTAACACACACAGGGATGAGTGCTAAATTAAACAAAAGACCTAGCATGGCTTGCGAGCATAAAAGGAACATGTGACTTCTATATCTTCTTCTTCTTTGCTGATAATGGCTCTGTCCAGACAACATTGGTGGGCCTCATATTTTCAGTTGTCTTCCTTGTCTGGCCTTTTCTTTCTCCTACTCCGTCGGTGATATTACAGTTGCAGTTTGAAGCTGTTCCAAAAGCATATTTATAATGAACACATTGACATTTATTTTGTTCGTGGACAGGATGTCGTTTCATGAACGAGCAATATTCAGAAAGTGTCATCGAAATTGGTGCTTCCAGTGGTCGGATTTGTGCGATATGCCTATCTTTATGTTTTTGCTTCCTCTTGCCGTCAAATTCTTTCTTGTCAATTTGCTCTTCTTCGGACGAAACCGATGTCATGCAAGGTTCGTCGCTTTTTTCTCTGCTCGGTTATTCTTTGTAGGAAGTTGTTTGCAGTTGTTTCCGAATGATGGCTGTCTGGAATGATGTTTGTGCTTTTTAGTTGTGCAATTTCAACGAACACGACCGCTTGTGCGTTGGAGATCTCCATGTTTGGCACTGACCCATAAATTTGACGAGAAGCCTTTGTGTTGGTGGCAATTGGTGCATTCACTGATGGCATGATGGTGTTCTCCGACGTATGTAACAAAGTATTCATTGATTTTTGTTCAGAGTATTGTGGAGAAAGTTCTGATGGTGATTGTTGATGCTGCCGGTTATTATTTAGCTGTATCAAAGAAGCTCGAGCAGGCGACGCTGAATTTTCATTCACCCTTTGCAGAGGCTGTGTTTCTTTGTTCTGCTTTGTGGCCTTATCTTGAGCACTTTCGTGGATATCCATGACCAACCGTGCAAGATGAATTGCGTCTTGAGAGAATGATTTTATTGCAAACTCATCGAAAAAAGGTACCATAATGAGGATGGATGCAATTGCCTATATAGAAAAGAAGTAAAAATTATGTGCTGAGGGAGGTGGATATTGGCTACAAAAAAAAAAATGGAATTGATTTTAAAGGGATGTGTGGTCGTTGATGCGCATACCTATGATACTAGATGATAAAATTGGAGAGTGTTTAAAAGATTGTGAGTAACGATGTAATTGCTGGTGCACGAGAGAGAATGGTCAAAATCAAAATGATGCATTTTATTTTAATCAAGAAAATGTGTGAGGATCGAATAGAGGAATTTTATTCATGTTTTTGGAAATGTCTATGTTGTAAAATGTTTAAGTATTATGATATATAAATCAAATCCAATATGAGATAAATATCGCGCGAAAAAAAGGAGAAGAACTTTCGTATAAAAAATATTTGGAGTCAAATGGTGAATGAGGAATTGCTCTTTATTTGAAGGGTACGGGTAAGAAATGTTGACTTTGTACAATCATGCGAAGGCTCAAATGTGTAGAGTGAATGACTTATTGAGCTGAAAATGAAAAGCTGGAAGCGTATTAAGTTTTTATTATTATTTTTTTGTTGTAGAGGAAAATAAGATGTCTCTTGACTGGTTGCCGACATATTCGCTCCCAATGATTGGTGTAACATTATCTAAGTGGGTTGCGTATGTCAAAATCTAAAACAAGTAACAAATGTCAACCGGTTAATCTCGTGTTTTCACTTTTTATATGTTGTGCACCGCATGTCCTAAATATCGCTATATGAGGCTATGCAGCTATAGGATATCTTAAGCGACTGGGTTTTAAGGATACCCATATGCATTGCACATGAGCTCCATTATTGCACCAGAGGTTAATCTAATAACCCGTCATTGCTGGGATTCCACAAGTTACCAACATACATAGTATATCAGCTCTGGTACTACCCAGATAACATATAGGCTAGGCTGAGGGCTGGGTTTTACGACTACTCGCATAGCATTGCCATACGTTCGATATTATCCCAGAACTAAGCCGGGTCAAGGGCCTGGGTTATTGCAATCTAACAATAAATAAATGCGATCATGATGACTCTATACATACTGAAAAGCAGAAGAAATAGAAACAAGAATAAATATAATATACAATATAAAAAAAAGAAAGTTGATAAAGAACATAACTACTTTGCATAATGTCCAAATTTTCGCAGGAACTCTAAACTTTAAATAAATTTAAACCACTTAATTGAACGAAGCCTGACGGGTCCCCAGCGGGAGATCGCCATCTGTGACGACCTGTCTACGGGGGAGACGAAAAGTTTGGAGTCACCACCTATTTTATGAAAATTAGGAAACCTATGGCATAAGGCAGTTTTGAATCTTTAGGTTCGTTCGGTCGGTTACGTGTAGGGAAGACAGTACACCCCTACAGCGGCCCCTCCGAGAGGTTACTCTTAACTAAGTGATTTAAACTTATTTAAAGTAAGATTTATGTCCTTATTCTATTTCAAAGCTAAAAATATCACTAAAGTGCAAGAATCGGTTAACCGACTCATCCTGACTTTAGTAACACTGTCAGAATCTAAGTGTCGAAGGCTTATGTCACGTCCCTATTTTTATTGATTTATGTGTATTATCTTTTGTTTTTAAACGGAATATTTGGATATTATGCAGGTAGTGGTAATATATATTGAAAACAATTATCGTCAAGGTAATAGAATTCGGATAACCACCTTCATCCTAACCTCAGAGTTACTGCAGGACATATTTGTAACAATATTCTACAACATAGAACATGCATAATATAATTCGTCAATTGTCGATCGTAGTGCCGAATGTGCTTAACGTCCGTAGGGTGAAAGTGTTATTTTTATTAGGTTTGGCTCAGCGCCGTTTCCGTTTCCACTTCATCGCCCGTTTTTAGTATTTACATTAATATAAGAAATTTAGAAGTCGTTAACCACCTCATTCTTTTCTTATATTAATAAATATCCAAATTATTATTTTTTAGCGTAATGTAAACGATAGAATGTTAGCTGTGAGTATAGTCATGTTAGTCGTGATTGTTTAAGGCATTAGATTCGATACCGCCTCATCGTATTTTATATTATTAAACATTCGAATTGTTTAGAACTTATGTTTTTAAAAAAAGTGTGTCCAGTAATTAGTTTAATGGTTTGAAATAAATCAATCGGATAGGATTCGGATAAAACCACCTCTTCCTCCCTTTTATTTACTTAAACGTAATTTTGACAATTTAATAAACAGTTTATGAGTGAGATATTCTGAAAATATGAGTTAAACCAGTGTAGGATTCGGGTAAAACACCTCCCTTAACTTATATTTGCTAAATTCTTATGGTTAACGGTCAATCTCATGAACTATCAATATTATATCGATATGATAATTTTTAAATACGTAGTTAACTTGATACGATAATTGGACTGAAATTGGGATAAGAATGATTAATTATCTAAATTAACGATAAAAATCAATTAAAAAGCTATTTAAAACACATTTGCCCTTTATCGGGGCTGGACCGGACCGCTTGATTGGTCCGGTCCGCGAGCACAAGGCTCGGCGCCCAGGCACGTGCAGCGCCTTGGGCTGGAACCAGCACGTTGCTCGGGTCCGCGCGGGGTTAATAAAACCCCGCGCTACCGGCTTGGGCCGGATAACGACCGGCCCAGCCGGCGTCGTCGTTCTCGCGAAACGACCGCGAGCTCGCGCTCGCGAGCTCGCGGTCGACGCCGGCGCCGTGCCGCCGTCGGCGGTGCGATCCACATGTCTATCCCTATGTTTTAGACGATCCCGGACACGTTGGAGTGTTCAAAATTTCCTTTTGAAGCTCCGTTCAGCTTGGTTTTTGAGTTTACGGCAACCGGACGACGTTCGGAGGTCGTCGGAAAATTTCAGTAAAATAGGTTTAATCTAGGGGTTCTCGATGACTGGCGGAGTTCACTGGTGGAATCCATTTTCAGTTTCGTCGTGTGCATTGGTGAGTTATGGGTGGGTGCTAACGTTTATGTGTTTTTTTATTCTTTGGTTTCCCGCCGCCGCGGCTCGCTTGCCGCCGAAGCCACGCGGCGCAGTACGTGTTAGACGACGAGCGGAGACAATGACAGAAAGGTTTTGAAGTTACCGGAGGTTGCGAGAGTTTGGTTTTTCGCGAGTTTGATGTTGTTCGGTTTGGTGCGGGTGTCTCCGCGACGGCGGGGCAGATGGGCAGCGAAGTCGAAGTCACCGGACGTAGAGGTGATGGTCGGAACAGGGACCGGGAGGTGGTGGCCGCGTCTCCTTCCCCTCTCTCTCTCTCTCTCTTCTCTCCTCTCTCTCTCTCTTCTGCCTTCTCCTTTTCTTTTCTTTCCTGGTTTATGCTTTCCTCTTTGGTTTTTTTTTAGACCTTTTCTCCCGGCTGTAACCCCCTCCTTAATATAGACTTAATTCATTTATTTTATTTTTATTTCTTGTTTGAGGCTTTATTATGTTGCAGCTCATCATCCCAAATTTCATGTTTTTTATGTTTACTTACAAAGTAACTCTTATTTCCAAAATTTTGAACATTCCTAATTTTATTCTCATTTATTATTTTTGGCTCAAAATGGCATGTACATCCCTTAACACAAATATTACATGTTTTTGTCTTCATTTTCAAATTTTTTATATTTTTAATTATATTAACATAGTTTGTGCAGTCCAAATTTTTGTCAATTCGGGGGTTCGAAGCAGTGTATCGACGATTGGATTTATCGAAATTCATGCGTGGGTATTTAATCCGAGGTTAATCGAAATGATCGTATCGGACCTAATTTGCACCGGATTTTTGGCATTAAACGGGCAAAAATGGACCTTCGGCTGGATCTGACCCGATAGTCGAGCATGATCGGGTTCATCGCCATAAATTATAAATATGACAGGGCCCGGATGAGCTTAGACGTGTTCTGATAGCCGGGCAAAATGGGGTGTCGACAGATTTAAATTATGAAGAAAATAGTACATTAAGATCCGCCCTCTACAGCTCTATTACAAGAATATATATATTGAAAATGATCATAAATATGTAATAAATACGAAATCCGAACAGATCCTTGTAACGGCCGAACGCGTTATTGTAACGCTTGAATCCGAACAGTCTTATTAATTGTGATCTGATCAAGACGTTGGTAACGGCTGACATTAATATCGGTCTCTTAAATAGTGTGTAGACACCCCATTTTGTCCGGCTATTGGTTCGGAATGCACCTAGTACGGACCAATAAGCACGATTAAGGAGAACTTGCTCTATCTACCATATTCGGTACTGTTGGACCTATTAAGCCCAAAACAGACTATTTTAGCTCGATTGACGCAGTTATGCCTGATTAGCTCAATTAAACTAGACTAGGCCCAATTAAAATTAATTTGATAAAATCTATCGACATTCAAATTATCCCGGATTATAATATCCTCTCTCGGACTCGACTTAGACCGAATACACACCATATACTCATATTACAGTCTAGTCGTGCTGGAATTCAACTACTTTCTCGAAATCAACTAACACAAAATTCCGTGGTGAATTGCTTGAAATGGACCTCGATTAGTCTAAAAGTCAATGCCAGTATATGTAGTTAGACTTTTTGCTATCAGACTTTATCAAAGGAACAAAATCACAATCAAAAGTAAGCACCCCTATCGACCGGTTAATAAGTAAAAGTGGTATGTAATTATTAGGGGTTTAAAGTTAAATTTCCTAAATAAGCTATATTATCATCATTTTTTTTCCACCTTGGGTTATAGATTGAATGGAGGTTGTTTATAAAAGAGGTGAGGGTTCGGCAGCAAGAAGTGGGGCTTTAAAAAAAAAAAGATAAAAAACATTTTTTTTTAAAAAAAAAACCCTAAGAGAAACCAGAAAAAAAAACAAAGAAAGGAAAAGAAGAAAGAAAGAAAGGGAGAGGGAGAGTGATCGGCCAACCAGTTGACCTTGACAGGCATCACCGCCGTCGTCCTCGAGGTCCAGAGATCATCGCACGGCCGCCCACGACGCATGTTGAAGCTCACCGACGCCGTACTAAGATAGCACCCTAGCACCGTTCATCACGAACACCTCTCGAAACTCAAGCTAACTCTTCCAAACCATCCAGTCATCGTCTTTACGCATCAGAGGTTTAACTTTACCGCCGTGGCTCCGCCGGCGGTGAGCCACGGCGGCGGGAAATAGAAAATAAAAAACACACTTAAACTTGTACACACTTATATCTCAATGTACGAACATCAAAATAAAATTTGGATACCACCATTGAACTCAGCACGTTCGAGACCCTTTGGAACACCTATCACAGTCCCAAAACGTGACGGTCACCGAAACGCCGCCAGCACTTCGTAATAGAAAAACACATTAAACAAAGCCTCGAACGGAAATTTGACATATCCATTGAGTCGGGGATGGCTGAAAACTATATCGTGGACATTACGAAGGTTGGTCGACGGTGGCTGTGCGAGCTCGCGCGTCGTCATTTAGCCGACGACCGGTTGAGCCGGTCCGCGTCGATTTTACCAACCGACGCAGGCGCAGTCTCGGCCGCGCCCGATCGCGCGGGATTTAATCCCGCGTGGACCCGACCTGTGGTCGAGTCTAACCCAGGCGCACGACGCGCCTGCGTACGAGCCAAACGCTCGCGGGCTGGACCAATCCAGTCCGGCCGAGCCCATTTAGGGCTCAAATTGATTTAATTTCGTATTTTATCGATTTTTAATCAATTTTTAGGAGTTATAGGTGTATACTTATAATCCGATCATAAGTCTGGAGGTGTATACTTCCTAATTGTTTGTTTTTTAGCATAAAACTATTTTATAAGTCAATAATTTTATAAAAATTTACACAAATTTAACAAAAATGAGTTATAGGTGTATACTTATAATTCAACTGATAATTAGAAATAAAGATGTATACTTGTTTTTCTAACTCATGACAAAAATTAAAAATTTGGATGATGAAGAATAAACGAAAATGCGCTTAGTCCAACACTAATAAAATAATATTTTTACCGCATTAGCATGTACTTTTCGACACTAAGCACACACAATATACGAGCTGTACATTTATTTATTCATTTATTATGCAATGCCTATAAATATATCGTTATTTGATATTAGTCTCCATCGGTTGTATAAATTAAGAAATAAAACAGTGGTGTATACTATTGTCCTCTTTTCCTTAACTTATACAAACGATAAATTCACATACGAATAGTAGCTGTAAAGAAGTGGTGTATACTACTTTTCACATCTATTATACGTATTGGAGGATGGCAAATCTCATTTAAATAATGAAAAGTATGAATATAGGTTCGGTGTATACTGGTCCAATATCGTAAGTTCTATTATTTAAATATATTTATCAAATACTAAAATAAGAAATAGGTGTACACTTATTTTCTTTTTACGTATCTGGTAAACAAAAACAATGTATTTGTGCATGCCGAAATAAAAGTCGTATCTAACGATACTTGCTAAATAATGCACCACTAAAATTAGAGAATTCTATAATCGCCGATATGTTTGGCGGTTCGGTATCGCGAGAACAAAACGTTAGAGACGATTTCTGTATAATCTTTTCAAAAGGTAACTCTACGGTAAACACATCGGCGATTATAGAATTTAATGCTCGAGCGATACCGAACTGCTAAACATAGTAAACACATCGCTGATGTGTTTCGCGGTTCTGTGTCGCTAGAGTAAGTTTAGACAAATTTCTGTATGATATTTTCAAAAGCCAACTCTACGGTATATTCTTATAAATTACATGTCAAAATGATTAAACAATGTCTAAATTTTGTTTCAAGATTTTATTTGGATAGATTTTTCTTGAGAGATAGACAATTATTGGCCTCTCCTACCCAGGTAGTGGGCTTTAATTTCAAGGCCCAAAACTAATACGGCCCACTGTTTAGGCTCGCCTGGGCTGAGTCAGCATCAGCTTGGGTTGGACATGACCTTATATAAGTAAACTAACAGTAAATTGGATAAAGAAAAATGCTGAGAAAATGACACAAAATACTGTGCCAACGAAAAACACAAATTATACTGCACAAAATTACAACTTTCTATACTAGAACAAATAATCTTTTTGTTAAAAATTAGGATTAACTACTAATTAAAAATATACAGCAGAAATAACATATTTATATTACCAAAATTATTATTATCTTTGTTGGATATTTTAATATCATTTTTTTAGTTACAAACTGCTTTTTTTTTAGATTAACATTCAGTGAACCCTTACATATTATTGAATTTATAAATTAGTAGAATAAAAGATATAATTTAGAAGAATAAATTAGTGGGCTCTCAAAAATTTTAACTGGGGTTACCAATCCAAAATAATGTCGAAAGAGGATTCATAAGAAACAATCTTGTTCAGTGTACGGCTACATACGTCTTATATCTATAATATTTAAGCGGGAGGGGGGAGTTGCTACAGTGCACCCCCCATATATATATATATATATATATATATGTATATGTATATATATATATGTATACTATATATATATATATAATATTATGTATATATATAATTTTTTAAAAATTAAAATTAATTCCCCTTAAATAAAAAATATTTTTAAGCGAGAGGGGGGTTGCACAGTCACGCCCCCCATATAATATATATATATTATATATTATATAATATATTTAAAAAATAATATATTAATTTTAATTAATAATATTAATTGTATATATATAATAATATCTTATTTTAAATAATTAAATATTTTTAAAAAAATATTTAAATTGAAAAAATTAAAAAAAAATTTTCACACGCATCGCGGATTGATGGTTTCGCTAGTAAATATTTTAGACCCAACTAGACGGTTTTTTTTACTGGGTTTACATTGTTGTTGTTGTTGGATCTAAAAAATGTGGGGATAATTACATATCAGTTGTTGATTTTAAAACCTCATTCAAATCAATCCTCATTTCGAATTTATTTAAAATTAGTCCGTCCTGAATTTTATGTCAAGAATATTTTGATTATTATATAAATATTTTTTAAGAATATTTGAATACAAATAAAAAAATTATGTGTAATCTTGAACTTTTATATTCAAATTTTTTTTAAAAGATACTTCTAAATATATATTTTGTAACTTCAAAGTCTTAATGACTTTTAAAATTTAATAGCTAACCAGCTAAGACTTTAAATTCTCAAAATATTTTTTTAAAAAATAATTTAAATACAAGAAAAATAATTTAATGTAATTTATATTTTGTATTTAAATTTTTTTAAATATATTTCTAAATAGATATTTGGATGTAAAAAATAATATGTTGTAAAAGAGTTTATTGATAAATAAGATTTCAAACGAGGGTCTCGCATGCAGGGATTCCATATACGAAACATTGTTGAATAGTGACAAAATAGATAAATACTTTTTACTCCTACTTCCCTCCAAATTTACTTCTATCCGATCACACGTCCTCGTTCCTTCTCAGCTATGCGCATTGCACGAATCCCAACATTAGAGAATCAAAATGAAAAATACGGGAGCAAACTTCGTCAACTGCATTTAAAATAATAATAATAGGAAAAATATCAAATCAGCCCCTTTTTTTTATTTCTACTAAATCAGTCCCTGAAAACGTATTTTCAGAGACTGAATCGGCCGACCCCTAAAAAGAGGGACTGATTTGGTATTTACCATAATAATAATATATGGACAGCCATACTTTTCAAATCTCTACTGTTCTAGCCCAGCACTTTTCATTTTTAGCCTATCTCGTAATTCGTGTTATTTTATTTTAACCGCTGAATTATTATTTTAAAAAGAAAATTTTAATAAAGTTGTGAATTTTGATGCGATATACTATTTTTGTATTTAATATTTTTAAAAAAATATTTTTAAATAGATATTTTTAAACCTCTGAAATATTACCGTATCAGTCTGCCGGTTGATACGCAAAATTTCTAATTTTTTAAGCCATTCTTAAAGCTAGGACTTGTCGGTTACAATGAAGTTGATATGATGCTAAATTATTTCATGAAACACATAATGTCGTACATTTATTATTATTATTATTTCATGTGAGAGTTTGGACTAATTATGGGTGTGGCCGACCATTATTAGGTCCCCAAAAAACATGATTTTGAGGTTAGATTGTATTATTAGATTTTTGTACTTATTAAAATAAAAAAATATCTTTCTCAAAAATAACACTTCATAGTAATAGGTAGTTAAGTAATTTTATTTCAAGTGTATCATAATTTTTATTTCACTTTTAGAAAGAATTATTTTTGTGGGCTTCTGAATTTTTTTTTTTTCTCGCTGATACATTTTATTTTATTTTCTTGCAAATAAAAAAAAATTAAAAATGTCAAATTTTCTCCATTTCCTTGCAAAGCTTTTAGTGTTCACCGCGTTTGAAAATAGTGGCGAACTATTGATGTTCAATAAAAGGATGGTTAAGCTTGAAAATGTTCAGTAGGGCCTTGAGAATTTGGCTCCATATATAATTGCATTTTGGTCCCACAATGTTGTACTGTGATAAAATTAGATCCACACGAATGCTAGTTTTGTTTGTTCCGTTAATGCATTCTTCCCGCTTCCACTCATTATTATGACTTGTACTACGCTACTAACTGTGTGATTATTGTCGAGCGATTACCAAATATTGATATCCATAAATATGAGAGAATAGTAACGACGTAGACCGAATAGTGTTGGCTCAGTTAGTTAGCAATATTGAGTGCGAGAAGACGGCTGTGGTCTGTCCTTTGTAAAATATAGGTTAAAATTATAATACCCCATGATTTGGGCCGAATCGGCCAATCAAAGGTATTGGGCTATAGGTCCATGAAGGTATGATTGATAGGTGATATTACTCCCATATCATTTAATTAAGGAAAAAAAATTAGATTTATAAGTTTGAGAGGCTTTGAGTTAGCACCGCCAAGTAGATTCACCATTTTCAAAGGGACCGATCGTATGGTGCGGCCGGTGTTTGAGTAGTGTAGGGCTCGGGGCGAGTCGGAACGTGATAGAAAGTTTGAATTTCAGTAATACTTAGTTAAAGAATTTATCGTTATATTTAATACCCGATCGAGATATAAAATAAAAGTTGAATTCAAGTAACGGTTTTGTCAAAATTTGTAAATATTAGAAGAGTGACTCATTTGCAGGAGATTTTTTAATAAGGTCTGGGCTTACTTTCTAAGGTATAGCTGCCAAACAACCTTTAATTTTTAAATATTCAACGAATATTTACTTTTGAATTAAAGCAATTTAGAGCAAAGGGAGTTGAATTACAGCAAATGTGATTTTTTTTTTTCTTTTTTGGTTTGTAATAGAGCGGAAAGATAGTTTCTTCCGGCCAGTACACTGAGATTTGTAATAAGTCAATTTCTTATATACAAATTCAACGTATATTATACACTAATTTTATTAATTATATGTTCATTTTAGATGAAAAATTATAAATTGGAGATACATATGCAAAGAGGGTTATGTGCGGCTGGATTGAGCAATGCAATGGAAACATGCACATATAAGCAAGCATCAGCTGGATGATGAACAACACACATCAATTAATGAATGGCTGGGATATGAGCAAATGAAGATCGGATGGCTGAAATTAAAGGCTGAAAATCAAGGAAAGATACCATAAGTCGGCTAGATTAACATAACCAAACACCAAACACAAAGTAGCAAGCAGTAAAGCAACATCAACGGTTGGGATAAATACACGAGATACACCCACGGCTGAGATTGGAGTTATATAACTAAACACAGCAAGCACGGAGGTGCGGCGGAGGTCAGATAATATATATATTTGTTGTGCAACATGAGAAAAAGGGGGCAGCCGACCAGAGAGCAACATACTGAATTTATTATTGGCGACCGGAGATGACCGGAGCTTTTGAGAAGAGAGAAGCCATGTAGCAAATATCAGATATTTTTACAATTTTTTTATATTTTATAATGGATATTTTTGATCTTGTCATGAGCTAATTCATTTGTTGGAATTTCGATTAGATCTTACGTATGTTTTTATTTTTGTTCTTTAATGAAATATTTTTATTTATCTATCGTAAAATTGTGTTACTAACATAAGATTACAAATCTAGAATTTTAACGATGCAACAACAAATTTAATATTCGTTATGTTAGTAGGAAGAATAATATGTATAACAGACATGTGGATGGTATATTAGAATTTTAGAAGATTCGTCGTTCTTCATACAATTATTAGCAAATTTTTTCATAAAGACATCTAGAAGAAATCGTTAATAATTAGTTAACAATTCGACAAATGCATAGTTATATTATTAATTTAATTAATTTATTCATAGAGACATTTAAGATAATTAATTAAGTCCAGTTATTAATTTACGACTCGACAAGGAAGTAGATTAATAATTAGTAATTACAATGCGAGGGCGGAGCAATTCACGACCGAATCTTCATAATTCTGCTAAATAAATATATATCCAGTTATTAATGATATTGAGATGATAGTTATGCATAATGGTAAAATCGAATACCAAGCCTTAGCAAATTTGATACAAAGCTTAACTTTTTAGTTTAAATTTCAATTGCCATACAAATTCGATTGCTTAAATAATTATAAGGTTATACCAATTCTGTACTTAGCGCTGCACCATCAAGGGTCTCCCTCGGGGAGATCCGTACTTTTCTTTTTAAAAGATTAAGTCCAAGGTTGTCTAATATCAGATCGATTCGTTTTTTCCCTTTGGTCAATCACTTCTCTCCTCAAAAAGGGTCAGGAATTGATGAATTTATAGCGAAAAAACTATGGAAATGTTTCTATGTGAATCATCATATAGTGACTACTGAACCTGTTTAAGAATGCAAGTTTGAAGGTATGCTCTCAATTCACTTTTTTCAGGTGGGTAAGGTTTGACCTGTGGGTGAGGTAGACCAGAACCTGAACCGTTCTTGGATGAAAGAGGCCTGGAAAGTGGTAGCTTAGAATCGAAGTGGAGAGTCGCGTGGGCTCCCCACCCCCTCTTGGAAAGAGACCTCGACCTAAGCGCATATGAGCGGAGGCGAAAGCCGATGCCAAGAACAGACAAGACGGCAGTAGTTGACGACATTCTTGCGCATGACGAGAATAAAGTCGCGCATCGCTTCGCGGGGTAGTGGCCGCGAGGCATTGAGGTGAGGTTGTGGCTTACGATACGCTGCTGAAACGAACGAGAGAACGATACTTTTACTCACTCTTTATTATTTGTGCGATCCGTATACTTGTGGTATATTTTTTATTCATCAATTCAAACTTTCAATATATTCTTCACACAGAATAGATCAGAGTTGCCTGTTAACAAAACGAGATGAAAGGATCATTTTCACTTTCCTTTTTTTGTTTTTTTTGCTTTTATCCCACTGGATTTTGTCAACTATTGATTAGCACCTCAACAAAGAAAAATGTAGCAGTTTTCAAAGTTTGGGAGATTCTTTGTATTTTCTTTTGAATTTGTGTGTTATTCTGAAAGCTCTCATCACTTCATGATTCTATTGCTTTACTCTCTTTTTTTTCTTTTTTTGAGATAACGAGGCGACTCCTCATCTAGATTTTCGCTAACTCGCAGACCACGGTTTTTTACGCTCATCCGCCAGTCCATATTGGACCTAGGTTAGCGTAGAAGAGTAAAACTCCGGCCTGACGTCTACCTCCGGATCAGATATGGAGTGCTGCAATACGCAGCCACCAGCTTTCCTATAGCAGCAGTAAACGCACGGTACATGTACATTTCCATTAAAGGCAGCACTTTCTGTGAAGGTTGGAGTCAAATCTGGGTAGGATGCATGCTTTCTAAGGTAAAACACTCCATCCGACTGATCCAAGTGCGGAGGGCGATTCTATTGCTTTACTCATTTCTTCAATACTTTTTCAAGGTACACGAGTGTATATCCTCGGCATTATGGGATTGTAACATATGCTTAGCGCTTTGATTGCGAACCACGTATACTTACGTGGTGGATCAAAAAATCTGTAATTACTTCCGCACAAATAGGAGATATTTTATCTCATTATCTATAAAAAAAAGAGTATATTATCCCTGGCGGGATAGAGGGATAGTGGTGGGATGTGTGGTTATGAATTATTATTTACGAGTTCAAATTTTGTCCTATATAATACGGGATATATACTTTTTAAATTTCTAGAAAACATTCTTTAGATGTGGTGCATATGTGCTAGTATTTGAAGGCGTGTGTAGAATAATACACATTTAGCATTTTACTCGTTGATTGTAATTTAAGGATAGTGATTAAAAACGGTCTAGTAAAATAATATGATATTTATAGAAAGAATATGTATATATATATATATATATATATATTAATATAATTATCTGTGTGTGTGTGTGTGTGTGTGTGTGTGTAAAATAAATAGATTATTTAAATTTATAATAAAATAAAATATGTAAAACTTAATTTATAATTAAAAAATATTTTTAATTCACTCAATTATATATCGTATTTCTTCTTAAGAAAATAAAAACTAGATCTTAACAAAATTTAGAAACACAAATCTAAACCGCACATTATTCACTAATAACAAGTATATATAATTTAAAATGACCTTAATAATTAAATAATTATATTAAAGTATATAATATTACAAAATATCTTCTTGCTATATATATATGTATATATATATATCCCACGTTGCCGTACGCTATCAAACTATCAACCGAATCTTTGATGTAGATGCTTCATGCTTCATTATTACAGTGGATGTTGTGTTATTGTTAAGGTAAGTTCTTTTTGTTATATTAAATGATGATGCTTTTTTATTTGGGTAATATTTGGTCGCATGAAAATTTTTACAGATTTTAGCATGGAATATGTAGAAAACATATTTCTCCAAAAATACATTTTTTGCATGTTAAGAAAAACAACCGTATCAGTGGGGTCTTACGATATCCACTAAATTTTAACTACCAGCCAAGATGAATGGACGCCTGTATGGTGGAGGTGGAAAAAAAATATGCGCCAAGCATGCCCCTTCAATGCACGTAAATCACACGTATCTGGTAAGAACCGATTTTTTCTAGGACGCACGTAGGTATTTCCGGACCTCGAATCCGTGCCGCCCTGGGAGAGACTCCCAACTACTGAACCACATGTTTGTTTTTATATTTTTCACATATTTCATACTCAAATCCGTAAATACTTCTGTACGGTAAAGTATTTTCCTTTTATTTTATGTATACATTTACTAAAATTCTATGAACATACAAATAGTGACATACACCTGTAAGATAGTGACAACAAGATAATAATACATTTTAGTCCTACGTATTTCATTTAGAAAAAAAACTTGTTCATATTTATTACAAAATACTATGAAGCCGAATTGTCAAAATATATTTTTCATTTCTTAAAAAAAAAAAAAAGAAAAAAAAAGAAATTGTATCATAACCGTTACGTTTTTCCAACACCAATTTTTATCATGCACGCTCATTCTCGTATACTTGTAAATTATGATTTATCGTTTAAACCTTCGTTCTAAAACTCAAAAAAAAAAAAAAAATCCAGTAAAAATATAATTTCATAATTTTATCAGAAATTCTTGCATTTGCTAACGCTCGAATTAAAGATGATGAGCTAACTTTTTTGGCGACTAATAATAAGATATAAATTGGGTATAGAGTTAGCTACGCCAATTGGCCAACTTGCTTGACTTATTTTTGCATTTTTTTCAAATTTTATCAACAACGCAGTTGGTTTTCAATAAATAGTAGCACCTCTGTATGAAGCAATGAAATGCAACAAATGTGAGGAGATTGAAATTTTAAAGGGCTATGTTTTAATGCTAAAGCTTTAAATGACTTTGACCAAGTACATAAATTAGCAAACAATGCATTCACAACACATACTTTTTTTTTTTTGTTGAGACAATAAGTTATCTAGAAAGAATAGAGTGTAACAATTTATATAATTATTACGTTCATAACCTTCTCATACCTTCAAATAATTATATATTACGTTCATTCTGATCTAACCTTATATATACATATATATATTTATATATATATATTATATAATATATATATAAAGGTATTCTCAGCTCGTTTGACGAATAATTATTCGTCAGTAACATTGCCGTTGATTGGCTTGATCTAAGGCTGAGATTTAATTTTAAGCAATTAACGTGGGCGTGTTAAAGTATTTAATCGGGTGATGTTATTCCGTTTAATGTAAAATTAAATCTCAGCCGTTAGATTTCAGCAATTCAACAGCTTGAGATGTTAGCTGAGAATGGCTTATTCTCATATGAGCTGAGAAAGCTTTTCTCTCTCTCTCTCTCTCGTCTCTCTCTTCTTATATATATATATATGTTCTTTACTTTGTCCACACATCTATTGTAGTGGTTGGTAAATTAAAACTATTAATTTTATTAAGAGGTGGGCTCAAAGATGTTATCATGAAGCACAATGTTAATGTAAAACATATATATTAAAGCACCATACTTAATTAATTAGTTAAGTGATGAGATTAATTTACCCAATATATTAAACACATGTATCATATCTTGCATGATATATGTTATTAACCAGATAAAAAATATTCTGTTATGAATATCAGATAATTTTATTGGCCATAATTTTCTAATCAAAAATTTTCTTATGTAGTTAGAAAATAACTTCTAACACATCATTGGGTATAACTATATACATCTGAGAGCTTTAAAAAAATTTTTAATTTGAATTTTTTTTTTAATTTATTTATCTTGAACGGATAGTTAATAAACTATCCCTTGTATCAGTTGAGCAACTTGGTCACAATATCTTATATATAATAATATGTTAGGTACGAATCATAACAAGTAATTGTACATGTGGTAAGTGTAGGGTCCAATATAGTATAAATAAATTGCTTTTAATAATGAGTTGTTGAACACGTGCCCTATGAGCAAGATACTTCTCAATTTCATGACCTTTATTTATATATATATATATATATAAAAGGAAAAATCTACCAATACAAAACATAAAACATCCTATGCCAAATCTTAAATATCTAATAATAACATTAGCTAAGTTGTTGTGGTTGGATTATTTGCAAGCCTTGATTGCAAATTATTATTATTATTATTATTTTAAAGAAACAAAACAACTTTATTTCAGTTGGATCTTCCAAATAGTAATCAATTACAAAGCAAACCGATATTCCAATGAGGTCGAACCAAGTGATCCATTTCTTACTCAAAACTCCACCTAAATGACTAAAATACCCCTTGTATAATTAAGAAAAGTCATCCACAAAAAAAGTTCTATGTTATGTTAGAAGATTTTGCAAGCAACCAAAGGCCAACATCTCACCACATACCCAGCCAAATTTAATTGGGATTAGAAATTTTGTATTTTGGGTCCTCATTATCACTTTTAGCATGAACATACTTCAATAATTCATGACATATAGAACAACATATTTCAAAATGGTTGGTTCTCCAAATAGAAACAACCTCATTTAGACATGATTGCTTATATTTTATAATCCTTAGATCCTATTCGGACAGGACTATACTGGATATCGTTTGTTGTTGTTGTAGTTGTTAGTTCTGCATGACTTGATTATGTTTCGAATATCTCCATAGTTCATAATGTCAATATTCTCATAACTTTACTTCGCCGACTTAAATAGACGGTAACTAAAGGATCGGTCGTTATATAGATGATAATATGTTTATTTCTTAATACTTGGCTAAGTACATTGCTTATGATGGCTAAGAAAAAAAAATATAAATCAAAAGTGTTCTCCTACCATGATGAGAAATACAATCCCTAATCGTTCTCGTACTTTAAAAGCCTTTGAGATAATATAAATTCTGTGACCTTTCTTCACCGTTAACGTAGGTTTGCATATAATCACGTTAAATCTTGGTTAATTATGCGATTGCCCGCGGCTGGTTGTGTGCTTTGTCCATGGCCACTGACATGAGTCTATTCGAATTCAAATTACCTTTTTCATGGTTTATGAAGAAATATTGTATCAAATTACTCTTAAGAATGACAAAACTATAATTGATTTACAATAAATATAATAGTTTTTTGGTATTGAATTCAAATAAGGAATTGGAAATTCATAAATAATATACAATTTAGCATAAATAGGGATAATTGTTCTGCAAGAGGATATAGTTATTCAAAATAAACAATGACTATGCTAATGATAAACTTTGGATGCCAATTATGTAAATTCTTTGAATAATTTACTTTTTTCAAGAAAATTAGTATATATAATAATAAAATACAAAGGAGTGGTGCTTAATCAGCACACGTCACTCTTCTCAACCATAGTGATGAGGGACCAGGAATAACTAAATACCAACTAATAATGCCCCTAATTTAAAGCAACCCACCACCTTTAATTAATGGGTGATTAGAAGAGTCTAAAAGCTCTTATTATATTTGCTTGGATTTTTTCGTTCTATGTCTCTTCTTATAGTCCTTTGATATATGTCATCGATTTTCTCATGCTACTTCTATTTAAGTTTGGGCGGATTCGGTATTAGCGCATGACATGCAACCCTGACATTCAAAACTTTTTTTGTAATTCGTCCGTGCATGATCCTATACTCTGCATTTAGCTATAAAAATGTATTACCTGGAAAAAATTAATGTTTTTAAGAATTATTGTTTATAATATTTTTACGATCTTTTTCTATAAACATTATTTGATTAATTAGAGTAAACAAAGGGAGTATGGGGTTTGTACAGCAAAGAAAAGTTTGGAGGGTTTTTTTCAAGCGAAATGTAAAAAGAAAAAGAAAAAAGAAAAAAGATGAGAACAGAAGGAAGGGGGGGTGTGTGCATAAGAGAAAGGTTTAGGTCCACCTACTGGTGGTTAGGAGCCAACACCTTAACAACACAAATGAAGTTTGAGACTTGGATTAAAAGAGAGGCAAGGAGAGAGAAAGATAAGATAGACCGTTGTCAATGCTTTGTTTGATAGATGAGAGAGAGAGAGAGAGAGAGAGAGAGAGAGAGAGAGAGAGAGTCTGTGTGTCTCTCACGTGCAAGATAAAATATTTGGGAGGAGTTTTGCTGCTGATGTGATAATTTGCTTGATTGGGTGAGCGGGAAAGAAAGAGATAGGAGGAGAAAATGATGATACTAGTAGAGAAAGACTACAAATAGAAGAAGAGAAAAAAGTAAATATTAGATAACTGTTTGAAAGAGAGGGTTTTGCGAGATTATAAGGTGGGGAAAAGCCAACTACACCATAAAAAGGAAGACTTTTGAGTAGGTCTTTTGTGTTATTATATGGGTGGTGGCGGCCATTGTTGGTGCTCGGTATTCTTAGTATTTTATTGAGCCCTCAATCAGAGGGGCTTTGTTTTTTGAAGGAAAAAGAAAGAAACTTTGAGAAAAGGAGGAGGAAAAAAAAAAAAACCTTGGGATCAGTGTCTCCTGAGAAGATCAGCTGTGATTGAATTTCATGCGTTCTTGCTCCCCACAACGAGCACAAGCAACATCAGAAGGTATTTTGCCTTTGTTTTTGTGATTATTTTTGTGGTTTAACCTTAAAATTTTGTCAATCCCTTTATCCATCATCCAATCCAAGTCCTAACAGGGACACTTACTAATTGTTTATTTACTTTACATATCCTTTATGTTCATATCTGAAACTTTTTAAAGATTTATCTTGTTTCTACTTGTCAATTGCTTAAATTTCCTCATTACTCTAACCATTTTTCTTGGGTCTTTTCTGTGCTTGACAGTCTTCATCAGCTAAACTTACTGATTCTAGTTTGATTGTTCTGGTATTTGGCATCATTGCATGCTATTAGTTGTGTTCTTTGGACATAATAGTCTTATTTTTGCTTTATGTTCTCATTATAACTCTAATTTCAGTACTGTGAAATTTGGGACTTTGGGAATTTCTTGTAATCTTGTGGGAGGAGCTTTTTGGGTATTGTGCTTTGGGCTTTTGGAATTTTGGGTTGTCTTGACTACATGGGAGGGATAAAGCTTTCAGCTTGTGCCTGGATTTTCTAGGGATAGATGACTGTTCATCTCTATCTTCTTCACCTTTGTGTATCTTGACTCCTAAAAAGAAGGGCAAATGTTCTTTCTTCTGGTACATGACTCGTTTTTGCTCAATTTTTCTCATATTTCCTGTGAGATTTTAGCAGTGTTTTGTTTCTGTATGTTTTCTTCTTCTTTTTCTTGGGCTTTGAAATTTTTGCTTTATAAGAATTAAGGATTTGGGTGGAATTTGGTGGCTTTCGCCTCTTTTTGAGCTTCATTTCCCCTTTTCTATGTGCCGCTAGTAGAAGAGGAAGTAGCTTCTGATTCGATATTTAACAATTAAAATTCAATTTTAGTTAAATGATTTTATTCTCTCTTTTCTGTGCAATCTTTCTGAGAAAGTTAATGGATTGATTGCTGTTACATGTCAATGGTTTCTTTATGAATGTTGAAGCAGTTCAGCTGAGTGTAAGAAGCTGAACTCCAGTTTTCGTTTTCTCCGGAAGCTTAATTAACAAACAAACCTTCCCGGTCTTATTATAGCAAACTTTCAGCTCATTGACTAATATGTTTTGCTATCGTAATTCTGTCAAAAGTACGAGTTTTCTGCTTAAACTATGACAAATCATTTTCTGGGCTTGTTACTACTCGATGTCGACAGGAAGACATATTAGTTTCTGAAAAATAAAGGATTATTCTTTTCTTTTTCTTTTTTTTTTTGAGATTTTGATTGGATTAGACATACATATGTTCTGTACCAAGGTTTTTTAGGTTACTTTCAAAATATATGTTCTGATTGTTCTGTTATTTTGTGCAGAATTTCTTCATATCAGGTTACATCACTTGAAAAGTTATACATGTTTCCCCTATGATGAAAGGATATATTAGAGAAAAATCCTACTGCTATTATTAACTACCTAAAAATCACACCTTTGGTGTAATTTGTGGTTGCTGAACTTCTCGGGAAAGGTAGGCATGGCTATGTTTTACTCAAGTTCTACCAACCAAAGGGACATCCTACCAACTGTCTACGTAAGAGATTCGGATGCATCAGTTAATGGCGGTGTTCTGTATCTTAATTATCCTTCAGCCGGCGGCTACACCGACATGTTATCAGGCAACCAACAGAACTTCGTTAACCTTCCCGTTACCAACATCTTAACACAAAACTCATCCGCTGGGGGTCCTGATTTGGTTTCATGGAGAGATGGGAGAAACGAAGAGATGCTAATGCAAACAATAAACGGATCGCTTAATGGTGCGGGTGATATCATCCGGGATCTGATTAGTGAAGATCCAAATATGGCTTACCAGAATTTCAGTTTGCAACAATCTAGTATATCTCCTATGCTAGGGCAGGGGCTTTCTCTTAGCCTTGGCACAAAGATTCCAGTTCCTTCGTTTACTTATCATCAGACTAATTCAGGAAACGGAGAAGACAGCTCAAGAAACAAAAATATGCATGCGAACTCTGCCGCTTATGGATTTTCAACTCTTACTACCACCATTCCAAGCTCCAAGTATCTTAAAGCTGCTCAAGAGTTGCTCGATGAGGTTGTTAATGTCCGTAAAGCTCTAAAAAGCAAAGTAAATAAAAGCCAGAGCTTCAACTCAGGTGGTAATATAGAAGACAAAGATAATGAAGGGGGATCAAAGAGCGAAGCAAATCCTTCTAATCCTCAGGAGTCAACAGACAATTCTTCTATTGCACTTTCACCTTCTGAAAGACAGGATCTTCAGAACAAGATAACAAAGCTTTTGGTTATGCTGGATGAGGTCAGAGCACGTTTCTTTCTCTTAATAGTTATTTCCACTTTTTTTTTCTGTTTTCATAAATTAAAGCAACATATTATACCCTATGTTTCTCTTATTATATAGTAGAACATTATAATTCCTCATTTATAATGTGCCGAAGTAAGGTCATGTATCCGGAGCATCATTTTTTAAGGCTATTAGAATTTATGAAGTCATAGGGGGGAGCAACAATCTCATTCTAGTTAGCTTATTCATGTATTGAGAATTAAAAGAGTTAATTTATCCTTGTTAAATTAGTTAATATCTCTAAACTTAGTAATATATGAATTGTCGGAGCTTTTAGCATGAGTTATTAATGGTATCAAGAAGCTGCAGTGGAACGCTAATTTCATGTTATTTCTAGCTCTTCATTACATAAATCAAGTTGCATTGATCTTTGATAGAAATCTAAATCTTAGAAAGTATAGTTCTAAAGCTTAAAATTTTTTCAACTACTCATTGTCAGTTTAATTTTGAGATATGTACTAAAAGCTCCATTTTGACCTCTGTCAAGAGTCGAGAGCATATTTTCCAAGACATTGATGTGTCAAAGTTTTTGCAAAAGAGGCTTGTAAAGGCTCCACCTTGAGCTGTTCGCCACTGGGGAATTAAGTTTTCGTTTGTAAAACGAATAATACTTGATGCTTCAAGTACTTTGTTTCAGATGTTTCATGGTTAACATCCGAGGACACTGATCCTTGTAAGTCGTGAAGATTTTTGAAACTCTGCAGAGTGCTGAACTTTTGTTTTTACTTTTTCCCCCAAATGAATAGGCTAATCTGAACGTATGTTAAAGCAAAATTATCTGAAGTCCTAGTTACATGCTAATTTGGATCTCCATCTGGTGTAGGGGTGTAAACGAGTCGAACAAAAGTGAAAACCGGTAAAAAGAACATTTTTCACATATTTGACTTCTTTATGGCTTGCAGGTTGATAGAAGATACAAGCAATATTACCATCAAATGCAGATAGTGGTAGCATCTTTTGATAATATAGCGGGTGTTGGGGCAGCTAAACCTTACACTGCCCTTGCCCTCCAAACAATTTCCCGTCACTTCCGCTGCCTTAGAGATGCTATAAATGGTCAGATTCGATCTGCTCGAAAAAGCCTTGGGGAAGAAGACAGCTCTAGTAGCAAAGGATGTGGCATATCTCGCCTCCGATACATTGACCAACAAATAAGGCAACAAAGGGCCATGCAGCAGCTTGGTATGCAGCCCAATGCATGGAGGCCGCAGAGGGGTTTACCCGAGAACTCTGTCTCGGTTCTTCGTGCTTGGCTTTTCGAACACTTCCTTCACCCGTAAGCTCTATTTTCTATTATTTTGTGACAGAAATTCTATGACTTAGACTTTCAACTATCCGAGTTAAATTTATCATGAACTTTCTCTAGTGCATCTTCTCTGTGTTTCATTTTGACTTTTGTAGCCGACTTATAATATTCATGTATAATGTTTTCTAGTTACCCAAAGGATTCTGAAAAGCTAATGCTAGCAAGACAAACTGGCTTGACGAGAAGTCAGGTACGCCTGTACATTCCAAAATATATTGAAGGCATTCGATAAGTTAATTTCTTACGTATATTAAAATCATATGTCTAAAGAGAACTTGAGAAAAGTTTATGTATATTCTTCTTTCTTTATTAACTCACTTTATTTGCAGGTATCGAACTGGTTCATAAACGCCCGTGTTCGTCTTTGGAAGCCTATGATTGAGGAGATGTACAAAGAAGAGCTAGGTGACGCTGAGATGGACTCAAATTCCTCCTCAGGAAATGCCCCTAAAGGCGGAGACGAGAACAAATCCTCCGAGGACAGGGAAGACCTGCTGAGCTCGGCAGCTGAAAGATCGCATGCAAATAAACTTAACGATTCTTCTACATCTAATTGCATGCCCGAGCCTAGTATGGACCAAAGCTACATGAATCAGAAGTTGCGGAACCAAAGTGCAAATAAGGAGGACTCTAGCCTTCTTCATGATGTTCTTGATCATAGTAACATGGGTGGAAGATTCATGGCTTTCCATCAAATGCCAGACTTTGGAAATTATGGGAATACAGGAGTTTCTCTTACGTTAGGACTACAGCATTCTGACGGAAGTGTAATTGGATCTAACGGTCAAAATTTCCTTTCTTCTATAAGAGGGGAAGAAATTTACGGTGGAGCTCCAGCGCTCGGAGGTGATCCGGCGGACTTTGATTGTATGAATGTGATGGACAGTCGGCAAAGGTTTGGATCATCGCAAATACTGCATGATTTTGTAGCATGAGTGCTACCTGTGATTTGTATGTGGTTAGCAGTTCCACTTTTTTTTTTTTTTTTTTTTTGTGAGAATAACAAGCTTAAATTACGACGGGGATTGTGCTTTATGTCTGGTAAGGTTAAAAAAGGAGTATTAGTATAGATGAAATTGTAATATAAAGGAGGGGTGGGTATACTTAGGGTTAGGATGCTGTAAAGATAGATGTCATAATTTTGTGTAATTTGCTGAAGCAATAACATGTAAAAGTATACTTAATTTGGAATTCCTGGTAAATATAAGCTTGATAAATCCTGTGTATAATTTCCTGGCTTCAAGTTGCACCTTCCATTGTCATATGTGAAGTTTCATGAACTCTGAAAAGCATCTTCCTTGAATCTTATCTTTTTTTTTTTCGAAACTTTCCATAATTTGTAGAAACTATTGCAACCTTTGAAGAGTTTGAAGAATATATTTGCAAGTTTTTTTTTTTTATTTAATTTCCGGAAGCCAATGTTCTACTTTTTAACTGGATTTGCAGTCACTTTGTTGACATTTTACCAGAATATGTCTATGTTCTCAAGTCGGGTTATTATGACATTCTGAATGACTCTGGAAGCAGCTGTTAAACATATATATATATATATATATATATATATATATATAGTTGAATGTATAATTTTTAAATTTATGCAACCCAAGCATGTTAAACAATCTTAAACCACATAGTTCAATGTTTGCAGAACATATATGTGCAGATCTTTGCGAATTAAGCTAACTTCTTGGTGTATATTTTGATAGTGCCATTACTTTTGATGCAAATGCAAGATAACATACAGGAATATTTCAATTATTTAATTTGAATTTTGCATGATATTCTATAAATCAATTAATAATAAGAAACTTTTACTTTTAAGTCGATCATGATCATTATCGTGGAAGTAAACTCGAATATGTAAATGATGAGCTTCTTTTTATCATATCTTTGCAAATAGTAACCATAATCAATTGTTGGTCATAATCTTTTATCTTTTTTGTTCAGAATTTCTTCTTACTTCATGCTTTTCATACAATCTACAAATATTCAGGTTTCTTCTTTGAACATCTGAGTAAATGGTATGAATAATTGCTTCTTTACTTGTCTGTTGAATCACACTTGTCTTGCCAGTTAAATCACTAATTTTTTTTTTTCTTTTTCTATTCTTTTTTTTTTTTTTTTGATAAAAGATGAAGTGGAGGAAAGGTGAGTTCAAGTTACTTCATTCAATTAGTCAATGAAGAAGCAAAAATAGAAAATGTAGAACAAAAATAGTTCCATAAACAATACTAAAAAAATAGGAGCTACCTCCTCTGAATTACCTTGATTCAGCCTCAAGGATTTTTCCATGAACTGTCTTTAGTTATGCACCAACAACACAATGCAGTGATAAGTTCTACTACAACAGAATCTGGAGAGAATAAAATATACATAAACATACTTTATAAATAATTATTTTTGTGGGACTTTCGTCCTATGAACCAAAATGCATGGACTATCTTTATCCATTAGTTCAAATTATCGACAGGATCAGAGTTTTCATCACCATAAGTACCGTCATGTTCAGTGACATATTTTTGAAAATCCTAATGATCTTGATATAATCAGAACTGTATGAAGTGCATTGGAATGCGTATAAGTTATATATGAAGTTTTACTGGTCCTATAAATAACAGTGCTCCAGAGGATGTTAGCACACTATGACATCAACAAACATGATCGATCTTAGGTCCGCTAGCACAGGAGTTGCTAAATGAGACATCTGTGTCAGCAAAAATGTCTCTAGTTTGAGTCTTGGGCTGATTTGCAGTCGGTTTCTTGCTAAAGTAGCAGAAAATCAGTCTAACCAGTTTTTAAATGGGCTTGCTTGGAGCACGAACATGGACCGGAACCGATTCTACAGCACGCGGCTAAGCTTACACGTGGCCAGTTTCTATGGGCTGAATGACGTGCCCAGGTAAATGAAATGAAACGCTGGTCAATTAACACAGGCGACGTTGACTTCGATTCGCAATACCCGTTTCACATCAGCTGCCGCCTGTTTCCCGCGCCTACCCTTTTTTTTTTCCTAACTTCGCCACCAATCCATTTCACTATTGACTACAATAATAACTACACCGAAACTCCGTCCGAGTTCTTCAGCCGATCTGAAACAATGGCAACGATCGTAATTTTCAAGAAGTCAGGTGGTAGTCAGCAGAACAGTCTAGTCGGCCCAACACTAGGTTTTCTAAGTCGACATTGTTAAATTACCAATTTGTCTAATTAATTAATATCCAGCGACTTTAGCTATATTATGTATATATTTGGAATTACCGAGACTCGTCGTGGTTGCGAATTAAGAAGACGCTGGCGATGAGCGACGAGAGGCACGGTGGCAGCGCTGCCACACGCAGCGGTGGTGGAAAGCAAGTAAGTAGGCGGTGGCGGTGGCATTTTGCGGCAGGGGCGTTGCTCGCCGTTATTATCGCCGCCGCTGTTGCTGCCCGGCACGTGCCGGACATCTCCTTCCTCGCGATCGGCAACAAATTCTGCTACTGCTCGGTAAGCTTGAGCTTTCTAGTGCTATTTTCCATTGAGATGGTAGAAATGTGGATTTGATTTGAATGCTAATTGATTTATAGGGGGAGCGAAAGTACACGGGACTTGTGGAGGACTGTTGCTGCGATTACGAGACCGTAGATTCTCTCAACGAGGAAGTTCTGCATCCAATTCTCCAAGAACTCGTCGCCACCCCTTTCTTCAGATACTTCAAGGTAATCGCTTATTGTTGAGCCATCTAACGTCACTATGTTTATTTTTTTGTTTAGTTGTTCTATTTTACTGCTTGTAATTAGTCTCGAAATGATCTATGAGACGGCCGTACACAGTTTATGCAGTTAGATTGTTGGTTCTGTTATATAAAGTTAGAGATATCGTGGTTAAGAAATTATTGAGATCATACTAGTTAGAAGTGAAAGCATTTTGTTATAAAACCCTAGAACAGCCACGGTTTTTGAATACTTAAAGGAATTGGCAAATCTATGTTTAAGGTACATAGCTTTAAACTTCTCGGTATGGAGTTGCTCATTTAATTCCACGTTAAGGAAACCAGATAATACGTTGGGTGGTTAAGTTCTTGGATGGTAATAGTGTTTATGTTTTAAGGATCAATTCTCTAGTTTCTTTCCTATACATATGCGTCACTTCGTCATATATTTCATGTAGCAACTTGAAATTGACTTCTTGTAGTTCTTCTTAGTAATGTACGCAAAATATTCTTCCTCCTTCAGTCAGAGAGTCAAGCTCCTAGATAGAGATATAGCTAAAAAAAGTGGTAGCCTGAATTCTTGTGTCCTTGTAGCCACAGCATATAAGCAACTCTTGTGTTGGTTTTCCTCGTCCGAAGTGTGCCACATTGCCCAAAGGTCGGTCAGGAACACCTATGTGAAGCTTTGAGTTAGGATCTCATTGCATTCAGCCACTTTCTTCTACAGGGATGATTGAATAGGTTTAAACATTTCAATTAATTTCGTTGGTTATGAAATGATGCTTATGGATATTATTTTGCGAGGTGTGCATCCTTCTTCTGCTTCTATATATCGATAGCAGCAATCAGATGTTAAAGTTTTCTTATGATTTTTATACCAGATTAAAACGAAAAACTGATTTTTATACGATTGAAATAATTGAGCCAATACTGATATTTTTACGATTATCAAATAGGTCAAATTGTGGTGTGACTGCCCCTTTTGGCCCGATGACGGAATGTGCCGTCTGCGAGATTGTAGTGTCTGTGAGTGTCCAGAAAGTGAGTTTCCAGAGCCATTCAGGAAGCCCAACCATGGACGTCCTGCTGATGATCTGGTATGTCAGGAAGGAAAACCAGAGGCTGCTGTAGATCGAACGCTCGACACCAAAGCTTTCAGAGGGTGGATAGTAGTTGATAATCCCTGGACTAACGATGATGAGACGGATAATGGTTTGCCTTTGCTATTCATGCAAGTTTATATTATTTGTATGCCCATATTATGTGCGTATCTGCTAAACGGTTTTGTCCCTCTGGCAGCTGAGATGACGTATGTTAACCTTCAACTAAACCCTGAGAGGTACACGGGGTATACCGGCCCATCAGCTCAGCGAATATGGGATGCTATATATACTGAAAATTGTCCCAAATGTTAGTTCCTGCTTTTCTGTGTAAAGAGTTTACTATTTTATAGAATAAGTAATATGGTTCTTGATTTTAGTTCCTATTTTTTGATGAGATGCAAATTGGGTAGCTTAGGTGTCTATAAATAACTTTGTTTCTCATCTATGCAAAATTGTATTCACAAGAGTCCTTAGGTCTCTTTTTATTGAAGAATAAATAAGGAGGTATGGTACACATTTTTGGCAAGGTTTCCTTATTTGAAGATGGCAGATTAATAGTTTGTCAGAATCTTTTCTACAGATAGTAGATTTTAAGCAGGGGGAAAAAAGAAATCATATTTTTTAAGAACTGCATCAATCCTGGGGTACAGAAGAATGTTGTTGTTTGAATTGATGTCTGAAGAATGTAGTCAATGTAGCATCTTTTGAGCTGGCTACTAGGATGAATCCTCTTCTTCTGTCTTTATTCATGCTGTTGGCACACTAGAGTATGCTAGATGTTTCATTCTTATGCTAGCCTTATGAAATTCGTTCCTAATAGCGTACAAGCAAAGCCAATCTTCAAATTCCAAACGAATTTGTGATATAGCGTTTAATTTTTTTTAATCCTTCTAGGTGATACTATTTCTCTTTCTATGATAAGCTGATCACGTATATGGTGATTTCCTTTTTAATGACCTCACTTGACTTTGTCATCTGCAGATCCTTCAGGAGAGTTTTGCCCTGAGAAGACAGTATTGTACAAGTTGATCTCTGGTTTGCATGCCTCAATCTCTGTTCACATAGCTTATGATTATCTCCTTGATGAAGCTAATAACCTGGTATTGTTTATAACTCTTTTATCAGCTTCAGGTTAAGATACTTTGATAACAAATTTAATGATTTTTTTTCTTTCAAATTTTTGTGATCAGTGGGGCCACAATCTCGAACTGCTGTATGATCGTGTATTGAAGTATCCTGAACGTGTCAGGAATCTCTACTTTACTTTTCTCTTTGTTCTTCGGGCTGTGACGAAGGTAATTGACTTGGATGTTCACTGTTATCTCAAAAGCCTTATTACATGCTTAACTTTTGCATCATATCAATTGCTTGCATTCTGTTAATTGTAGATTTGACTTGAGCTTTTCGTACTTATTCGTTTAAATTGACCAATAAATAAATTGAGAGAATACGGAACTTAACCCCTGGATTTGTTGATCATATGTTTCTACCTTGTATTTCTTGTATCCATTGTCAGTTATTTGAACATTCTACGGAGAGCTTTTCTTAGTGCAGGTAGGAGTTGTTTTGGAGAAAGGCACATATGTGGTTTCTTATAGATGCAATATGTGCTTGTTTCAATTCATATCTCTGCTCATGAGCAACTCAAGCGCATCTTTGCTCGAGCTGAGTCATATGTGGTTTCTTATAGATGCATATATGTGCTTGTTTCAATTCATATCTCTGCTCATGAGCAACTCGAGCGCATCTTTGCTCGAGCTGAGTCATTTAATAAATGAGCCAACCTTGAGTCTTGGTTGAGCTTAATTGATAAACAGATTTAAGCCGAGCCTAATAAAGGTCGGGTCACTTAGGCTCTTAAGCATTTCAAGTTTGATTAAGTTTAAACTTAAATTATGTGACAGCATTATTTGTTCTTAATGAGTTTCAATATGTATCCTAGTTGTTATTTTGATTTGTAAGTTACTATTATATTATAGTGATTTTTATATAAGTAGTATTTCATTTAAAAAGTTAGCATTCGACAAGTTTGTCAAGCCTGTGCTAGCCTAGGGTTGAGCTTTCATGCTTGCAAGCTCGACATGCTGCTCGTATGTGTTTTTGTTCAGCCATGACTTGTTAGATGACCTCGCATGTGCCAGATTTTAAGCTCGAATGAGCTTGTTAAATTTTCTAGAAGCAGGCTCGAGCTTGGGTCGACTTGTAAATATCGATAAAGATATGCAAGTAGTATGAAAAGTATAGAAATGTCATAGAAAGAGCTTTTTTTTGTCATGTTACTGTCTTCCTACTATGATTATTCATGACGATAGTTGTTCTAATATGACAACTTTTTAGCATAAGAATCTTTTTAATTGCAAGACGTCCAGGACGGACGGTAGGACTTCCACTTCATGAAGTGGAGGTTTTAGATTCGAATTCCGCAAGCGTCACATGTAAGGTGTGGGGAACACATCCCTTCTATGCCCTTTGGTGGTTGCTAGGGCCTTTGGCCTTATCCAAAAATGTTAGGGCATCTCGATTGGTTAAATATAGGATGGTGCCGTATGTGGATTTATCTATTACGACTTTGCAAATTAAAAGGTGCTGTTATGGGTAGATTTGTTTTCACGATAATATTAAAAAAAAAAAAATCATAATAAGCTATATGCTCCAATGTAGCTTCATCTCTATCCTAGATGAATTTCTATGTTGAGAGGGTGTGAAACGGTAGCTTAATTGTGCTCGTCATGTTGAATTGGTTTTTTTTTTTTGGTTATTACTTGCTTGTATCATGGCGATTCATGGAAATTGCTCTTATGGTCTTTGCTTTGTTCTTTCTTACTCATGGAACTGTTTAATGTCCTTCAGGCTGCAGATTACCTGGAGCAGGCTGAGTATAACACTGGTAATCCACAAGATGATCTCAAAACTCAATCTTTGGTCAGGCAGCTAGTCTACAATCCCAAATTGCGAGCTGCTTGTCCGCTTCCTTTTGACGAAGCAAAACTTTGGCAAGGAGAAAGTGGACCAGAACTGATGCAGCAAATTCAGAAGCAATTTAGAAACATTAGGTTCGTGTTAAACTAAGCATATTCTATATTCAAGAGCTCCAGACGATTGAACTAAGCAATGTTTTACTTATACTACAGCGCCTTGATGGACTGTGTTGGGTGTGAGAAATGTCGTCTTTGGGGGAAGCTTCAGGTTCTAGGTCTCGGTACAGCACTGAAAATACTTTTTTCTGTGAACGGCCAAAACCATGTCAATCAGCATGTAAGTATCCTTCTTACCAATTACTTTGTTGTTAGTTGATGTCATAAGCAAACAAGTTACTGTTACTTTATTCTGTTCGCTTCTCATGTGTTATATGTGCTCGCATTATTGAAACAAGATTTCATGGACTTTGATATGATTTCTATTCATGCTCAAGCAACAGTTGATAGATGAGCTCTCTCCTTAAACAATCAATCTTATATACAAACTTTTTTTCAAACTAAGTTGGTTGACGAAATGTTGGCTAAATATGTAAATTGTTGAATTTAACAGTCTGGGTATTCTCAGTATAGTTTTAACTAATATGAAAACGGATACACCCTTAAGAGTAGAACTTTTGGTGAAGAAACCATATGAAGCTTCTATTGTTGTAGACCAAGAAATGTTTGTAAAATTCCTGGGATACAGGGTTGTAACTGAAGCAGATGACGCCAGTGTAGATAGATCATAGATGTAACTGTCTTTGTTCTTGAACATTTTAGTGCAATTAAAAAGGCAAAAAATTGAAGTGGAATAGAGAAGCATTCTACTATCAATCTGGCCGGCAACCAGTGTAGCTTCCGAAAATGAAAGAGAAGAAAATTGGGGTTTATTTTTTAAATAAAGAAATAGATATCAGTAGATGTAAACATCCTTTTACATTGAATGTCCTACTTTTTCCCCCCAACCGTTAATTTTTATATAAAGATCAGTATGATTATTTTTTATGATGTAGCTTAGTAGGCATTTATGATTCTCTTAAAATAAACCGGCCATCATATTTTCTTGCAGCTGCAGCTGCAACGGAATGAAGTTATCGCACTGATGAACCTGTTGAACAGACTGTCTGAGTCGGTGAAATTTGTGCAAGAAATGGGGCCTTCAGTAGAGAAGATGATGGCTGGAAAAAGAGTTTCAAAAAAAAGCAGTAGTCGATTTATAGCAAGGTAAACTGATAAGCCCTCAAGCCCTACAGAGTTTTAACAGGTATAAACTGCATATTAACTTCAGGTGACTATACGAAAAGGAGGCAGCTGTGAACAACCACACTTCTGTACGACGAAATAGGGGAACATTTCTCTGTCGAGCGTTTCTAGAGATCATACTGGGAACTCTATGCTTCCCTTGTCAAATGAGAATTTTATAGCATGAAATAGATGTAGATAGGGAAAATTTTGTGAAATCGGAGTTTGATTATTAATGATACTGCTCACGACCTTATCGTTCAACTTGTATAGTTCTTTTAGTTGGCCTCTGATTTTCGAGTTTTCTGTAGTTTTGGAATGTCGAAGAGAGTCATTTATATGGATAACCAGAGTGAAATATGGATGACTATGAGCCCTATCTGATTATGTATAAAGAAACAACTTAGGGGCTGTTTATTTCGCGTTGAAGATGTGTAACCGGTGTAACCGGGAACGTATTTCTTTCGGAGAAGTGGTGGAATTATTTTTCGCTATTTATTTCGTTTCGGAACGGAAGGAAGAGGAATTGAAAAGTGATTTTGCTTTTTCTGTTTACTTGGTTTTGACAATTAGAAACTACGAAGTAAAATCTCAATTTCGCTGTATATTTAGACCGAAATTGTAAAATGATATTTCACTTTCGATGTTTACTTGTATAAAAGTGTTGAACGTTCATTTTCACCAGCTCAAGTATTTTTAGTTCAAGATTTTTTTTTTTTCACTTCGCAGTTTTCGGTAGGAAATGAACTAGGTAGTGATAGTAGTTACCTAGTATTAATGATTGTTAATAGATATTTGAATACATATTCTTACAAAATTTATTTATTATACATATAAATAAAATAAATCAATAATTTAGTTTAAAAAAATTATACATAAATTACTGAAATAATTTAATATATATAATAATTTATATATAACAGTGATAATTACTTTTATAAAAAATAATTTATATATAATAATTATATTTATGAAAAATAGATTATTTGCAAATAGAACAAATACTTGATTTAAATGAATTAGTTTTAAAAATTACTTATTTGTTTATATAGAATAAAGCTAATAAATCATTTATATATAAATTATTTATTTGTTTTATTATCTATTTTTTATTTCTCACTTTTCATCCATTATTTCCACTTCATATCCACATTTTATTTTTCATCCATTTCTCACGTTTTATTTCTTATTTATTTCTCTTACAGTTATCACTTTTCTGACTACACACTAATTTTTTATTTCTCATCATTTTTATCATTTTTTAATGTGAAGTAAACAGTCATTTAAGCTTCTACATAGCTTTGAAATACGTTGCATGTCTTCTATAATACTAAAGCGCAAGATGAAGATTTGACGGTGTCTTATATCATACTATAATTATTAAATAATTAAAAAAAAAGAAACTATATATAATAATTATTATATATAAGAGAAAAGTTTAAGTGATAACTACTCTAATCGAGCTCTCCACATAGTGAACTCTTTTTTTAAGATTATCATAGAAAAATTATATCCGATATATTTTTATACGACCATCACAAATTCGTATCATCCTCTATAAAATTTAGAGATGATAAATATTTTACATCTTTTGTGGATGGGGCTTGAACCCTTACTAGTTATATGCGGAAAATAACAAAAATCAACAGTGAATTACAAAGCTTAGCTTCTATAGCACCAGGTTGGCAAAGGACTAGCATAGGGAATACTCCGTGCTCTTTAACAAAATGGGATAGTTGCGTATCAGTCCTGCGTTGGTTTGAAAAAAAATAGAGGATATCATGATTTGTTATTTTCACGCTGTAAAATACTATTTAAAAATATATTTTTAAAAAAACTATTAAATACAAAAATTATAAATTATATTAAAATTATTTTTTAACAATTTTTCTAAAAAAATAGTTTTAAATATTTATTTTGAGGCTTCGATTTCTTAGTAAATTAGCATCTTAATTTTTTAATTCTAAGAAGACTTTAAGAAGCTCCTTTTTTTTTAAAAAAAAAAGAAATTTTGAATACAAAAGTTTTAGATCAAAATTTATTTTTTCAATTTAAACTTTTTCAAAAATATTTACATAATAGTTAAAATTTCAATAACATAAATTATAATATAGGAGTTAATTTATAATTTTTTTTTTTTTTTTAAATATAGGGCTGGTTTATGAGATCTTGAAAATCAAGGACCCATATTCAATTATCCCTTATTAAAAGACACTTATAGCCCTAATAAATTTGTTTATTATACAAAATACCTAGAGTTTATTTCATTACACACTATTTAATGTAGAGGGTAAAAATTAGTCGTTTAAGGACAGCTTGAACTCGAATTTATTTAAACTTGACTCAAGCTACCGAACTCGAGTCAAATTTAAACTCGAGTAATTAAATAAATAGGGCGGTAGCACCAATTAGCACAAGGTATTGCTTTAGGATAATGACATATTAGCCCCTCATTTCAAGTTTCAATTCCAAATCAGCCCCCCATTTCAAAAAACACCAATTTCAGCCCTTCATTTACTGTTTGAATTTTTTTCGGACGAAAATATTTCTGACTGTTGGATGCCTAAAACACCTATCTAAAAGTATTTTTTGAAAAAAAATTTTAACATAAAAATTGTAGATCTCGACGAGATCTACAACTTTTATGTTGAAAAGATTTCCAAAAAATACTTCTAAATTGGTGTTTTCGGCATCTGAACTGTTCAGTGGAGTACGAGTCGACCCGTTAACAGTTTGGACTCCGAAATTACCTGCTCGGAAGCATTTTTTGGAAAACTTTTAACATCAAAGTTGTAAATCTCGACGAGATTTACAACTTCATTGTGAAAAGTTTCTTCCAAAAATAATTTAAATAGATATTTTTGGCGTCCAAACTGTTAATGCGTATAAAAATATTTTCGTCCGATAAAAGTCCAAACAGTGTTTGGGGGCTGAAACGACCGTTTTTTAAAAAGGAGGCTGATTTGGGTGTTTGTAAATAATGGGGGCTGATATGTCATTATCCTTATTGCTTTCCTTTTCAATTTAACCCCCACATTTTTACCCAGCGTGGCAGAATACCCTTGAGATTTCTAGCTGAGTAGCTCATTAATGACAATGCTAGAGCTCCAAAACACGTTCCTATGATGATCAGGTTCAACGCTGAGTATCAAATAGCTCCATTCTGGGAATTCGAGTATTTTTTGTGCAAATATGTATATAACTACGTTTTTTTTTTATAAATCTTTTTGGTCAATGCAGCAACTCTTTTGCAAAGGAGTTCCGTTTCTTTTGAAGCCCAAAATCTTTGAATCACATCTCTTTTTCCAATGTTGGTTGATGTACACTTTGCCTCTATTTTGATACTTTACACTTATCTGGTTATTTTGAATGATCAAATAGATATAAAAATTAAAATAATATTTTAAACGTAATTTTAAATTATAGAGATATAAAAATATAAATATTTCTATCTAAAATTATATGTATAATTCTTATTTTTGGTCTTGATTTCGATTAAAAATAGTATACATTAGATAAATTTTCTTCAAACCAGATATTATTAGAATTTAAACTTCTATGTTATTCTTTATAAACGGTAGATTATAATTTTTGATTTTTCCAGTCCGGCTCGTGCGGCCGGTAAGGTGGGCCCGCCTTAGCATCTCTAACTGCTTCGAAACTTAATCCAACTCGCTCGCTAACCTAAACTAGTTTAACTTTGGAAAAATCACATATCCGATTTTAAAAGTTTTACAAATTAGCCTCCATTTTGAACATATTACAAATCAGTTAGTGTCTTGAAGTTCGTACAATTTTTTTTTTATCTATTATAGATTTTTTTTTTTGGAGAACCATTAAAAATGAAAAAAAGATTTCAATGTAGTTAGCAATTTTTACATTCAAATATTTTTTAAAAAAATTGAAATAGGTATTTTGAGATTTTAAAATTTTATTAGATTTAAATCTTCTAATTCGCTAAAAATTTAGAGCTTCAAAATATCTTTTTTATATATTTTTTCTGAAATTTAAAAAAAAAAAAGATAAATAAAAATTGATATTATTATAATTTTTGTATTTATTTTTTTAAAAATATTTTATATATATATATATATATATTTAATTGTCGAATTGTAAATTAGAGGTTGTTCGTAAATAAAGTTTTAAGGGAGGGGCTGACGTGCTGGAGCCTCCCTTGATCTTTCTTAGATGAGTAGAAGTTATTTGTAAGTCAGAGTTTTAAATTAGACTGTGCTCGTTTATTAAATTAGCTGAGTTCTGAGTCAAGTCTATGCTGGGTGGTCTCTTTTGAACGACTTGGTTAATATGTTTTTTTTTTTTTTTTTTCGAGATTATTATAAAAATCTTTTGCCGGAACCGACATTTTGAGCAATTGTCATAATAGGTAAATTATACAGATAGAGCTCGGATTTGAGCTGCGACGTGCCGAAAGGATAGTAAGGCTCATATGCGCAGACGAGCAAGTCCACGAAGGTGGATCCCGAGAAGCTCGCCGATGTCTCACACAAGTCGGACTTCGGAAGGCAATACCGCGACTATATCAGGAACACGCGATACCGAGACCTACATCGGGGTCTCCTTCCCCGAGGTTCATACCACAACCTGAAGACCTCGGCCAAACGCGCATGTGAATCCCAAGCAGACATGCCGGAGATCACATCCTCCACTTCGCCGCCGTGAACGCATGAACAGATCTTCTGGAGATTTAGTGGCTGACATGGAAGAAGGATAACCCAGTCAAGTCAAAATACCAGCCGAGATCCGAGAGTCTTTCAACCGCCGGCTAGCTAGCTTAGCTTCTGGAGCGTCTATAAAAAACCGTTTACGGTACTGTACTTAGGATCAAATTCTAGTTATTCTCGAGAGAACTTTTGTCTTAGTTTTATGAGAGAATTGTGAGTTTCGTAAGACTTGTATATCTTTTACTCATAGTGAATTTCTCTCTACTGGCTTACGTGATCGTCCGTAATTTTACGTTGGCAACGAGAGTTTTCACGTAAAAAGTCTGTGTGTTCTCTGTTTTTGCTGTTCTCTATATGTTACGTTCTTAGCCAATTCTGTCTTCGATTATTTTATTGATCGGTCGAGAATCAGCTCGATCAACACCAATCTATGTTATATCAATAGAAAAAATCCATCATTAAGGACAGCGCAAGTTTAATGGGCCTCTTTTACCTCCCACAAGGTATAGGACCTTATATGTGAAATTTGAATTCAAGATCTCTGATTCCTAAGCCGCACGTTCTGCGGTTCGTTCAAGGCGTGGGTGACTTGGTTAACATGTTTACAAAGTAGGGTCTGCTCAGTCGAGATTTTATGTAATGTCTATTTTAAACAATTTATTTATTATATAATATAATATATGTCGTTGTATAATATCTCTATGTTTTCTCTCCTATATCGTCGTCTCCTGTTTTGCTCCCCCAATTCTTAATCCCTCGCGAGCGCTCCGATCGGCACCGGGAAGATCAATCTTCAACCCTCCGCCACCGCCGTCACACGTGTGCGGCCATCTTTTCGCCGCCGTCACACTTGCCCCGTCATCTCTCTGCCGCCGCCGCCGCCGCCGCCTCTCAAGGTTGCTCTCCCATGCCTCTTTAGTTCGCTGCTTTTTTCCCCCTCTCCTAGCTCTTTCCTGCAGTCCTAGTAGCTACAGATTCCGGGGCTTTCTTTCCAGTTTAAAGGTCCTTTCGGAGGTGAATTAGCTCGATATGTGTCGCCATAGTGAATTCCAAATTTTGGGTTCTGACGCTCGATCTTGATTCGGAATTTGGTGATGCTGCAATTTCATTTTTTTTTTCTTTTTAATTTTAGGAGTTTGGGGTTCGTTTTAGTCATAACCTTATGCATTTGATTTCTGAAATTTTTCTCTCTTTTACTCCATGACGCAAAATTTTATGGATGGTAAATCTTATCTTCAATTATTTGTTAATTCATATGTTGTTTTTATCCTGTGATTAATTGTAAATTGGATTGCTTTTGCAGTTTATGAAGAGGTGGAGTGGGTTTTGTAGTTAGATTGTGTTTTTGAAAAGATGGCCGGAGTGACAACTGAAGATTCCGGAGCTGGGGGTAGAATCACTGGCGATAAGAGCTCCCAGTCGGTTGATTCTCTTGCAGAATTGCGATCACTGGAGCAGGTGGAGAACGGGACTCCGTCAACTTCGCCTCCTTATTGGGACACTGATGATGCTGATGATGAAGATGGTGCGTTCCCCTGTTTTGTTCCTTAAGTTGCTTTTGTGCTTGTATTGTCTTAGCTAAAACATCTCATGTCGTGGCTATTTAGTATTTTAATGTGTTCTTTCTATGTAGTTAAGATGTCTCATATATTGTTTTCTTGTTTATGTTTTCTTCATTTGGTTTGGAAGTTGAACTTGAGTCTTGGATAGCCTTGTGCACTATTGAGTCTTTGTTGTTAATGTTGACAACTATTTAACAAAAATGCTGCAGTTCGTCCAAGTTGAGATATCAACTTTCTTGTCCACCAGGAGCACTATGACCAACTTTTAAAATCTTTCTACTGGCATTGTTCGTATTAGGCACAGTTATTTCACTCTTCAAATCAGCTCTGTCTTTCTAGTTGTCATTTTACCTAGTTCAGCTTGCCGTAAGTGGATGACAAAATCAGGTCATGGCAGTGATATGCCTGATTTTGAAATATGCGGTGATAAAGTCAAGTTTAAATGCCTCATTTGCAAGTAGGAACTGGTCGTCTTTGTCTCCCATCTTTGGTTCTTACCTTTTGTTGTTGCACAAATAACCTTATGGAAAGCATACAATATTGCAATTTCTGGGGGGCTTACTTTCCAAATGTATGCTGATGTTATAGTTGTGAAATAACTTAGTGTATTGTAATAGCCCAGTGACCCTATTGCACTTTTATGCCCAGGCCTGAAGCCTTCTGAGCTGTATGGGGAGTTTACTTGGAAGATTGAAAAATTTTCAACAATAACTAAGAGAGAATTACGAAGCGATGCTTTTGAAGTTGGTGGTTACAAATGGTATGAGTGGTATCTACTTTTACATTCCAGCATTTTATTCTCTGTAGTCTGTTTCTATTTCTTTTCATCATCTGAGTTTCCCCCCTCCCCCCCTTTCTTTGACATCCATATGAGTAGGCACCATGAGTTTCCATATGTAAGCTAGTATGCCTTAGTACCAATGCAGTTTATATTATGTGTTAGCTATAACAAAAGGGTTCTTTGTATTTATGTTAGTTTAGGCTTAACAATTATGGTATTGGTTTGAAGGCTCTTATATTTTGTTTTTCATTTTTCTGGACAATACTAGCTAGTTTCTTTTTGGCAAGACAATGCAAATTTAAATGATTGTATGTTCTGCCACATGCTATTCTCTAGGTATGGATCTATGGGAGATCTGTTATCCCTAATTATATACGGTCACACTGGCTGATCTGCCTGATATTGTAATGTGGACATCATTAAACTCTAGTGCTATCGTTATGCTATGGGTTATATTGCATTGAAATATACAGATTATGTTGGTACACACACATCTTATTAAGGCTGTAGCTCTATATATTTCTGTATTTTCTTTTATTCTTTTATTTTTTTAAATAACATAAAAGACAGTGGCTTAGATGTGGTATTTGCTTCCAAGTATGTATGCACTTGAGTTGTTTTCTTTTATCTTTTCTGGAAAGCCTCTTATCTGATAGCATGCTACATATGCATATGCATGCACATATGGATGTGTATGATATATGTATTAGGGGATGCAATGCAGTTTTATAAGTGCTCAAATAAAGAGAAACGACAAGTGAAAACTGGAATGAACAGATGGTCATGCACATGATACAACACGCTCCACTCTGTAGATGACAAGGAGCATGTTCTCCAGAGTTCGTTCAATGTTGAGGAAGATACCTTCTTGCTATTGGGTAAATAGTGGGGACAAAGTAATCGTTTTCCATAATACAGTTCGTTTCCTGGTATAACATGGAGAGGGAAACAATATTCTAGACAATGGGATTCGGCTGTTTTATTGGGGATCTTGGGTAGGCTCACAATTGTCTAGGGTTTCAATAGGTTCCCTGACGAACATGGAGCAGGGATTCGGGCAGTGAGTCTAAGCAGTATACCAGGAGATCTTGCTGTGAGACTTAGTATGATTATTATCCCTCACCATATGTATGTGTGAATGTCTCCGTGACATTACGGACCGATGCAGTAATACACTTCTTCTGAGGCAACAGCGCGTTTAAAAGACATATGTCGTATGCATGCATATGTATTTAATATACATATGTATGTGTGTATGTGTGAATGCTGTGAGACATATGCTGTGAGTCTTAGTATGATTATCATCCCTCACCGTATGTATGTGTGTATGTGTGAATGTCTCCGTGAGTCTAGGGAATGTATTTAATATATCTTCCTTAATGCTGAGGGAATTTTCCATTAGTAGTATGTCAGCTTTCAGAAATCTATATAATTATGCCAGGATTCAAGGACATATGCATACATCTGGTCAATTTGAATGAGCATTTGCACAACATGAATCAGAAATCCATATATTATGCCAGGATTCAAGGACATATGCATACATCTGGTCAAATTGAATGAGCATTTGCACAACATGAAAGGCCGTAAATAATCATATGCTATGCGTTCATATCCTGTCCTGCAAAATTGTTGGCATTAGGAGCTGCTATAAAATATCGATATATTTGAAAAACGGTTTTACTAGCTTCTCAAGTCTGGAGGTTTTTGGCAAGCAGTGCGTATTATTTATCCCATCGATATCATTCCTTCTTAGTATCAAAGTTTTACCACTATGTATGATGTGTGTCGAACAGTTTATGCAAGTACATATTCTGTAGAAATTAATATGTAGTACATATATAACATGGTATTCTTTTATAAGGTCTTGCATTAAAAGAAGTAACTTGCTCAAACCTAATTTTGACTGGCTAAAGTTTTGTACAGGTATATCTTAATATATCCACAAGGATGCGATGTTTGCAATCATCTCTCTCTATTTCTTTGTGTTGCAGATCATGACAAACTTCTTCCAGGTCAGTAAAGTAGACATCTTTGCCTACTATTTTCTATGTGCTAAAGTTGCTGCATATCTATTTTATGTATGTGACAGGTTGGAGTCATTTCGCACAGTTTACTATTGCTGTGGAGAATAAAGATCCAAAAAAAGTTAAATATTCTGGTAGGTTGGATGTCAAATAAATCTTGTTACCTTGTTGGTCTTTCTTTGTGGCAATATGTGCTTATGTTTAAAGGGAAGTTTTTGCAGACACATTACACCGATTTTGGAAGAAGGAGCATGACTGGGGATGGAAGAAATTTATGGAGTTGGCAAAACTATTTGATGGTTTTATTGACCCAGCAGACACTCTTACTATAAAAGCTAAGGTTCAAGTAATTAGGTATGTATTAATAACATCATGTTTTGGTCTTGTATTTCTCATACTTCTTTTGAGAATACTTTGGTGCTGATGATGCCATCTTTCACTTGATCGCGTTTTATCAATTAAGACGTGGCTGTAGTCAATTTTGAGCTCTATTTCATTCTCCACTGTTTAGAAATAGTTGGTGGTCATGCTCTTATGATCCTTGGAATTTGATGAACAAAGTAATTTCTGCAAAATTATTTGGCGTAACTGCAGTTATTTTTTGTTACAGAGAGTTTCTTGTTTGTTGTCTAAGGTTGAATGTATATTACTTGATGAACAGTTATAGGCCTTGCTTGTCGTTAGGTACACTGTTGAAGCTGCTGAATTTGATGGACAAACTTTAACATAGGCAATTAGCTATGCTGAAAGTCGGTTTCATGCTTTAAGTGTGTGACATCCTAAATGTTCACTGTGCGATTTTTGTTCTTTATTTTTTTTACAAAAAATATGTAAAGAGTGCATGCACTGCAATATTCTTGAAAGTTGAAACATTTCCAAGCGTTTCATATATCTCAAACTTAGCGTGAGCTTTCATTTTTAAAAATTAAATCGCAACTTTATAGCTGCTTCTGCTTCCAAGGCCTTTTTTCAAGATGCTCACTAGTCACTTCATGTTACCCCTCCTGACCGGCACCTGCTTCGCGCAACCTAGATAGAACCTGCTTTTACGTAGTCAATATGAAGTTGCAAGCTTGTCATTGGATATAACCTGCTTTCAGTTATGCTTGGTATTTGGTATTTTTCAAGCTTATGATTGTCAACTACTTGTTCTCTAGCAGAAGTCGTGCTGGTGCTTCTAGGTACTACACGTGCAGATTAGTTGTGCACTTGTTCTGCACTGAAATACTATACGTGCATATGATTAATTGTTTAAGCATTTCTGTATATGTTAGTTTTCTTTCAATAAAAACTGAAACTTGAAACTTCTTCGTTCTTGGCACTTTGGAATTAAGGGAGAAAGCGCATCGGCCATTTCGTTGCCTCGACGGGCAGTACAGAAGAGAGCTTCTTCGAGTGTATTTGTCTAATGCGGAACAAATATGTCGGAGATTTGTTGACGAGCGGAGAGGGAAGCTCAGCAGTTTAATTGAAGATAAAGTTAGGTGGTCAAGGTACTCTGTCAAACTTCTTGGTTGAATTTAGATCATATAAATTTTATGTTGATTTGCCTTGGCATGAGCTGCTTCAAGGGATGACTGCATTAGTTTGAGTTGATAAACTTTAGACAATTGTTTCATTTTTCTGTTTTCGAATCTGCAGTTTCCGTGCTTTTTGGTTGGGAATTGACCAGAATGTCAGACGAAGTATGTCTAGAGAAAAAGCAGATGCAATATTTAAAGTAGTTGTGAAACATTTCTTTATCGAGAAAGAAGTCACATCGACTTTGGTAATGGATTCTCTGTACAGTGGCGTAAGGGTGCTTCTATGCCAGAGTAAGAACAACTCCAGGAAATCACGACTATTAGAAATGGAAGATTTTCCATCTCCGATGGTGCTTGTTGAGAAAGATATGTTTGTTTTGGCTGATGACGTGTTACAGTTACTTGAAAGAGCAGCATGGGAACCTCTACCGCATCAGCCTTTGCTCCCTAAGGATGAAAAAGCATCACAGTGTCGCAGTAAGGTAGAGTATGAGCTATTACATTCTATTATGAGCGAGATGGCTGCTTATGGTCATAATCAACTCAATTCATGATCTGGGGATGATCTGCTGGGGTTGATTTGTCTTCACCAGATAGTCCCTGGTTTGAATAGCTTATGATGATGTTCATCCATGGCGCTGTTTTCTAAGCAGCATTGTAAAATCGTAACATTAGGCTGCTTGGCTGTCTCTTTTGTGTCACTCCATCCCGTTCTTAGGTGCTTTCTTGATTTTTATTCATTGACCTGCATATGGAGACAAACAGTCAATCATCTGTCATAATTTTAATCGTTGAAAACGTCTTTCTTTCACTCGATAAGTTGCTTGTATGTAATTTGGGCAACTTAAAGCAACAACTGGTGAATGCTGTTGTTCTAAACTTTTTCTTGCAACTGTTGATGCTGCTGTTACTAAACTTCACAGGTTGTGATGCTATGTTTTGTTTTGTACTCTACCGCAGCCTTCCTTTTGGGGCTTGTTTGGTTATCAAGAGAGGTCATTCAGTACTACAATATGCGTGTACGCTTTTCTTATAGGAATTTCAAAATGCTGTTTAGCTTGTCAAAGTACACTTTCTCTAAATAAGGCAGAATGTTGAACTTGTCGAGTCGGTATGTCCATGTTTAATCCATTCATGCATGATATATTAATGATTCTATCATTCATGCATGAACATGCCTACGAGGTAGGTACTGTCTGAACTGCTTCTACCCAGTTCAGTAGATCCACCGAGTGGCCGGCTACCGTTATCATTTCATCCAGCAGATAGTCTCGCATAAAATGGCTTTCCATCAATTTCACAAATCTGAGTTTCCATCAATATCACAAATCTGAGTACTGTAATAAACATTGTAGCCATGATTTTTTTTTCTTGCAAGTTTGTTTGCTCTCATGCGCCTTCCCTAACAACTGAATCCGTAGTAGGAATCCTGTTTGAGATGGAAACTCATCTTATTAAATATGACCTACTTGTTTTAGTTGTTTCTCTTCATCTAACTCTTTTTAGTGGACTTATTCTAGCCTTTGTTTGAGATGTCACTTATATTTCCGTTGAAATCATTTCTGGAGCTTTTGGAATTGATTGTGGTGCTTGCTTTCTAATATACTTATGACTTATAGATATAGAAATTTGGGTTCCTGTTTATTTTATATAAGAATTAAAGTTTTTACTTTTCTTTCATTTAGACTTGCTTTATGAGTAGTGATGGTTGCTATTGTTTTTGTGCAGGATGGTGGTTCTGGAGAGAACGACAAAAGGGACTCTGTTGAGCGTGATGAAAAACGTCTTACAGAGTTGGGCCGGAGGACAGTGGAAATTTTTGCGTTAACACAGATTTTCAGGTAATGGACATCTTCCCTAAGTCTTATTTATAGTACTATCGATATTCAAACGAGTAGAGACCAATAAGAATTGGATTAGAAAAGTAGTGACTAGAGCAGAAGTTGGTGTGTGGCGGCAATAAATAACAAAATGAGTGAATACTTGGGGTGTTTTTGGACATTGAAAAGAAGACCCATTCATGCACCAGTTAGGAGGTATGAGATGTTGGCTATGTATCTCTATCAAGAGGGGTAGAGTTGGGCAGAAATTCTGAGTAATGCTTTCGTTTCGATCGACATGAGTAAAGATGTGGCTTTAAAGAACAGGCATTTACATGAGATTAGTTGAGTAGGCTTGCTTTAGTTGTCTGCTATCAGTCCTTCCCTCCTTTTTCATGCAAGAAAATGAAGGAGGGATTGAGCACTATGGCGTACAAGGATCCATATAGTTCACCTACATAGCAGGAAAAGGCTTGTTATTGTTATTGTTGTATATCATCAAAGTACAATGAAGTACTGCATTATTTTCTTTTGTTTTTTGATAGCTTCTCACATATGTATGTTTTAGCAGTAGGATTGAAGTTGCATACCAGGAGGCCGTTGCCCTAAGGAGACAAGAGGAGCTTATACGTGAGGAGGAGGCAGCTGGACATGCCGAGATTGAACTAAGGTTGAAGCGAGGTGCATCTCAAAAGGAAAAGCGTTCCAAGAAAAAGCAGGTGCATTCATCTCTTTACTTAACCCTCATTTATCATCTCTGTTTTATGCATCTCCTCATTTATTTAATTTTTCTTATATATATAATGGGTTTTGTTCTATTCTGTAGTTAGATAGAAGGTGCTTTCTGTTAGGCAATATTCATGTTATGCTGTATATTGCTATCTGCATCCCTTTGCCGACGAAACATCCATATAGTGCTTGTTGAGTGGAATCCAAAAATAAAAATAAATATAAATCTAACTAGCTTGTAAATGTATATTAACTACGCTTTTTTCTACTATGTTTTTTATACTTGTTTGACGTGGAAATTATGTTGTTTGTATAATATCCTGTTTGGACAAAGAGGCATGTTGTTTGAGTCTAGGCTGATACGATGTGAAGGAAGAATTTTACATAGTAGTCTGAACAATTATTGACATTGCACTTTCTGCCGTTAGTTTCCTTAGGCTGAGGGTCACTGAAACAGCCTCATTTGGGGGATGGCTGCGTTTATTTACCTTTCCCAGATCCTGCCACGGCGGGACTCATGACTGGGATGTTGTTGTTTTACTTTCTGCCATTAATCCGTTAAGTTTGTATTTTTGTTGTTGGATTATCAAGTATGGTGGTCAGCAATACTCTGCTTCTAATGTAGAAAGCTATTTCGTCTCTTCATCCTGAAGCTCTGATTATGTTTTCTATTTGATGCACCAACATGATCTAATCCTGCACATTGTGAAATGTTGGCTGCCAATGTTTATGTTCTGCATTCAACTTTTTGCAGGCCAAGAAACGTAAAAGCAAAGATAAATCGAAGAATGAAAAGTATGATACAACATTATTTAACAAGCACCAACCAGAGGGACATCCAGATGGAAAAATTGTAGGACAGCTGTCTTCCAGGGATACACATTTAGTTGATAGAATTGAAGTGATAGAAGATGTTTCCAATGTTTCTGATAGTGGTGATGAAGTTGCTGATGCAGTTCCACCTGAAGTAGTAGACAGAGGTACGGAGATTGTCAAATGGGATACATATGAATCAGAAGTTCGGCCCAACATGGAAGCTAGTAGCACCGACATACAAAATGGGCAGTTAGAGAAGAGGAGTGCATCTTTTATGGATGATAGCTCCTCCACATGTTCAACTGACTCGGTACCTTCCGTACTAATGGGTGCAGCATGCAGAGGAAACCCTATGCCCAAGAATACAAGCCGAGTCTCGCCTAAAAAGTAGGAAGCTTATGTTCTGTGTTATGTGGCTCTTGTATGTTATGTATGTCTGCATTTATTTAAAGTCTTGTTTGCTTTGAATGTATGACCATGCAGAGGAAAAAATCGGCGGAACAAAGACACATTTATGCAAATTGGTTCAACTAATGGTAGAGGTAACCTGCCGTCTGATAGTGCTACAAGTTTTGGCGGATTAAATGATGCTACTGGCAATTCCAGGACAAAACCAGCTGAATCTGATGGTGCCATGGTGACAACAAGAGATAAAAAGATGTGGCTTGATCCTACGTTTGAGAAGGTGGGTTATATTATAGCTTCTGTAAGCCTGGGTTTTTTTTTTTTTTTTTGGATTCATAATAAGAAAATGCTATATGTCAAAGCATACTGCCATGTTGTTTTGAAGCAGGAAATTGTTTGTTGTTTGGCATGTGCAGCTGTTTCTGTCTTTTGATCTGATATCGCTTATTCAGTTTCCATTTTTTGTCCAATCATCGCCTGATAAGTGAAGTAAATAAATGCCGGAGGTTGTTAGGCTACTATTTTAAGTAAAGACATGTTCTTTCCCATTAGGGAAAGAAGGGGAAATTAAGTGCATGAATATCTGGATAGGTAATTTTTTCTTCTTATATTCTAGAAGCAAAAGTGATTTTGCATGGAGTATGATGGCCTCAAGTAGCCACTGTTGGTACCGTATGTTATGTTGTACAAAACACAAGCCTCGTTTGTCGGTGGACAGTTGACTTTATGAGTGCTGTCATTTCCTTGATAAATTGTTAGACCTTGGAAGTAACAGAAGGACAAACTTGGAAACTATCTAGGAGTTGGCATTTAGTCTAGGACATGCTCTTACGTATTCCTGATATATAATTTCGTTTTAATAAAACTTTTATCATTCCTTGTTCTATGTCATTAATATTATGAAAAAAAATCCATGCTTTAGTGCATTTGATAGATTCCAGTAAGGGGGAGCTTCTGAAGTACTTATTGCATTGGATTACATGAAACTTAAAGCGAGTCTCTTGCTAGATAAGGTCCACCTTTACTGTATTACTGAATGGATAGCGTGTTCTCTCTCAACCACGCCTTTTTTAAAAAAAGAAGCACTCTAAGCAATCTTTGGAATATATGTTATATAATATGTACAACATTTATATTTCCAAGTGCTCAAGAAGAACTGTATGCTATCTTTGAACAGCACTCCCTCCATATTATGTCATAATACAGCATTTATATTTCCAAGCGCTTCTACTTTGACCGCTTACTTGTTTGCATTATTCGCTAACACTGACCGACTTGCTAATCCATGAACACTTTTTATTGTAGCAAGAATTTTTTATGGTACAAAAGAAAACAAATGTCGAGGATCTCGTTGATTTGGAAAGGCCATCCAAGTTGACAATATCAACAGTAGAGTCATGTTCTTCCTCCACTAGTCCTGCGAGAAAATTGCCTCTTGACACGCAGCAGAAGAAGCAATCATCAGATAAAACTGCATTGCCCAATACCAGCGCCGCTTCAAGTGCAGAGCAATCATCAAATGGCACAATGCGAATCCAGAAATCGGTCTCACCTGGAAGCAGGTCAAATCAGTTATCTAATTCAAAGTCTGAAGCTCAAAAACCAGTTATCCCGGTGAGAAGCACTATGGGTCCTCAAGTAGCTGCAGTATCAAGGCCTTTAAGCGCTCCTTTAATCCCAGGCCCAAGGCCAACTGCAGCCACCACTGCTTGCACAGCTCAACCTGTGCCTCAACTTTCACGATCTGTGAGTGCAGCTGGTCGTTTAGGCGCCGAGTCTCCTTCAACTCAAAGTTACATCCCTCAGCCTCAATCGTACCGAAATGCGATTATGGGCAAAACTTTGATGGAACCCTCAACTTCTTCTGGTTTTATTTTGCCTAATCCTAGCTGCTCTGTATCTCCTACTCCGGTGCTTCCACCTCTCTGGGGAAGGAGAAGCCAGAGCTCCTCGAGATCTAGTTTTCTGTTTGGGCCGGTTTCTCCGGGACCGGCGCTTCATCAGCAGAGAGATGATTCGTCCCGTATTTTGAGGAGCGGCGTGGATGCGTTAGAACGTCTGAGCTTATATGATGAGTCGCAATCAAATGACCGGTCACAAGAAGTCCCTTGTATTTCTCCCTCTCGCCCAGCATACGGGGCGTCGCAAGAGGAATTCCCTCATCTTGATATCATAAACGAGTTGCTGGATGAGGAACAGGGCTTGGGCATGGGTGCCTACCGTCAGCGCCAACAACTCTACCCTCAGCATCACTCGCTGAACCGTCAGTACACTTTTCCTGCTCGTGTCTCCACGGTTGAGACCAGTAGTTCTTTGAGTAGTCGAGCCAGATTGCACGGTGATGACAGCTATGACACTATTTACACCCATGATTCAAGGAAATACTGGGCATACGTCCGACCTGATTTAGCAATGCAAAATGGAGGGCTTTTAGAGTCCAATGGTTACTCGTATCAGGGAATGGACTGCGAAAATTCCACAAGTCCGGCGAACGGGTTTAGTATATATCCTTCCGCAAATAGGCCTTGAAAAAAAGGTTTATGGATGTAACCTCTCCTTGGGGGGAATAATGTATTTCGGTGGGATTTATTTCTGAGGCGTACAAATAGGTATCCCCTTCATTTGGTGTTTTTTTTTTTTTTTTTTTTTAAAAAAAAAAGGAACCATTCTATAAAGGTCATGTATTTCCTTTGACCAGTGCCTCAGAATTTTAAAGGTGCGTTATCACAAGTATGCAGCCGATGTTACTATTCTCAACTGCCAATTTTTTGTGGAAAAAAATAATCGACGCCAATATCTGAGTTGAAGTTTTATTTATTCATCTGTGGAACTGTATGATGTGGTGCCAGATTTGTGTTATATTATGCCTTTAATATTGTTTTAGACGATGCATTAGCAATTATATTAGATATACTGCAGGTGCATCTTTAAATGAACAAATGAATGTACCTTGGGATTTTTGACAAATCAACCCTGCTGTTTTTTTTTTTTTTCTCCCTAATTGGTCCTTGTATTTCACATCAGCTATTGTTTTAGCTGATGTGGTAGGCTGATTTGGGAGAAGTTTGAAAAGCAGGGGGGAGGGGTGGGGATGATTTATCATAACCGTCGAATTTTTTTTTTTTATACTGAAAATGCCTTAAAAATAAGGTGGAGGATGGATGGTGGATCATGAAGATCTGAAAAGATAAACAAAAGGGCAAGAATTTTTCCAGCCCCTGCAGGGGCATGCATGGGCAAAGTTGGACTGTTTCAGCCCCTGCACTTTCCAAGTTTTCAATTAAGCTTCTTCTCGTTTAACGTGTAATATCGTTTCGGCCATCGTATTAGTATTTTTTGGACTGATTTGGAATACTGCAAAACACAGGGGATAACTTTCGAAACCAGAGGCCTAAAGCAAATTATCCCTAAATAAAAGGACAATCTGCAGAAACTATTCACTGATCAATATATTATAACTTCTAGCATTTCAAGCAAAACCAAAGATGCAAACTGTTTAGCATCTTCTATCCAAGAAAGTAGGTCCTGACATCAAAACTCAGAAGGCAGCAGATTCGTCCTGCTTTGACTTTGTGCTTCTTATTATGTCATGAAAAATGACAGCAAAAGTTATCTTGAAAAACCTGAGATGATAACTAGAGTCAACTATAGTTATCTTGGTCGTAGCGTGAGCTTCGAAAAGTCTCTTTACTTTAGGTTTGACTCCTCTTATATCAGTTGTGTACAAATTATGCTAAACTGGCGGGTAAATGCACGTGCGCCCCTTCGTATGCGATGTAGCACTCCCGGAGTGGAAGTGTCCTCCTAATAAAGCCAGGTGGGAGATTTTATACAAGCAGAATTCTAGCTCCAGATTGTATGCAAGGTGCTAAAAAAAACTAGAATTTAAACAAGTACACAAGCAAGAATGGATAACACGCCCTAATAGCACCTAGTCCATGCAATTTTGTCTATCCGCACACTATCTAGTATATAAATTAGCATTTCCCGAACAAGTATTCTAAAATATGGAAGAATTAACTTGAAGTTCTAAGAGCACCAACTCTGCTAGGAGCTTATGTTGATAGTAGGGAAATACTTTTGCGGAAGTCGATAGAAGTGATATGGCTAAATACCAAGCTAAATGCTTATAGAAATCGTTTATCTGAGGGCTTCTCTTTGCTAGTTTTGAAATATCAATTTGATTGTTTTACAGCATACCTGAGGTATGGATTGGTTAAGTCTTGAAGTATCAACTTACCTGGCTTAAATTGGTAGCTCCATAAGAACAGGCAAGTTGCCCCCTGCGTTGGGCCGCCTGGGTGGGGCGTTGCGCCTTGAGAAGCGTGCATCCCACCCGGGTTCGAGTCCTGTGCGGTACGTTTGTGGGTGTGTACTCGTGGAGTGCCTCCGTGCGCTCCTCGGTTGTCGGGGGTTGGGGACGGACCGACCGTGAGGTTTTATCCGCGAGTTTGAGGTCCCTTCGGGGGCATGCGCTCGCGTTTCGGGTTCCACCACGAAAATCTCAAAAAAAAAAAAAAAAAAGAGAGAAGAACAGGCAGCCTCCATATGGCACTAACCCCAGTCCACCAATCGAGATCAGCAACTCGACGTGCGCAGAAGCGCAGCAGAAAGATTCAAACCTGTATGGGTCATGGGAGAAAACTCATGCTGCTCCACCTGCCATCGGTCGGGGCGAAACCATGTGTTTTCGCCTGGGTGGGGCGTTGCGCCTCGGGAAGCATGCGTCCCACGTGGGTTTGAGTCCTATGTGGTACATTTGTAGGTGTGAACTCGTGGAGTGCCTCCATACGCTCCTCGGTTGGCGGGGTTGGGGATGGGACCACCTTGGGGGTTTATCCGCGAGTTTGAGGTACATTCGGAAATGTGCGCTCGCGTTTCGGGTTCCACCACGAAAATCTCAAAAAAAAAGAAAAAAAAAGAATAGGCAAGCCTTCATCTGGCACTAGCCCCAGCTCCACCAATCGAGATCAGCAGCTCGACGTGCGCAGAAGCGCAACAGAAAGATTCAAACCTGTATGGGTCATGGGAGAAAACTCATGCTCCATCACCTGCCATCGGTCGAGGCGAAACCATGTGTTTCAACTTGGATTTATATGCAACTCAAAACACAAAGCTAGCCATTGCATATGCCATGCATCTTCCTCTTCTTTTTGAATGAAGTAAGCAGTCATAAATCTAGACTACTATAGCAGCCAGGAATAGAGAAGAATCAAGTGTTTGTGTGTCGATTTATATGTCGCTCAAAAAAAAAAAAAAAAAAAAAAAAAAAGAGCATCATACTTAAAATTTTGTATTTGATTAAAAAGTTCTTGGTAGGCAGTTAGATTAAAAAAGCAATATAGACTAGATAATAGAGATTACTTGTCAATCATGGTTCTTCCTACCTAAACTTCCACCTTTTTTTTGAAAAAAAAGAATCTATTCAGTGTGTTCATGTAATACATCTCAATCAAATGCTTTATTCCCATGTTTTCTTCCTATCGTCGAGTATTTAATATACAAATTTGCCTGATTAGTCTACTAATCCATATCAAAATTGGTCAAACTCTTGCTTGTTAGCTAAGAATTCATTAAGGTCATACATGTATACAATGGCCTTCTATGAATATAAATATTATACACTAAGATCTTCCTATCCATTATTTTTTATGCAAAATGAGTACTCAAAATCATAGAAGGCACACTTTGAAGGTGCTTGCAATGTTCATCTTGATACTTGGTTTATGCTCATCAATTGAAGGAAGAATCTTAGTTAGAGCTTGGCCCGGGAACGTGAACGGAGTCAGTACGATGTTTCAAGCTCTACCAAAAGGTTCCGGCTCGTCTTCTCAACCTTCGGGTTGTACAAATGATCCCAATAAGCAAGGAGGTGATCCATGTCCTCCTAATGGTTAATTATATTTGTTATCGTGACCTTTTCAAAAAAAAAAAAAGAAAGAAAATTAGCTCTTTATAATTTTGTTTTACTGGTTAGTTATTAGTTTTTACATTTTTTTCTTTCTTTCATTTTTCTTTTCTTTTGTTTTTGTCTCTTTTTTTTTTTTTTGCATGATTAAAATCCAAGTCAGTTGAATATTTTGTGGGGATGATATTCATTACTTGTAAATATGAACTGTACATGATTGTTAGATCATAAAAAGATTACTTCATCATTTGTTTATGCATCAGTGAACAATTTTCAAAACATATTTTTCTTCTGTTTTTTCTGGATAATTACATATCAGCCTTGATTTTTTTGCCATACTTCCAAATAAACCCATACTTTTAAAAACAAGTTTATAGGACAAACCAAAATCTTTTTCTTTATATATTTAATTGTTTTTAAAAAAATAAGTTTACATATATATGTGTTTTGGAGTAATTTTTTTTTAAAAATTAACTATTTATTTAGTAGAGTTTGCAAAGTATGAGCTTTTTTGATAATTTTTTTTTGTATTTAAAATATTTTAAAAAACTCATATAATCAAAATTTGGGTCGATTTAATAATTATTAAAATAAAAATTTATTTGAATAACGATGTAAAAATAGGAACTTACATATTATTTTCCCAAAAAGAAATTCAGGAAAAAAAAAGGAAAATGGTAGAGTTAATGTACTACTGTATTTTTTATTTTTTGTTATTATTTTTACGGTTATCGTGAAAAAGCTTTGCTTGTAACCAATCTATTTGTCGATCATGACAGATAAATTCACAGATGATACCGTTTTATATTCCACCGATCAATAACACTACTACTGTAAGTACAAAGGAGAGTAAAACAGTGAGAGGTTGAACGTGTGACATTTGGGGATGAATTGAGATTTGATGGAACATCATATTCATCTAAGATTATATTTGCAAGAAAGTTAAGAAGAAAGGAAAATATATATTTAACATAATATATCAAAGTAGATGATGAGTTTTGGATTTATAAGTCGAGATGATTCACCGCACTAGAATACTAGAACCAAAAAAAAAAAAAAATGGTCCTCTTTATACTGTACTTAATCTGCATATTCTTTCTTTTGGTTTATGAACTATCAATTTGCACATATTTTTCACTCCAGAAAGTCTCTGAATTGCTGTTTAAGACTTCAAAAAAAAATTAGAATGTTAAGAGATAATTTTAGAAAAAAATTTGAATAATAAAATAATTATATGGTACATCAAAATTTATTTAGTTCATATTCAATTTTCTTTTTTAAGAAAAAACTTATATATACTTATTTTGGACAAATTTTATAGATTTTAAAAATATAAAAATTCATTCGTGAAAGTTTTGCAAATCAGAAGATTTCCAAATAAACCCACTCAAATTAACAATATATGAAGAAATCTTGGAAAATATCTCAATCACTTGTATATCCTCGCCGAACTTAATCCAAGGGCTGTCACGACATCCTTAACAAACTCGACCAGAACCACCTACTCTATCGCTCTCTTTCTCCGCCCGTCGCCGTCGACACCTCTCTCTGCTATGGCCGCCATCAGCGCTACCGCCGCCACCGCCGCCGCTAGTATCCCCCTCACCCTCCACCGCCACCTGCTCCTCCCTCCACCGCTCCTCCGCCTCAAAACCCCTCCTCCCTCCTCCATCTCCCTACGCCGCTATCGCATCTCTGCCATTACCACCACCGCCACAATTACTCAATCTCAACCCAACACTCAATATCAATCCCTCTTCTCGAACTCCACCCGCACGATCTCAACCCTCATCTTAACCGCCTCCGCCATCCTCTCCGCCGTCCTCCGCCGCCTCACTCCCCACTTCTCCACCACCACCTCCACAATCCTGTCGGCTGCCGGCCCTCTATTCTTCGCGCGCCTTAAAGACCGCCCTAGCGGTTACCTCAACACTCCGTTAACTGTGGTCGCCTCAGGCATGGCAAAGTGGCTGGATATCTACAGCGGTGTTCTAATGGTGCGAGTTCTGCTCAGTTGGTTCCCAAATATACCGTGGGATCGTCAACCTCTTTCTGCGATTCGCGATCTCTGTGATCCTTATCTTAATTTGTTTAGGAACATTATTCCGCCGATCTTCGACACGCTCGATATTAGCCCGTTGCTCGCTTTCGCTGTCCTTGGCACGCTTGGGTCGATACTCAACAATAGCCGTGGAATGTACTGAGGAAACTGACTAGATTTACGACAGGTTTATTTTATCCGATTTTGGAGGAATTTTAATACACTTTAATTTCATGTTTTATATATAGCACTTTGATGAACTATTATAGTAGAAAGAATATTTAAGTATTTTTATCTGTTAAAATTTATGCCGATCATTCAATTCTTTTCCTGTCTGATAAAAGTTGTAGGTCAAAATGTGATACTCGTAGATGCTAACATCATATATTGGGCATTGTTCATGAATACTCCTCCTATGCTAGTGTGCTACTTTTGTACTAGTGTGTCATCTCCTTTATCTGGAGGATGAGTTTCGGTTGCATAATTACCGTTGATCATGAATTTGCACGATTGGCGGGTGAGCCTTTTGTATATGTTATCTGCAAATTGGTTTGAAATGTCTTGAAATGATAAGAAATTGTGTATCATGATATGATTGTGTACTTCCTCGTTTGATGATTGTTTAACCAAGGGCAATCTTTATCCCTGTTCTTAGTAGTTCTATTTGCACTGGTAAAGCAACGAACATAAAATGCATGAGATTTGAGACACCAGACTAGAAGACATGCCTCTGCCAGGACAAAAATGAAACTACTCTCCGTTGACAACAGTGCTATCGATTGGCCGGAAGCAGCATGGTTTTAAAAACCGGACTGGAGGGCGAACTGGTGAGACCTCTGGTTCCGATCGAACCAGGTTGGTCATAAACACAAGAATACCAGCATAAATCAAATTCTAATGGGTCAAAAATAAATGTTAGGCCCAATTAGCATAAAGGCCTCAAATCCTCGCCTCTTCGCAACGACCCTCTCTTGAGCCAAACCCACCTTTATCAAGCCGACTGAATTTTTCTCCTCGACCGAAGCAGTTAATCAGTCTCCGATAACCGGCGGTGATGGAAAAGAGCTGCCGAGAGAGAGGCTCGCTCAGTTGGAGAAGGAGGGGACTTGGCAAGCTCGCTCGTAGGAGAGGGGCTCGACGAGAAGGCTCGCTCGATGGGAGACTCAAGAGAGCGTTGCGGCAGGATCGTCGGGGGTGGAAGCCCGAAGGCGTCTAGCCAGCACCAAGCCGGCAAGGTTATGCTCGTCGGCTAAAAAGGGGGGGGGGAGTTGGCTGACGACGACGGGCTACCATCGGCGACGTCGCGTACATGATTCAGGACTCGACAGTTGTTGGAAGCTTCGAGCAGACACTGGACTGGTAGAAGCAGATGGCAAAAAGCCGCAAACTTAGCAGAAGTCAAGGCGGTCGGCGGTGAGCAAGCTCCGGTCAGACTCGTCGGAGTGAACTCAGCAGAAGTCGAGGCGTGCAGGAGCGTCGTCTAAACACAGCTCGTCAAACAAATCCTACGTCTCAGCTAGTCAAATTCAGCATAAAACGATAAAGTCCGGTCCGAACCGGTTTTTTCCGGTTTGGCAGGTTCACCGGTTTGACCAGTTCGAATCCGGTTTTCACTTTCGTCGGTTTACAGCATCAAACCGGACCGGACCGACCAGGTGCCGCTTCCCGATTGAACCGGCCGGTCTAGTCTGGTTTTTAAAACCATGGGGAGCGGGGCCTTCACCCCTATCACCCCTAGCCAAATGCAATTTCAAAGATGGCAGAAGACTGACCCCTAACTGGCTGCTTATGTTCAGCACTCGGCCAGCCACCGGTGCTGTTTCTTCTAATCCGTCATCTCTGTAATGCCCCGAATTTGGACGGGATCGGCACGAGAGTGCGCGATCTGCACAGGTTTCGGTCGACCGAAAGGTTGATCGGTCGACCAATAGATGTGGATCATGCGCAAGTTGGGCCAAGGTTTGGGTCGCGTGTGGATTGGTTTGGTTTGTCCCACATCTCTTGTGTGAGAGAGATGTTTGGTTAATAAGTGTGGGAGGCCTTAGCCTTGGCATCTAATCAAGTTGCCACTTTTTCCGGAAGGGGAAAGGACTCGGTTCCGTGGTAGAGTCGGAGCTTGGCGGGCGGGGCCTGGGGCAGGGAGCGGGTCGTGACATAAATGGTATCAGAGCAACCCCGGTCACGGATACGGGTGGGTGCGTAGGTCTAGGGACCCGCGTAAGGCCAAGATTGACTGCGGTAGGGGTATGATGTGCGACTTGCGATCCGTGTGACTGGGGAGAGACTGGACATGTACGTCCGTCCGTGACCTGTTCCGTACGACGGAGACGTCCTATCATAAGGTGTGGGGGATGTAATGCCCCGAATTTGGACGAGATCGGTACGAGAGTACGCGATCTGCGCAGATTTTGGTCGACCGAAAGGTTGATCGGTCGACCGATAGATGTGAATAATGCACAAGTTGGGCCAAGGTTTGGGCCGCGCGTGGATTGGTTTGGTTTGTCCCACATCTCTTATGTGAGAGAAATGTTTGGGTTAATAAGTGTGGGAGGCCTTTGCCTTGGCACCTAACCAAGTGGCCACCTTTTCCGGAAGGGAAAAGGACTCGGTTCCGTGGTGGAGCTGGGACTTGGCGGGCGGGGAGCGGGTCGTGACAATCCCAGTCGAGACAACAATGTTATTGTTTATCCGGTAATAGCTTGTGAATCCATAGTGGGAGGTGTTATATTGCAGACAATCTCGCCATTCGATCCCGATAACGAGATATCCTGGCGGACGCATCAAGCAGGCTGTCGTGGTTGCCCACGAGCGCTGCTTCTGCTACCAGATCTTCGCCGACCTCAGAACTACAAAGCACGAACAGCTGGACAAATAAGTTCTACTACCAAACAAAAGGTAACATAACATAGCTACAGAGGGAGAAACGGGCAAGTCTGCAGCATTTAAAGATGAAAAGCTGATTAATGAAACAAATGTATGACCAGCTCTTGTAGGGCCAAACGTTGCTGGATTATGCCTATGTAAATAACCATTTTCGTTTACGGCCGTCCTTGTTAACATTAAATATTATTTTAATTACTATATCAGTATTTTTAGAACAATTTTTAACGTTAAAGTTGTAAATTTTGATGAGATTTATAATTTTTATTTTAATATTTTTTTTTAAAAAAAATACTGCTAAATATATATTTTTAGGTTTTGAAATTTCAGCGAGTTAACGGGTCGGATTTAAAATATGTTAATATTTTGGAGTCTCAAAATCTTTTTTAGAAGTATTTTTCGAAAAGGTGTTGAACATTAAAATTGTTATCTTATCAAAATCTATAATATTCATATTAAAATTTTTTTAGAAAATATTAATATAGTGGTTAAAATGATAGGATATATTTTTTGAAAGAGGGAGCAAAATAGAATAGTGTAAAATAGAGGGGCTTAAATAGAATAGGTTTGTAAAGCAGGGCTAAAACAACATTAACCCCTGATTTTATGTACTCCAGTATATGATACCTCACATTTACCAATTTATAATTATTTTTAAAAATTAAAAATAGTGCAATTTACAATTTTAGTATTAAATTTTATTTTATTTTTTTAAATAAGTATTTTTGGCTTTTTTGTTTTAGCAAGCTTAAAACAGTTTTGTATCTGTTTAAATTTTAGAGTTCCAAAATATTTATTTTAAAATTTTTGGAAAAAATTTGGAATACAAGTTATAGCTCAATCAAATTCGACTTATTTGGCATTCAAATTTTATATATATATATATATTTTTTTTGGTAATAAGAAAGCTTTTATAAAATCGAACTAAACAGACCCACAAATAAAAAAAACCCATTCCCATAAATTCTAACAGAGGGAGAGGGAATTGACACAAACTAGAAACTAATCACAAGAACAGATTTTCCAATGCATCAAATAACCTGCTAAAAAAATATTGGAATCAAAAGTAATTTCAGATCAACGGCCGGGATATAATCCTCAACTGTCATTTTCACCTTCGCAAATCTTAAACTGTTGAACCACAAAATTCTATAAATGTCATGAATCTTCAAAACTAGATTCAAAAATGGTTTGTTACAATAACTAGGTGGATCAGAAATTTGATACAAAATACATCATATTTGATACTTCTTGAGCCGGGTAATTTTCGTGGTCCCTTAATTCAATAATGCAACAAGTACCAATTGTATGCTCAATAAAGAAAGGATAAATAGTAAAATAGAAACAAACTAACGCCATTAAACAAGTACTTAAGTTTCAGCTCTATTAATTCACGAATTTTGCATATAAAATTGTTTCCACATAAATTATCCAAAGGAACTACTACAATAATCTCAACCACATAGATCCAAAACTTGTTTAACTACTACCAAGGTTTTCATGGGTTCCAATACTCGGCCATATACTTTTCAATCTCTTTTTTCTTTTTCTTTTTTTTCCTTCTTTTTTTTTTTTACCAGATATTGTGACCACATGAAACCAAACTTAGATTCTAATACTCGGTCAATTTTTCCGTCTTTTTTTTTTTAAGATTTTGTGACCACATGAAACCAAACTTAAGTTTCAATACTCGGTCAATTCTTTTTCTCTTTTTTATCAATTTTTGAGACCACATGAAACAAAACTTTTTGGCAGTTAGTAACAGTTTAGAAATCTACATGAATCGGGTATAAAGAAGAGATTCCTTTCTTTTCACTTTTTTCACTTTTCCCTACGTCTTTCTCATTTATTCCAACTTTTTCCTCCATGAGGAGCATGACAATCACATAAGACAAAGATAGATCTTAATTTTGATGTTACAAAACCTGTAACCAGAACTGAAATGAGGTGTACAAATAAAAGTAATATTCGCTCAGTTCAGCCATCTAAAAGTAAGAACTTTTGAAATTTTAACTAGAACTGAAATGAGGTGTACAAACCAGAACTTTTGAAATTTTATCTTTATAAATAAAAGAAGAAAAAATAGAATTTACGTTTTAGCCATCTAAAAGTAATATTCGCTCAGTTCAGCCTCCGAAAATAGAAAAATGCGCCAACGTGGCGCGCAATATACGTAACCACGTCGGCGCGGAAATATTTTTTCGGAGGGTGAAATATAAATGATACGAATTGGGGAGCTGAAATGCAATTTTTCTAAAAAAAATTTTTCAAAAAGAGTGTTTTGCGCGCCACGTCGGCACATAAACGCATTTTTGGTGGCTAAAATATAATTCTTCCAAAAAAAAAAAAAAATCTAAAAAGAGTGTTCGAGGGTCATTTATATGGTATCATCATATGCTAGTGTATGGGCTTATAACAAAATATAACTAAACGACTGAAAAAAAGGGCACTTAAGACTAGTTTCAACTTCGCAGATAATAACCCTCTCCTAATATACTAAATATTAGACTTGTTTCAACTTGACTCGAGCTCAATCCAATTTATCCAATATGTCAGTATGGTCACGTCTTTAATTTCCTTTGGAGTGTGCTGTTGAGATCGTGAACAAATATGTCGATAATTTATTATTCAGACTTGCAGTTAATAGCAGTCCTAACTATTGTAAATGATATCTATATTAAGGTTTTAAATTTCGTACAGTGCCGAGTTTCGGTAAATTCCGAACTTAAGACGTGCCGACTGTGCCGTTAAAAACTCTTATTTTTATAAAAATATTATAAAATATTATTTTTATATTTAAAAGTTATTTTAAATTTTTTAATTAAAAAAATTTAAAAAAAATAAGTGGTCACGCGCAGAGCGTGTGACCACTTATGTTGCGCCACCGGCGTGACTGGCTGGTGGCGCGACGTAAAAAAAAAAGTACAGACAAGGCACGATAGAAAAAAAAAAAAAAAAAAGACGTCGCGGCCACCGGCAGATGCCAGTCGCGCTGGTGGGCACTACTTATGGCGTGACTGTTCATCTTTCTCGTGCTGTCCGAAACTTAAAACTATGATCTATATTGTGCTACTGAACTAATAAACGGAAGAGCAAGTAGGCTTTGAAGAAGCGAAATTTAACAAGATAAAATGTCCAGTGGGCATTACAAGTGTGTCACCGACGAATTATGCATCTCATATAATTCTATGTTCATGTGTCGATCTTATATCTTCCGGTTCAAATCTAATAAAACAGTTTCAAATTTGAGCACTAAAACAACTTTCAACAAGAAGGTAAGCTATATAAATATCAATTACATTAATAACTGTTAGTAAAGCTCGTCATGCCATGCGTCGTTTGTTCTTTTTTTGTTTTGTTTTTTTTTTTTTTTTTTTGTTTTATTTTTGTCGTCGTCGATTTTGAGGAATTATTGAGGGTAAAGTCGTAGCTCAAATCTGACAAGATATTTGCTAGCGCATTCCGAGCATACTGCAGCACCTTTGTAAATAACCATTGCCAGAACATCATCACATGCATCCGACGGTAAGTAGAATATAAAACGATGTAATTGGTAAAAAACTCGTTGAAATTGAACACCATATATCAAAATCTGAATATATTCTCAAGAAATTAGTAAATAAACTTGGTGACACAAACTTTTACAAAATGCACGTATATGCAAACTCTCGAAATCTAATTCTTTTTCGGAAAATGTCAAATTAGTCACTGCTTAATTTAGACCATCTTTGTAAATAAATTTATTTTTTTTTTGGATAATTTTTCATTAAAGCTATGATACATATGTATAAGTGTTTTTTAAAAAAAAAATTTAAATTAAATTTTTTTTTTTTTGATGTGCTCTATAATTTTTGTATTAATATTTTTAAGAAAAAAAATATCTAAATAGGTAAGGCTTCAAAGTTTTATAGATTACAAAATTTTTGAGCTAAAATATTTATTAAAAACTTTTTTGAAAATTTGAATTCAAGAGCTGCAGAGCACATAATATTATGAAATATTTTCGAAGCTTTCCTAACTAAACGAGGTTCCGTTAACGAACACTTAAATAAAGTCCGAAGTTCAGCCACGTAAATAAAACTTAATATGTAATATTTTCGAATACAGAGATACAAACATGGTAGTCTTCCTGCTCATGAAATCAAACTAAAACATAGATAACGGATAATTAAGACGTGATATATATTTGCAGTTTTTGTTTAGATGAACTGGGCCTCAAGCTCTTTAATGACGTTCTTATCCACCTGGAAAGCCTTGATAAGAACATCAATATTAATAGGAGGCTTTGATCCAAACACAGCATCAGCAATGGTGATTGTACCAGGGTTCTGGCTACTCAGCCCGGCTATGACAACAGCCGGCGTCTCACCGACGTTGAACTGGAAGTGTATGAGTCCCTCCGGGAACACAAACACATCGCCCTTGTGTAGAGTCTCAGAGAAGAGTTTCGGAGGGTTGGACGTGACGAAACCGACGTAGAGAGTGCCTTCAATTACCGTCAATATTTCGGTTGCCCGAGGGTGAGTGTGAGGTGGGTTGAGGCCGTAGGGAGCATAGTCTATGCGAGCAATCGATATGCCGAGCGTGTTAAGCCCCGGGAGCGCGGCGGCATTGACGAGGGTCACGTTGGAACCGACCTTGTTTTCGGTGTTTCCGGGGATGCTTAGACTGCTGAACAAGAAGTCCTTCGGACTTGCTAGCTTTGGGTCCTTGCAGACCAACCCGTTGACGAACACTGCCATGTTAGCAAAAAATAGGGGTCATAATGCTACTCTATGATCCCGCGCCCCTAGCGTGAGCGGCTCTAGGGTCTGCCATACCCGTAAGGATGGAACAGGGATAGGTGCCACCCGTGAGTTTACCTGTTACGACGGTCGCTCAAAAGAGAGCCGGTTACAGACAGAATTTTTCTACGCTAATCTCAAAAAAAAAAATAAAATAATAATAATAAAAAAATAATGCTACTCTATGTAGGGGTGAACCATGAATACACTGATAGGAAACCATTTTTGTAGTGCACCGATGTGGGTTCGAATAATAACAAAGTCAAGATGGAAACGTCATACTCAAGTTAACATATATGCACGCATTATGTAACCCCCCCCTCTTTTGATAGGAGCTAACTTTTGCAGTGCACCAATGTGGGTTCGAATCATGACAAAGTCAGGATGGAAACTTCCTACTCAAGTTAACTTATATGGACGCATTATGTAACCACACCCCCCCTCCCTCCTCTTCCCGAGCAGCCCCCTCTCTTTTGATAGGAGCTAACTTTTGCAGTGCACCAGGTGGTTCGAATCATGACAAAGTCAGGATGGAAACTTCTACTCAAAGTAACTTATATGGACGCATTTGTAAACCCCCCCCCCACCCCCCCCCTTCCGAGCCTAAGTTAGGGAACGTCTTGTGCACTTAGTTCATCTTTTTGTAGTACTACTCTATGCCGTGAAAGGGTCATACTGCTATTTTATGTACGGGTGAACCAACACATACTGATAGGAGCCCACTCTTCTAGTGCATCGATATGGGTTTAAATCTTGACAAAGTAAGGATGAAAACATCTTACACAAGTTAACAGATATGGGCGCATTATGTAACCATTCATAGCTTGAGTTAGGGAGCGTCTTGTACACTTGGTTCACCCTTTTTAGTACTACTCTATGCTAGACAGCATTGAGTTAAGCTATATAAATGACGGTTAAAGGGTTTTGAAGTAGATATGCGGCGATCAGGGTTCCACATCGCATGTGATTCTCATCGAGCCCACAATACTAGCGTAACTTCGACAATAAAAAGCATCATTATTAATTATCATACCTTTAGAATTCAAGTCAGCGACACAGAAGTCTTGCAATGGACTAGGATCACTAGCAAACGCTCGAGCAAAAGCCAGTGCAGCTAAAGTAGCAATAGCAAGAGCGCAAGGGGAAGCCATACTTCGGAGAAACTTAATTTTTTGCGAAGAGCAGCGGCCGGTTGGATGATATATATAATAGAAGAAAGAAGGATACTAGGATGAATATGAAATGTATTAGGTTGGAGCTGTTAATATATATGGGAGTCGGTTCATTATTGGGTGTCCTTGTCTAACCACCATGGCCATTTTAATTTTGTAGACCTCAGAGTTGCTGAACTGCACCAAATCATAGATTAGATGCATAGTCTTGAAGAATATATACATACATATATATATATATATATATATATATAATAACGTCATATATTGATTTTGCATGCTCCTCTTTTCTTTCTTTAAAATAAAAACTTTAGCTAATTTTGGGCTTAATTTTGTTGGCTCAACTCAAAGCATTATTCTTGAGAAAGACCGTTTTATCATATTGCAACAATTTGGGGTTAGGGACCATGGTCCGTAGAACTCTTATTTTTTAGGGTCCAAGGTCCCATCTAGAGCTACGGTTCTGTTCATATAAAAGTTTCACTTGGCTCCTCCAGAGAATATATAGCAGTGTTATGTCGTACATGAGAGAGCGCATGTGCAATTGCCGGCGGCATATTTTTTCATATTCAAATTTTCTTTTCTAAAAAAAACGTATATATGTGCGCTTTTGGCAACAGATTTATATTTTTAAAAAAAAAAAAAATCAGAGACTTATTTGACAAGATTTTGCAAATGGATTTTTTTCGACAAAACCCCATCTTTTTTTCACCCTTAAATGGCCTCAAGGACAGCATGGATACTGATAATAAAATGGAAGCTGTATAAGTATAACGTGAGTCCACTAACGTGCGCGTGTGCCTCTTTCTTCTAGAAAGAAAAACCAAGTTACGGTCCTGAGATAGAGCCCAATTTTTTGTTCAAGTCATAGTAAATTTGTTAAACTAAAATCAAAATCATCTAAATGGAATGCTGATATTTTTTAATTAGTAGAATATTGATCGTGCTATGTATGAATCTAACTATTAAGACAGTCGTACAAAAAATATCATATAAGTAGTAATTTTTCACGATAATCACAAATGATGATAAAAATAAAAGAAAAAAAAACGATGCTATGGAGCTCATTAAATAAATTTATAGAGATATTAAAGTCACAAATAGTATGAGTTAATACTTTATTAAGTATGGCTAGATTTATGGACTCATTTCACCCTCTATGAAATACAAAAGATAAATCTCTCGCGCACTTTTGGATATTACTCATAGGATGAGAATACACAATTCTCCACCCTTGCTCTGTGAAGAGGGTTTGTACTATGAGTGATGGTGGTGCCACCAGCGGTGGCACCAAAACATTCACCAAATTTGTTATTTGTTTTGATTAAAATAAAAAAAAAATAAAGTTTTAAAAGTGTCTTTTAGAAAAAAAATAATAATATAAAAGTTGAAGATTTCGATGTTACAGTTTTAATGTGAAAATTTTTTAAAAAATATTTCTAAATATGTGTTTTGAAACTTCAAATTTTAACGAATTTAAAATAAATTTTAAAACTATTTTTAAAACTCGTTAATATTTGGAGCCTTAATACACTCATTTATAAGTATTTTTCTTGGAAAAAAAATTTAATGTTAAAATTGTATATTTTCAAAAAATGCTCCAAGATTTTTTATTTTTTTATTTTGGATTTTTTGGTGGTTTGATGGGATAATAAGCATTTCGCTTTACTATTTGCTATAGGCATTTGGACAATCACTCGGGAGTTAGTGGTAACAATTATTCATAAGACAAATTATCTAGATCCATTTTTTTTTACAAGAATAATCCATTAAGAAAAAGAACGACTTTATAATAAAATATAAAGTGATATTTTTCATATATATATATATATTATATATATATATATATATATATATATATAATGTAAATAAAGAAATTTCAATAAAGTCCTATATGTTACGGTCTATACAAATATGAATAAGTTTTCCTAATTATTAAAATATGTTCTCTATTAGTAGTTGAAAATAGTATACTAAGTCAAATATAAATAAAATTTAATTTAAATAAAGTTTTCACACAACATCTTTTTGAATTTCACTTCATAAATATATTGATTAAAGTATTTATCTCTTAAAAATATTATCTATAGTACATAAAATACAATATAAATGTTTGGTGGTATCTTATATTATAATGCAATTATTTAATAGTATGATATATATAATATATATATATATACTATATTATATATATATATATATATATATATATAGATATATATATATGAATGATAGATTATAAAATATTGTATGACTTATATTTCGTAGAAAGTTAAAGTCGTCCAATTTTTTTCTCTTTAATATTCGCTATATGATTTTCGGATTAGATTGTAATTGTGGATTTGTATTTGTAGAATTTTTAGATATATATATTTTTTATTCTTCTTAGAATAAATATTACATATAATATATCGTTATAATTTAAAAAATAAAAATATTTTTTATTATAAATTATAAAATTATTTTTTAACTATATTTGATACTCAACGGATGCATTGTCACTAGTTAATATCTAACAATCAGCTTTTCATGGATAACCACCACCCAAAAAAAAAAAAATAATAATAATAATAAAAAAGAACTTCCGAAATAAATACGAAATACGAAATTAAGTATCAGTATTTCCGTTTTGATTTGTTACTTTGCGATTATGGAGCAATCGTCCTCTAATAGTTTCTATTTTCGCATAATTAATCCATTTATAGAAGACCAAGACAGGGTCAAAGCTATGTAGTACGGACATTGCGAAAATGACAACGTGTTCATATTCGTGCACCTGTTAGACACGATATTTTTCGGACATATCCAGATACGTATCAGACACGCCACGTGGTATGTCAAAAAAATTAAAAAAAAAAATCCAACACGCGTGTCAGGCATTTTTGTTCGACATATCCGACAGACATATCGGTATTTATATATTTTTTTTAAAAAATTTTCTTTTATTTTTTTTTAGAAGAGTTAAATATTATATGTAATAGTGATACGTAATATAATATACTCTTACACTTAAATATTATTTTTTTTAAGTTCTAATTGGTATAATTAGACTTTTGGAATATTTATTTTAAAAACGTAAAATATTATATTATAGTTGAACTTACTATATTTTTTGATATTTTGTATAAATTATTTTTAATTATTTATATTTTTTATTATCGTGTTCAATCCGTATTTGTGTTTTAATTTTTTAAAAATTATTGTATTTCCATAGCACTGTGTTTTTTAATCGGTGTCTATGCTATATTATCCAAAAGTCTACAACCAGTTGACTCACACGCCGGTTAGCATTTAAACAACCACGCAAGGTGTTAACAAGGTACGAATATAGGAATCCTTTCTACTGTTATTGCAAAGATGATAGTTATAATTATCCGTTATTTAAATAAGAAAGATGCTATATCCAACGCACCATCTAAAAATCTATCATAATTCAATAATCTATTTGATGAAAAATTATATTTCTTAAAAAAAAAAAATATATAAAAACTATCTATTTTGATAAAATATATAATTTTAATTTACATTTTTTTACAGAATATTTTTTAAATAAATATTTTAAAATTTTAAAATTAACAAATTTGAATAGTAATGAGCACTCTTCGAACTTACCAAAAAACTAACGCCAATTTACCCGAACAAAGTTAAAAAATTGGATTCAGTTTAGCTCGGCATTTTATCAATTCGGTTCAGATTTTGAAGTTGAAATTTCGGTCAGGGCGGGTTGAACTCAATATACTCGCATGACCTGACACGCATCAGCCTTCGCCCACGGGCCAAGGTCCAGCGTGATGGCCCGCACATGTTCACATGAATTATTGAAACATATTTACCTTAACAGTCACAAGCTCGCCGCTTGCAACCGTGAACCCTAATCCTAAACCCTAAACATAGCAGCCGCAGCCAACCGCTGCCGCTGCGAGCACCAGCCGTGAACCGCCGAACCCTCCCTAGCTGTGAACCGTCGAACCCCTCCCCCTTAGGAACCGTCGAATCCTGTACCCGAACCTAAATTAACTAACAAAAATGTTTAATGTGATGTTAAACAAGTCAACCCGAACCAATAAACCTAAAATTTTCAATTAAGATCAGTTCGGGTTGAAACCTAATTCGGGTCTCCTCAAGTCTGAATTTTGAATCGGTCAGTTCGGCTCAGATCCACTTAAATTCTTACCCTTAGATTTGTAGTGAATTTTAAAAGTAACTCTAAAATTCGTTAAACATATTTATTTAATATTAAAAAAATTTAACAATTTAATATTTTAATTAAATTTATAACTTTAGTTTTAAAATATTTTTTAAATAATACTTCTGAAACACTTGTTTGATACTTTTTAAAATTTAACAGATTTAAAATAATTTTTAGAATTAATTTAAAATTTATTAAACAATTGAGCCCTAGAACAGTTGTTTGATATTTTTTTTGTAAAATAAATAATATTTATAACTTTCTTTGGTGAAGTGAAGAATTTCATTGAACTAAACCAAGTAACAATCAATACAAAATATTTTAGCCCAACAAATAAGAATTCTATCCTTAAGCTAAATTATAATTACTGACCAAAATAGTATGTAAGCAAAACTTAAACAAATACGGAACTTTTATTTAATTTTATAATAAACAATATTTTCAAAATTTTATTTTTTTATTTTAATCATTCCTGTTATTGAATTTTACCGCATTACTCTTTAATAACAGCACAGGCACCAGCACCAAAAATCAATGGTTAAAACAAGTTAGATCCAATTCAAATGACACTTCAAGTTGCATCATCTACTCAAAAAAGTCATCCTATTCAAAAGAGAAAAAGGGAGAAAACATTCTGCTGGTAATATTTGTTACTGATAATACACCTAATATTAGCGTCAAATTTACAATCACTGCCACTAGTACATATCAAACTTCATAAACAGAAACAAAAAGGGTCACTTCATACCAAAAGAAAAAAGAAACTTATTTAACATTACTCGACTTCAACTTCTCCTCGTCCTCTTCGCCGGAGACTTCTTCCCGGCCGCAGATTTTCCGGCAGACCTCAGACTCTTCGGCCGCTTTGTCGCCGGGGCAGCCGCTTTCTTCGGAGCAACGGCGGGCTTCGCCGGAGCTGCAGCCTTCTTCCCGGGAGCATCTCTTGCAGATGTCTTTGCAGCTTTAGCTGGACGAGCCTTTGGCTTCGCCTTGGCCACCTTCGCCGGAGCCTTCCGTTTCGACGGTGCAGCCTTCGTCTTCCCCGCTGTCGCCGCCAGAGGTTTCGCCTTCGCCACTGGAGCAGCCGCCGTTTTAGCCTTCGTTTTAGCAGTTGCAGTACTCTTCGTCTTCGAAGCAACAGTTGTCTTCGGCTTAGGTTTGGCAGCAGAAGCAGCCGATTTAGCTTTCGGCTTAGCAGCATCTGCCTTCGGCTTCTTGGTCGCCACCGTTGAAGGGATTTTAGGAACAGCAAGTGATGGGAGCTTGTACGAGTTCTTGATTTTGGTGAGCTTTCCAGAAGCTGCAAGCTTCTTGAGTTGAACGAACAGCAGCTTCTTGAAGTTTTGAGGCAGCTTGTCCTTGTACTTGTCTTCAATCCACTTCGTGATCGCATACTGGCTCGATCCCGTCTTCTCCTTCATCGCATCAATCGACTGGCTGATCATCTAATTAATCCAATTACGAACTCTAATCAGATCTAATCCAACAAAATCAACCAAAAAAAATACAAGCGATTAATAATCACTGCATCGTTCAATGAGGATACCTCGAGATATGGTGGATGAGCGGAAGGACTTCGAGGTTTACGGGAAGCAGCGGGCTTCTTCGGCTTAGATTTCGTGGGAGCAACAGTGACGGTAGCATCACCTGCCGCTATCTCTGTCGGAGCCGCATCGCCGGCTGGCACCTCCGCCGTGGCTACGATAACTGCGGTCTCTATTGTTGCCATCGCAATATATGCTGACCTAAATCAAGAAAGTTTGAGATCAAAGGGGTGTGGGAAGAAGACGAGGGCGAGGGAGTTTTTATACTGGAATGTCAAGAGCAATGCAGCGATGCGACGGCTTTGATTGGTTAATTGTCAGCGCACGGGGATCGCCAGGTAGCTCAACTTTGAATTCTAGCCGTCCGATCTACTTTTCATTAACGGCTGAGTATTTTTTAATGGAACGGTGCGGATTGATTTAAGATAAGATCAGAGGAATAGGTCAGCTAGGATGTGCTTCTCCTCTTGATTTCATTGCTAATAACTTAACCTGTAATCCATGGATTTTAATGAGGTTTTGTCCAATTTGAAGCTCTGGATCTTAACTTTCGAATGAATCTAATCTCGTTCAATTTGGTTCAGTGTTCTGTGAGATTTTTCTGATTAAATTTGAATGAGTTTGGAAGGGCTGTTTGTGTGCGTTTCCTTAAGATTTTAACAGATTTCTCAGAAAATTATGAGCTTTTTTCAAATTTCACAATATATGAAGATACTACACTTCTTACTGGATCTTCTGAAATTTGAATCACAAAAAATGGATTAAAATTGGATATTGAAATGTCGATTCAAACGTCGGCGAACTGACACAGCTTGAGATTGCAGTGTTTTGTGATAGCCTTCTCATGACATTTTCAGGTCAAATTTCCTAGTTTTAACCCGATTTCTTTTGCTCAAGTGATAGTTCGATTCATCAGTTACGATCTCGATGGACTGATATGTGTTTTATGTTTAGTGTAGTAAGAGTAGATTGTTGTCAAAGAGGCATGAAGGTCTGACTGTACAACTTCCTCATCTAATTGCAAGATGGATTTTTTCTGCTATTTCTCTTTCTATTTTCTAAAAGAAAAAAAAATTGGGATCTTGCTAAATCTATTAAAGATATATAATAATTAATAAATCAAGTTCTTTCGATGTAAGTCATCGCCATCTCAATGTGACATAATCTCGAATATATCGAGTTTAAGTAGCAGTTTTATCGATGACTATTACCGAACTTGGTCATAGTACTCACAAGCTTTATAACACTCCAATGGGGTATTTGGTTGGCATTTTAACCGTATGAAATGAAAATCGTAACCACCTATTTCGATTATAGGTGTTTGGTTGAGAGAATATTGAAATTGTAACCTCTGGAATAGAAATTGGATTCATATTATTAAGAAATTTCTGATTACCGAATGTCTCAACTGAAATAGAATTAGAAAATCGACCTGCAATTTAATTCCGATTCCATAATGTACCGAACATTATATAATTTGTGGTCATTTCCAATCTGATTCAACTGTATTCCAATTTCTTTTCCCATTTCGATTCCAACTTACCAACTAAACGTCACCTAAATTTTCTCTGGTTGCTCTAAGATGGTTATAGTTCACAAATTGGTGAAGGTAGAGAGAATGTGTATTGTGCGAGTAATGTAGAGCAACAAATAGATTTACATATTTCAGCCAATATGCCTACGTCAACAAGTAGTCGTAGAGCATGCACTAGTATGTGAGGGAATAAAAAATGTCTAGCCCTTAGCCGTGAGGCACTAACATGTATCTATAGCCGCGAACAAAATGTATATCTTATATAGTAATTGAATATAAACATTAAAAAATAAATATCCTAAATATCTCTATATAGACGGCTTCCATAACTATTTACTTAATTGTGATATGCTCATATTAACTGAACGGTTTCTCACTTGGCTAGCTATCTGGAATAGTTCGGCCTCCATTAGGATTTAAAAAAAATATAGATGTATTGTAAGTTTTTTGAGACAAATTCTCAAAAGATGAATTGTAACTAAAGTCGAGATGTATGCATTACCATGTACACAAAGGCCAAAATTTATTTTTTGCCCCCTCTATGATACACGTTGGGAAATTCGTACTCCTATATTTAATTTAATGACTGATACACATTTACTATTAATTTCGGAACGCGATATTTCTGGAGCCGATTTACGCGTTAAGTATGGTGATGTGGTATTTAATTTGCCTATGTGGCACTTTTTTAATAGTTTTTATATTTATCACTTAAAATTACAAAAAAAAAGAAATTTGAATAAAAATTAAATTAAAAAAAGGTATTTAGACCGTTTGTTAGTCAACATTAATAGTTTAGATTTTCAAAATTATGTGCATATCATATTAATATAGAATTATATGAAACCGTACTATTTAGACTGTTTGTTAGTCGAACTTAAACTGTTTGATGTATAAGTAAACTTAATGAAACCTAATAATTATTTATTTTCAAGTATTTTTGCACTCATACAACACTTCTATTGGTTCCGATATCTTATTTAAGACTCAAATTCTTAAAATATGACCTGAGAGAAGCCAATCCGTGTTCATCTCGAGTGAAGATTAGTATTTTTCTATATAGAAAAATACTAATCTTCACTCGAGAGGAGCAAGCTAAGCTCATGTCGGGTCCTTTTCAACGATCCAAGTTGTAAATAAAATATCGGAACCGTTAGAAGTGATCTATATTGTGAAAATATTTGATATACCAAATTTTAAATAATTTTATTAAATTATGTGTATTGTATAATGCGATTAAAATAAATATCTCTGAATAAATTGATCTAAAAAATATATTATACAACCAACCGATATAGTATTGATAAAACCAACTGAAGTATAAAATTAGGTGCGGTGATCCAATGAGGATCCAGGATCTTCATGAGGTCATCATGCAGGCATTATTTTAATAAATTCTGCATTTAAAATAATTTATTTTATTTATAATATTTAACTATTTTCTAGCTTATTATTGAAAAAATGTTAATAAAGCTCATACCAAATTTGAAGTTGGTAAACTACGAATTTTAATACTTGATAATACTGGTACTTGCTCTTTGAATTAATATACAAAAAGGGAACCATGCAACGTTCTTATATAATATACTATCTATCTTTTTTGTTAGAAAAAACTTAAATAGGGTATATAGCAATGCTGATAAATAATTATAAAGAAAAATACTAATCGCTCCCACATATTTACTAAAAAATTATTAATCGACATAATTAAAAAAAAAAAATATTTTAGAGTATTTTTTAGAGAAACAAACTGAAAGCTGTAAATTGGATGAAATCTATATATTAATATTAAAAGTTATTCCGATAAATATTTCTAATCGGATCGTTTGGGTTTCAAAGCTTAACAAATTTTAAATGCTCGAATTTGGTAAACTTCCAAACTATCACTTAGTAGCATATTTTGGAAAAAAATTAAAATAAAAATTATAAATCTCATCAAATTTTATAATTTTTATATTGAATTTTTTTTCTAAAAATATTTTTATTTTTTTAACCACTTGCAATGGTGGATTTTGGAGGTTTAACAGATTTTAAAGGCGTCAAATTTGTTAAACTTCCAAAATATAGACTTAGTAGTATATTTTGAAAAAAAATTGAACATAAAAATTATAAATAATATCAAATTTTATAATTTTTAAATTAAAATTTTTTCATTAAATACTTACATTTGTAATGGTGGATTTTGGGAAGTTTAACTGATTTTAAACGCTCCGAATTCATTAAACTTTCAAACTATCTACTTAGTAGTATATTTTGAAAAATTTTTAATATAAAAATTATAAATTTTATCAAATTATATAATTTTTATATTGAATTTTTTCTTAAAGCACTTGTAAGATGGACTTTTTTTTCTTTTTTTTTTTTGTTTGTTTGTGGGGGGGTGTAGAGTGTTAGACAAACACCATGTGCAGTACAGTAGGCTTCCACACATCCAAAAACAACTAAAAAAGAAAAAAATGAATTAAATTTTCTAATTTCTGGTTAAAGGCTTTTCGGGATGGCTCAAGGTCTAGCAGAGAAAAGCCCAGCCTTGTCAGATTATGGAACTAGGCCCATAACAATTAAACATAGCCCCTTTGCAACTCCACCTAACCCCTATAAATACTCGACGTCCTCCCACAGAACCCTACTTCGCGCCGCTTGCTGGTTCCCAATCTAATCCCCACAGCTCTCCAGCGCCTGCACCCTCTGATTTGCAGTACACTGGTATGCCTCTGCACTGAGTATCGTCCTCGTTTTTTACTATCACTTACTGAGTATAAAATCCCGGGGGGACTTCTGTGTGTGCTGCTGCTGGGACGGAAAGACAGATTTTTTTTCTTTTCTTTTCTTTCTTGTTCCCCCTATATAGATGATTCGAATGTGCTCTCGTATATTTGGATTTAATCTTTGTGATGCGTCGACGTTGACGAATTGCTACGGTATTTATTGACAGAGGAAATATATGATAATCTCACACATTTCGTAGTAGTTGAAGCACCGAGTTGTGTGTTATTATGTGGTTTGATCTAATGGAGAAGATTTTTTGTCCGATATATTTTCTTCATAGATGAACTACTAGTTTAACAATTGTAAGTTATGACTTCAATCTGGTGGTTGCAATGCTAATATGTCAAATCTAGGTGCAGTATCAGCACGAATTTGTGAATTATGGGTATGTTTGTCTTGTATTGTTCATTGGACACTTATGTGTGTGAGCTGTGATGCCCAAATGATGAATACATGGTAATCTTAGAGGTCTGTATTTATTAATTAACGCAGGCGGATGTTGAAGATGTTGCACCAGGACAGCCTAGGAAGAGAACATTCAGGAAGTTCAGTTACCGCGGAGTTGATCTAGATCAGCTGCTTGATATGTCCACTGAGGAGCTTGTCAAGCTCTTCCCTGCACGTGCCCGTAGAAGGTTCTTTACTGGTATTTTACTATTATTTTAGGATTGCTAGTTGGCTGAGCTTTTCCTTGGTTTAGGTTCCAGCGTGGTCTGAAACGCAAGCCCATGGCTCTCATTAAGAAGCTCCGCAAGGCGGTGAGTTATTATCACCATATCAGTTATGTTGTTGAATTAAACGATCGTGATTTGTTGCACCTCCTGTTCAGCTGTAGTTGTTAAGCTAGGTTTATGTTGATGTTTTATTACCAAACTAATACTAATAACATAACTGGAAGTACCTTGGGAACCAGCTTTTCACGTTACTACATACTACCCACTGATTTTTTTTGTCTTGGTGTTATGTTTGCATACATTGTGGAAACTCGTGATAATGATAGTTTCTGATGCCCCGGTTTGCACAATTAGTGCAAGTATCCGTCGACCGATATCCAGTTTTGGTCGACCGATAGTCGCGGACAAAGTCCGGATAGAGCCGGAATTGGGCTTGTGCGTGGGTCTGCAAAGGATTTTGTTCAATACCACGTGCTCGGGGACTGATTTGGGTAATGTACTTGAGAGGCCTTGGTTAGGTACCTCTCAAGCGGATCCACTTTTTTAAGGTTTGGAAAATGAATTAGGTCGTGTGGTGCTGCCGGAGTTGATCGGGTCGTTACAGGAATGATATCATAGCGATCTTGTCGCACGCTAAGTTGGGCATAGGCTAGACGGGAAGAAAGGTTGACCAGGGATTGGTAGGAGCGTCTCGCTGTGCTGGGCCAAGTGCACTAATGGTACATCGACAAGGGAGGGCCTGAGCTAGGATTTTTCATCTGTGACCTGTCCTGCACGAGGACGTCGTGTCCTATGGTGGTAGGAATGTGATGTCCTGGTTTGCGCAGTTAGCGTAAGTATTGATCGACCGATACCTAGTGTCGGTCGTCCGATAGTCACGAACAAGGCGTGGATTGGGCCGAAATTGGTCTTGTGCATGGGTCTGCGAAGGAGTTAGTCCCATACCGCGTGTGCGGAGGATTGATTTCACAAACGTGGTATTTCCTCCCGTTTAAAATTTTAGCAGATAAACAAGCCAGCATGGTTGGAATGTGGAAGTACATCTAAAACAATGATCCTTCTTTGTATGTATTAATCTGAGACCAGCATAAGAGAATTCGATGTAATATTAAGCTGCTTATGTGCGGCATTGAAAAATTGCTTACTAAGGTGAATCTTATACAGTTATCAAAAGAAGAATCTAGTTTTAGGGAGTTAGTTGCTGGCATGTGAATATGTTGATTCTTAGGGTTTAGCTATTTCGGCGTACTATTAATAATGAGGGCAGTGCTTTGTCAGCTTTTACTTTATGCCTATTTATATTCGTCATGCAAATTCTGAACAGAAAAAGGATGCCCCTTCCGGTGAGAAGCCAGAGCCAGTTAGGACCCACCTTCGAAACATGATCATTGTGCCGGAGATGATTGGGAGCATCATTGGTGTCTACAATGGCAAGACCTTCAACCAAGTTGAGATCAAGCCTGAGATGATTGGTCACTATCTTGCAGAGTTCTCTATCTCTTACAAGCCCGTCAAGCACGGTAGACCCGGTATTGGTGCTACCCATTCTTCGAGGTTCATTCCTCTCAAGTGAAAAATACCATGTCTTGCTAGTAGCATTTTCTCTGTTACTATTACGATGACTTTTGTGGATTTTATGGAATTTTGCCCGATGTTTCTTGTTTTAGACGAAGCACTTGATCCTCTTATATGAATTCACTTATCATTTTAACGAGGCGGGGTATTCATACTAGCATTCAACAGTTTTTTTTTCCTTTAGCTTAAAATAACTATATTGTGGGTAAATTAATGTACCGGAGCTCATTAGACTTCTGAAGTTAAGTGTGCTCCAGATTATCTTATTTGCTTAAATGTCAAAAAAAAAGTATACGGTGCCCGAGAACTGAGTTCCACATAAAGTGCTTTAAGAGTAAGAGGTGGCGGCCTCCGTGCTGGGATGATGTGGGGTGGGTGCATTACCTGCGAGCTCTATACAACATTGCTGTAATTGTCTACAGCTTATATTGCCATTTTTAATTTAAGTCTCTGTTTAAATTCTGGTTCTATTGCAAGCATCTTGGAGAATATGATGTCCTTTCTCTCGCCAATCAGATGATAATGTAGATGTTGATAGTATTTACACCTTTCTGTAAACTGTTTAATGGGAGCCTGCTTACCTGAAGCTTTTAAATCTATGAAGCTTTGCTATATACTTTGTTTAGCTGCTCTGATTGATAAAATCTCTCGACCATCGATAGAAATCCACTTGAGTTGTTTAGCTGCTTCTGTCTATATAATAAGAAAAGTACTCGTTCATCCAAAATTTTCACAAAATTTACCATCAATATGTAAACAAAAAATTTAAAAATTATTATTTGTTTTTGGGCTTCTACTATAAGAAGTTTTGTCTTGGTGGTGAAGTGTTTTTTGAAATTGGAAGGAGAGCAAGCGTTCGTTTTCCTCTTGTAAGTGTTCCTATGGTGCTCTCACACTTCTTCGTGTTCGTATTCCGCTATTTTGGTTCAACCAACGTCGGTTAGCACAGGTACTGGCTACTCATTTCGCGTTATATAAGATGTACTTACTCGTCTCATTACTCAAAAGTTTTGTGAATTTAGGTACTCGTGTCTCAGGCTGACTCTTGGTACGGCATAGATGTATTATGTCACTTATGTATCCTTCAATTTGCCACAAATTATTTTAAGATGCCTCAACTTGAAAAGGTGAAAAAGCAGCCTGTAACGTTGCGTTTGATTCGTGAAATTTTAACAGAATTTTAGAAAATTTAACACGCTGGAATCAGATTCTCGCGTTTGGTTCGTCAAAATCATAGTAATACAACATTTCTATGGATGCAACATTTTCATAAATAAGATAATCAACATTTTCATAGAAGGGGGTGGATATCTTAATTTTCTACAAGATTATTTACACGATTACCTTTTGTTTCCAGAAGTGCCCTTGATTTTATTCAAATATGTTACTAAAACAACCATAATACCAAACCGTTCAGTAATTTCTCCTTTCTTTCCGGCGCACATTTCTTTTCCGGTTCTCTAATCTTTGTTTGGCTGTGGTGGATTTGTGTCTACAATTCTCTAATTTTGGATTTTTGGTGGATTCTGATTTTATTGAAATTTCTTTATATGATTGTAATGGATAGACTTGCAAGCGCTATAACCTATTTTTGTGTAGTTCATATTTACAGTAAATTTATAATAGTGTATATTTTTACTGGATTAAAAATATTTTTAGAAAATATGTTATCTTTTTTACTATAGTTTATTTAATTTCTGAATGAGATATTTTGGGTAAAATACTACCACATTTCAAGGATTGTTGTAAGTAAACTAAAACAAAAAAAAGCTTTTCCGAGAATTTAAAACAATTTTAAACAACGCAACCAAACGATGGATATATCATTTCTGTGATACAATTTTTAAAAAATATAAAATTACTGAAAATACTAATATTTTTGGGAATGTTGCAAAGTCATGAAGCCAACCATAATCTAAACTGTGTCAGGTAGTAACTCATTGTTTGGGAAAGTTTCCGTGTCCCTTGGATTTCAGTTGCTTGAAGATCTCGGTACCACCGTAGTGCTGTGAATCTGTGATGTCTGTGAAAAGTTGTACATTTTATTTTACATGATGGGGGAATACTAACATGCTACATCATATTTCACGTGAACCTAGCGCAGAATAAGGGATATTATTTGCAATTCATTGAACTGGAGGACGGTAGTCCGCTCCCCACTTTTCCATGCTAAGATATCCTATGAAATAATTGAGCTTCAGAAATAATGTCAAATCACTCTCCTTTTTGTACAGCCTTCTAAATAAACTTTTTTTTTTCTGACATATACTAAATCAAACTAAAATATAAATATAAAAATATTTTTTTAAAGAGAAAAAGAAGTTAGATTTTGATGTGTTTTATAACTGTTGTAATAAAAAAATTTACAAAGAATATGTCTCATAAGGTATTTTATAACTCAAAAGTCTGTATTGATTATAAAATTTTGGAGCCTTAAAATTTTTTAATCACAAATTGTTTTAGAGCACATCAAAATATACTTTTTATATATTAAAATTTTGTTTACATAAGCACACACACACACACATATATTTTGGAAAGAATTTATATGTTATTTAAAAATATCTTGAAATTTTGCGAAGCAGAAATTTTTTCGATAAAATCCCAATAAATAAAATCCATCATGTAGTGAATTTCACTCAAATGTATGTGTATATACACACACACGCGCGTGTTTTGGAATAATTTTGTATATTATTTTAAAAGTTATAAATTTATTTGATAGAGTTTTGCAAAGTAGGATCCTTTACAACAAAACCCCGATAAATAACATCCTTCATGAAGTGAATCTTACTCGTGGCAGACTGAATTATGTCGGAATTATCTAAGCAAAAGGGATTATTAAAATTTTAAGTGCATCTATCTACCTATCTATATATCCTTATCACCATTCTAAGATTTTGATCAATGTAAGGTGGGGGGAGATAGATCTAAATATAGTGATAACAATAGCTTTTTGGCAGTGCTCTTACATGCCCTACAACAAGAAGACCTTTTGTGATGAAGTTTTCCAATACAAGAGTTCAACTTCGGCTAAAGGACTATCGCAATCTTTCGTGGACGACGACTCGTCTCCAAAATGTTGGGGACAGATCCTCTCCATTACGTATTCTTTAAGTTCTCACTAATTTATAATAAAAATTAATATTTAAATATATTTTTTGAAAATATTTTGAACATAAAAATTGTACATCTCATCAAAATCTATAATATTATGTTCAAATTTTTTTTCAAAAAATATTTTTAAAAAAATATTTTTGAATTTCAAAGTAGTAACGGATTTAAACATAACTTATAAGATCCGTTTATATCCATTATGAAGAAGTCCAAAATAAATGTTAGGAACATTATTTAGAAATATTTTAAAAATAAAAGATGTAGATTTCATCAAAATCTATAATTATGTAATTTTTTTTTTCAATAATACGTCTAAATATTAATTTTTATCATAAATTGGAGGAAACTTAAGCAATATGTACCGGAACCCCAAAATGTCTGGGTGTGGTCAATAATTTCTTGTATTTCAAAATGCTATTTGGAACTGCATAGTATTTGTGATTCTTTTTTTTGTTTTTTGTTTTTTGAGATTATCAGGTAGAACCCGTAATGCTAGCGGAAATTCCTCACGCCCAGCTCCGACCGACGCTCGGGATCTGAGTATATGCCATCTATGAACAGGGGCTCCTGCCACGGGGTACAGAGGAATTTTAAAAAAATTCTACGAGAGATTTCATCCCATACGGAGTCGAATCTGGATGGTGACGCTTCTTGAAGCGCCTCCCATCCAGTTAAGCTAGCAGCGCTCGGCTAGTATTTGTTATTCAATCATGAGATTTTGAATATTTCTTTGTTTTGCATTTTGGAGATTGTTTGAACTTTTCTCGGTTTCAATTTGATACAACCTTGTGGCTTCATAAGGATTTTATTTGGAGTTTTGTTAAACAAATTCGTGCCGCGTAAAAGTCTCTCAAATCAACCACCCAAACAAAAACACTAAAAGCTCTCCGAAATAATAACATAGCTCGTTCCGAATATTAACATTATGTGTGGGAATACCAAAATAGCACTCCCAAAATACTATATCCGAAAACTATGATACAAATGCTGATAACGCTAGATTGTGCTAAATTAACTCTCTAAAATACTTTCGATTTTTCGATCAGTAATTTATTTGAAAAAAAAAAGACTGATTTGTACTTGTTTTAAAAAATTAAGACTTATTTATTTTTTTATTTTTATTTTTTTATTTATTATTAAATTTTTTTGGTATAGTGCAACCATACATTTTTTTTTTTATTTATAGATGAAGCCAGGTCTGCTTCGGAAGATAGTATAGCTGGTTAGATTCAGTAGCAACTATATTTGTGTATGTCTTCCGAGGAAAAAGTGAGGAGTGTAGATTATCAATTAATGTTTGGGAGACTTTCATATCAGTCCTTCCATATTTAAAATTAACGAATAAATCTCCCATTATTACATGTTAATTTTGACACATAAAATATTTATTTAAAATTATTATTTAAAAAAATATTCAATATAAAAGTTGTAAATTTTAATGACATCTACAATTTTTATATTTTAAAGCTCTAAATTTTAACGGGTTAATAGATTGATTTTGAAACCACTAAGATTTTGAAAGTTCAAAGCATTTATTTGGAAATAGTTTTTGAAAAAGACTTTTTAAAAATTATCAAACAAAAAAGTTGTAAATCTTATCAAAATTTATGACTTTTATATTAATTTTTTTTTTTTAAAAAATATTTATATAATAGTTAAAATGGCTCCAGCATTAATATTAATAAAGGAATTATTTTATTAAGTTGAAATAATAATTATAGTATCTAAATGTTAATTTGGATGAATAAAAAAAATTTAGGGGCTAATATGGCATTTGCCCTTAATGTTTCACCTTTTAGTTTGAGTGTACAGACAAAAGAGATTGTTTGTCTCAAGCAATTAACATTGTGCTGCGACTCCCTCGTGCCTTTTGGTGGTAATCTTCAATGTTACTATATATATATATATATATATATATATATATATATAATATATATTATATATATATATATATTAATTAATATATATTATAGTGGTCTACTGATTCGGACCCGACCGAGCTGGATCGGATTGGTCTGGACACGAGACCGAATATTATCTATATTGTGAACAAAAAATCGGACTAAAATTAAAAACCCAGTCGGTCCGGACGGACCGCAAAACAATTAGACTGAACTGGTCCGGACCGATTGGAATGCAAATTGCATTCAATACGATACTTAGGTCGTGGTTTATCTATTAGTTTGATTCGTAAATTTACTGGGGCAGACTCTTAACCGGTCCTTAATCTGGTCCACCGGTTTTTCAATCTTGGATCGAACTGGACTGAAGACCAATTAACAATTTGTAATGGGACCACGGACTGGATCGTTTATATACCGGTTCGGTCCGATTTTTTGGTTCGGAGCGGTATATGAACATCCCTGTAACATATAAATTTACGGATAATAATAGTATAGTATTCTACCAATAGAGTAATTACAATCTTTTGAGGATGATGAAAAGTCTATGTTATGCTGTATGGATACAGAGTGAATAAAATTATTAATATTTTGCAAGTGACGCTTACTAAATTCGATCCGAAGTCTCTAACTTCATTAGAAAAAGCGCTACAATTCAAAGTAGGTGTTCCAGGCATATGACTATATATTATTTTTGTTTGCAAACTTATATTCGAATCTATGTGGGCCTGTGCAAATTATCAATAACCTTTAGTTTTTGTCAGCATATAATTAAGTCTCCTCCTATTTAAAAAAGGGTTTTTGCGTTTCAACCCCCGGTTTCCTAAACTTGTGCATTTCAGGGCTGATTTGTTTGACAATTTGCGAACCTCCGAAAATAGGAGAGCTGATACGCAATTTTTCGATTTAAAAACTTTAGGAGTATTTACCAAATTATCCTTAACTAAAGAATAAATAGATTAAACAAAAAGCTAAATAACAATTGGGAAGCTTCTGATCATTGCTCCTTATAGCATATAATGATGCCTTTTATCATTTATTTTTCTCTCCTTATTATCAAAAAGAAAAATTAAGGTGGTAAATAAGTTCTCCTAGTCTAAAACATATATTGAGACAAAAGTTGGTAGATTGTCTCAAACTTCTCAATTCTTCAGTACTCAAACTTAGAACCGAAGTGAGGATAAAATGATAAATATTGATAATAATTTATTACTTTTAAATTATTAATACATAAACAAAAGCAATGATAGAGTGGGAGTTCAGGAAGCAACATCCAAGTTGATGCTTCATGGTAAGGAAGACTTTTAATAGCTAAGAAGTCATCTCCATTAGGATTAAAGCCCTCGACAGGATAGCAAGATCGATATAAAATGAGATAACAAGATCCAACTTTTCGGAAGATTTTACATGTAATTTCATCTTTCTTCGCACGAGAACCTATTCATCGCCCTTGACATTTACCCAATTTGCATTGGCTTCAACCTACATCTAATCCTGAACTAGATATGCATAAGAACAAAGCCAAATTCTTCTGCACTGCTTGTGGGGCCCGGCAATTTGTAGCTTCGCCCGGACGCGAAAAGCTCGGGAGCGGCTGCTTCATTAGTAAAGTCGAAGGAGGAGCTGATACTCATGTTTGGGCAGATTCGGTTAGCAACCGAGTGTGGTTGTGCTCGCCCTCGTAGGTGACGATTAACATCGAAGGATCCTCCAAGCACCTCTCCACGTGCTTTCTAGCAGGGCAGCCTCTCATACTGCTGCACTTGTAATATCCCCTGCAAAAATTCGGTATAATCTTAATGTCGATATATCCGGAGGAATATACAGAATGCACTAATTATTGAAGGAGCTAATAAAAGCATCTATAAATCAATCTGAACTCAGTTCGCATTAATTTTGGTAACGATACGAAACCTTTCCGGCGAATGTACATCATATTATTTCACTGGACAGCTTCTTCTAACAATACCTTTCAGCCCACGCATTGGACCTTAATCCTATCTGGTTAGGAAGTAAAACTCCGGCCTGACGTTATTCTAGAACTAGAGATAGGGTACTGGAGTTACCCAGCCATCAGGGCAAATTTGGCTGAAAAAGCGCTGAAATGCCTATTTCCCATTTCAGGGTGACTCGTGGTTCGAACCGGCAACCTATCCTTCTTGAGGGATAGGCTGCGCTATCCAATCAAAGGGCATAGGAAAAATTGATCAATTATCTACAGAAAAATTGATACTTAGAGGTGCTTACCACCTAAAATTATAAGTCCAGGTCTCGAACATTACCGTAGACTATTATAACAAATTCACATACATGTTATATTATCCTTGACTATTCCGAAACTCTTTATCCTGAAAATTGGAAATATATATATGCATAAAATTTTCATTACCTAGGATGAGGAGACCCCTTAATCGGCTTCTGACCATATTTCCTCCATGAATACTCATCTGGAGGGATATCAGCAAGTTTGTTACTAATCGCAGGCACCTTAATAGACCTTTTCACCCTCAATTTCCTGAAAATAAAATCCACAATATTAGAATTTAACAGATCATAAACACTAGCAACAGAAACACAATTACAAAACAAATTCTAAAGACTGACCTCTTCTTCGAGCAGTGGCATCTCCCGCTCGTAGCGCACTTGCCGGTTCCATCCTCCCCTCTCCCATAACACCTTCTCTTTGGCGGATGAGGAATAATTCCGGGATCAGTTGATTGTGGTCCAAGCAAGTGAAAAGATTTTCCATCCAAACTAGCAACACTCCCGTCCATGCTCAAAGATGAAACGAACGATCGTGTAGCAGAAGACACCGTCGGCGTGCAACTCGAACTATCAAATTTAAGGTTAATCCCGCCGCTAGTCTTTCTGAAAATATCGGGAGACTGAAACTTAATCTCCTGTTGAAGTCGGTATCTCTGAGATTCGCTCGGCTGCTGCTGAATTACTTGGAAGTGAGTTCCGGGTGGTAGCGGAGGCGCTACGTGGAGAATACTATTCTTATTAGAATACGAACCCATTTCAAGCATCGGATTCTCTACCGACATTGTTTTTGAAATTGTAGTATCATTTCTGGGAAGAATTTGTGGAGGTTTAGCAAGAGTAATGGCGGCGGGTGTAGCTACAGGGCTATCCGAGAAGATCTTGGGATTGAATGGTGATTGTGGCAGCTTCAATTTTCTAACTCTATTATGTCCTACACTGTTGCCAAGAACAGAAACTACTTTTTTGAATTTAGAAACAGATCGTAAAGTATCATCTAGTAGGGTTCTTGAGTGAAGCTGATCATGAGGCTGACAAAGCTGGCTAAGAACTCTGTGACAACTCTCCACTGCAACTCTGTTGGCTTCTTCAACCTCCTCCATCAAATCCCCACCACAATGAAATTAAAACACTCCCACAAAACTCTTAAAAATGTCTAATTATAAGCATTGGATAGCAGCAAAATGATCTGTTATAAGAATAAAACAAAGTAAATACACAATATTTCCCCAAATGGAAAAGATAGCACTTGACTAATTGATGACTTCAATCTTTAGATTATTCAACTCATTTTTTTCAGCAACAATAAAGCAAAATCTATGAAAGAAAAACAATTAAAAAATCTTCAAAATCTTAACAAAAAAAAGCAAGGTGAGAACTTAGATCCTCCGAAGATGTTAACCAAGTAAAAATGTGAGCTTTGATGACGATACATAAAAATCAAAACCTTCGACGCATCAGGAACCATTTGATCTCAGAATATGGATATAAACAAGAATAAAAATTTAATGAAACAACGAAGCAATTGAGAGCAAAAGATTATTAGAGTTAAATCTAACCTCGAGATATGGATTGTGAGTTGAGCCGCAGCTGCCGGTGGTGTGATAAGGAGAGAGAGAGAGAGAGACAGAGAGAGACAGAGAGGTGTGAAAGAGAAGACCAGGCGGAGAAGAAAATGACCATCTTTGCGTCTCTATTTTATTCTTCTGATTATTATATTCTAAGAATACCTCCCAAAGTCCCAAGCTTCAGAACTTTTGTTATTAAATATTATTATTTAAAAAGAAGTGCACTAGGATTAAAATACCAAATCCGTAGTTACTAGAGTCCACTATAAGAAACAGTAACAAAAAAAATGGGAAAAAGTTACGTGTAACTGGAGGTTTCATTTTATCATAAATAATTATGGGGGACGGAATATGCAAACTCTAAAAAGGTGCCGTTTCCACTTTCCAATCTCTGCCCCTCAATTAGTGGCATGTTAATAGAGCATAGAAGGATACGCTGACTATTTTTTTTGGTTTTTCCAGAGGAAGGGATATGAATCACGTTTTTAGATGCGAACCGAGTTGAGTTTCGGTATATTTAAACTTTGATATATACCATTTGTACCGATAATATCATACCGATATTTTATTTATTTATTATTTTAAAACATAAAAAATTAATTTAAAATTAATTTTAAAAATTTAAATATCAAATTTTTTGACATGTATAATGTCGCGGCGATAATTACAGAAACATGCACATACAATCTGGTACGGACTGTTCCTAACAATACCTTTAACTGAAATATGAACCTTATGCTTCTACTAATCTTAAAGAATCCATGCTACATACACCAAATTGAAATAATTTATAAGCCCTTAGAGTAGGTGAAAATACAAAAAACTAGTAACAGAGTAAAAGCTCTGGCTGCTAAATAATCAGCTAAACAATCTGCCGTATAAATATACTGAATTTGTCCCTCTCAGGGTCCAAGTATTGGATAAAAAGAGTTGTCATACACCAAGCCAGCCGCAACACCTTCAAAGCTTGGACTATTATTGTCATACTATTTTAGCATTACAAGCATTACTACGTATTTCTAAAATTTATCTTATTATTTAAACAATCACTTATTTATAAATTTTAATATCTATTAATTTATTTTAATTAAAATTGAGATTAATTTATAAATAAAATTAAAAATACGTAATACTTAAATTACATATATTGTGATATTGATATTAGATTGGTATTACTTACATTACCAAGAATAATATTAAAACAAAAAAAGAGCATACAGAAAACAGATAGAAGAGGTTGGAGGTCGACATTAAGCTTAATACCATACATATATATATATATATACATATATATATATATATATATATATATATATATATATATACTTGTGGTGTTGTAATAATTTTTACTAGGAGCAGAGATAATAAATATAGTTTAAGTCAAGAATCCTTACTAGGTGATATTGCACTATACACATGGGGCTAGTTTTGGTTGAGCTACCATACAACCCAATATATAGGTTCGAACCAGTGTCATGACGAATTTGTAAGTCTCAAAAAAAAAAAAAAAAAAAAAACCTTCTGTTTGTTGACTCGATCCCTCGACAATTTTTCTCATATTTGCACACATACAACCATGTGTGACGTGGCTGCGGTAACTGTAGGTATTGTGGGTCCTTTTTGAGTCAAGTTTAGAATTTTCTGAAAAATGAATGAAAAGTATCATATTGCCTCAAAATTTAACAAAAACAAGAGAAAACAAAACAAAAGAAGAAAACAAATCAATGTACCCTTGGAGTGATGGTAAGGGTTTGACATATTCTTTGGTCCCTATATATATATATATATATATAATATCAGAAATATTGTCAATAATCTAAAGTCTCCATTAACTAACTATGAATCCAAGTCTTATGTTTTACAAATTGATGTCTTATTTTTAATTTTATATACCAGTAACTAAAATATAACACAAGAACTATTACCGCCAAGTGATTCTAAATTATGGTAACCGTGATTTGTACATCATAAATTAAAACGGTTCAAAAAAATAATAATTTGACGGCTGAGATTCGATCTAACGACGCTTCTCGGATAGCGGGAACAAAGAAGAAGAAGTTGATTAAATAACCGCCGTCGATGTCGGGGATCTTGCGGCGGGTCCCATTGCGAAGACCAGTGACCTTTTTCTTCTTTCATTACTTAATATTCTAACATTTACGATTTCGGACAGCTATAAAGCCTATAATATCTTTATATTTACGATATGAGACTACATGTTTTTACATTTGCGATTTGAGACATTTTCGGGACTTCGTCTGCGAGCGCTTTCCGTAACGTCCGCCAGGCCAGTCACGCAATCATACAACGCACAAAGTGAGTAGCCTATGAGTGTCTTCCACGTAGATAGTCTGAGCTGGCAGTTGGTCGAGACGGATGCTTGGTGTTCTGTCTATGCAGCGATGAGTAGGATTGATAGAGTCGGCAGTAACAGAGCGAGTAACGTACCGAACGTGTCCGAAAAGAGCTGACAGTGGTGGTTTGGTTTTGTTGACCGCCGCAGCCTTTGGCTCTGGGTTATCGGACCGTTGGGAGTGCCGTTGTCTCCAAAGGCTGTCTGGTTCCCGTAGACTATGCTGCAGCGTTTGAAAAATACGAGTTGAAAATTCGCATTTAGTTCGTCGCGGTTGAAATTTGCTGTAGTTAAAGCCTAATATGCAGCGGTTCGAACTGCAATGGTAAAATCCGTAGTTATAAATCCGTGAGCGTGTCGTGCGGTTGCAAACCCTTGCCCGTAGTTGCAACTTCTCGATTTCACGGTTGTGGTCCTCCACGAGTGTTGTTGGCGATCGCCTCCTTCTCTCGTCCCTCTCTTGAGCGATCATCCCTTCCGATCGGCGATTTGTGCGAGCATCGTCGTCGGATTTTTAGATATGTATTATAAGTGTTGTCTGACCGGTTGAGCTAATTTCTTTCAAATCTATCTACCCGTGCCGACTCTTTACTGTACCCATCAAGGACAAATTTTATCATATCTATACATGTTTTGATAGATGTATAGGTATTGTATGCTGACTATATATGTTTTCATATGAGTTAATATAAATGTATGTCAATATTTAGGAAATGGATGAAATGCAGCGTGAAAATATGAACAAGAGAAAGACCGTAGTTGTTACTGTTTAGTTTGTAATATAATCTTTGCTTTTTCTGATTATAAGGCATAAAGGTATACGCTTCATACCTAAACCATATAATATCATAAGGAGATCGAGTCAATTGAGATGTTGACAATGATCATAAGCTTTAAGATATTTCATACATTTGTGACGTATTGTTGTGTTGATAATGATTGTATTATTGTAGTGGTTATTTTTATCCCGTAACTTTTAAATGCTGCTATCAGGTTTGAGATGACATACTACGTTATTTTTCGTGGACGAAAGCCTAGAATCTATGACACATGGCATGAATGCCATTCTCAAGTGTATAGTATATCTCGAGCGTGTTTCAAGAAATTTGAAACAAAAGAAGAAGCATTGGACAAGTTTATGTCCTATATAGTTTCACCAAGCATAAGGAGGTGGTCGAAGATGTGCATAACAAGGAATTCGAAAAACTCCACTGTTTGGTCTTACTATGTCAGAATCAAATCAAGCGCCTTAAAATATATCTAGCTATATCCGTATCTATCATTTGTATTTTATTGTTGGTTGTATATCAGATGATTTAGTTGTTCATCTTATGACTTATAACTCATCTACATTGTTGGTGTATGCAGAGTTATGAATAATGAAATGCTCTATGATGACGTCCAAATTACAGCTTGAGAAAGTACTTTTGTTGATGTGTTAAGTTGTCATGCTAATAGCTTGGATTTTTTTGTGGTTTGGCTGTGTATTTGGTGCTGGGATGTACTGCAGACTGTGCATTTGCAGGTTTGCTTGGGTCTTGATACTGCAGGTGATTTTTCTTATGTGATGATATTATGCGGTTAGGGATGTGCTGCAGGTTGTATTGGGAGTGCATATCTAGGACTACAGCTTGTGCACTTCTTTTTTTATTTTTTTTAGAATATATTGTGCTTGGCTTCTAAAAGTGCAGCTCTAGGATTATTGCTTGTGCAGTTGTGTGTTTACTAATTTGTGTATGGCTTGGAGATAGCATGTGTTGTTGTTGCAGGTTGGAGGTGTATGTGCTGGAAGGTAATGTGCTTGTGCAACTCTGTTTTGTGCAGTCCCATAAGTGATGTATGTTATTGCAGCTCTGTTTTGTGCAGTCCCAGAGAAGTTATATATATCTTGTGCATGTCTGTTTTTGAGCTAGGAGTTATGTGCTTGTACAGTCCCAGAACTACTTCTGTAGTGTTTGTGCAGTAGATCCAAAGCAATCCAAACAAGTGCATTATCAGTTTTTGTGCATGTCTGTTTTAGGAACCTTCGTATTATGCTTGTATTGCGACAGGAATCCGTGCCACTTGTTTGTTGGACATGGGTCGATTTCGAACATGGAGTCGGTACTGTCTAATAGATAAGTTAGGCTTCGGTGCCGTCTGAATATTTAGCGCAATGTCTTAAGGTACCTAAAAGTTAACCACATAGAAGTGACACACAAGTACTTTTGATGATAATTTTTTTGATAACTTGTTTTATTTTTGGACAACTGAGAGCAAACTTTGGCAACATATCAAAGTACCGGTAACTTGCAGAATACCGGACTGGACAGTACTGATTCACAATATAGTAAATTTTCTGTCGCGTGTGGAATAGTCGAATGGAAAAGCCAAGTGTATATTTTTTTCATTTAACAATAAATTATAAATACATTTGTATGAATCATTTATATTTTTTTAATACATGTACATCATCAATACAATTGTAAATAATATTGTAAAAGTTATTTTTTTTCTAAAAATATTGTTAATATATTCATTAATATTTGAAGCTGTTTAGATATGTTCAATACTCTTTTAGCAATTCTTAGTATTTTAATATATATTATATTATAATAGTTTTCAATATTACATAAACCAACTCAACCCAACAAAATAATAATAATAATAATAATAATAAGGCTCAACTAGGAATTTGGAAATTTTTATTATATATATTATTTAATATTTTATAACATTATATATAATACAATTTTATAATATTTCATAAACAAAAAAAATTTTGTTTGGAGGTAAGTTTACCACGAGTTACTATATCCGCGTAACTGCATCAAACAAAAAATCAGATTTTGAACTGCAGAACTCAACTGCATCAACCAAACAGCAACGTTCCAATTTTAGTAGTTTGAATTACGCCTAACCAAATGCATCTGCTGCATTACGAAAATAGAAAATTACAACTCCCATCACTTCTAACTGCTGCATTTCTATATACTTTTCTCAGCTAAATCCAAGCAAACAGCCCCTCTGTTTTTTTAAGAAAACAAAATTTGGATTATACCGCTAAAAATACAAAGTAGATTAGATTAAATGAATAATAGGCAGAAAAATCGCATTATTCAGAATCACCAAAAAAACATTAGTACATACTATTTAGAATATATATTTTAATATATAAACTAAATTAAATCAATAATATTAAAATTTCTATGAATAATGGTGCTCATGTGAAGACCATAGCCAAGCCTAATAGGAGAGGTGTGAACACATAATTTGTTGTTTTGTACCCTTTTTCATATTATTGCCCAAATAAAATCTCAAGTTTTATTTCTATAACTTAATTTTTGAGCTGAAAATATGCTTGGTTAAGTTAAATTTCAACTTAATCGAAGTTCTTTCCATAAATGAGAGATCTATCTACAGCCTGCTTTTCTTTCTCCACCTCTATAATCGTATTTATTTCCACCATTTGGAGCACGGATTGCAGGATTTTAACTTGGGTCAATGCGTGTGTTTCTTTTGGTTACACTGCAGATTTCAGTTTAAAATTGAAGAACTACCATCATCTCTTTAAACTTGGTTCTTTTAGTTGCACGAAGACAAAAGAAAAAAGTTTGTGTTATGATTTATGGCTTTATCTGTGATGGAGCTCGGATTTGAATTGCCACGTATCGGAAAGATGATAAGGCTCACATACGCAGACAGACAAGTCTACGAAGGTGGATCATGAAAAGCCTGCCGACGTCTTGCACAGTCCGGACCTCGGATGGGAGCCCCGCGGCTACAACATGAACACTCGATACCGAGACCTACCTCAGGTTCTCCTTATCCGAGGTTCATAACATGATCAAGAGACCTCAGCCGAACGCTCAGGTCACTCCTGCACGGATATATTGGAGAATGCGTCGCCCATGTCGCTGCCACGCAAGTGTCCACCAGAAGAATCGGTCTTCTATGGGCGTAGTGATCCACGTGGCGGAAGGATAATCCAATCAACCCGATCATCCAGCCGAGATCTAATATTTTCTTAACCACCGCCTAGCTGGCTTAGCTCCCGGGGCGTCTATAAAAGGACGTCTACGGCACTGTACTTAGGGTTGTATTCTTTTTATTTGAGAATAATTTTACTTGAGAGAACTGTGAGTTTCATGAGATTGTATTCTGTTTTAGTCATATTGCATTATCTGTTGGCATTACGTGATCGTCCGTAGTTTTATCTTGGCTACAAAAATCTTCACGTTAAACGTATGTATGTGTTTTCTCTGTCTTCTGTTCCCTATTTGCTACGTTCTTAGCCAACTTTGCCTTCGATCACTTTATTGATCGGTTGAGAACGAGCTCGATCAATCTGGATAATATGAAAAGAACATAACATACATGAAATAAAATTACTGTAAAAATTTTTGTTCTTGTTATGATTCTTGGTTAGCCTGTACAAACAATCGTCAGCACTTAGAGGATGATCATGTATGCCTTTATTTTTATTTTTTACATGATTACAGGAAGGTTAAGAAGGGTCTCAACAGTGTCTCCAGCTGCAACATGTTCTTTCATCTTGATTTCTTTTGTTACTTTTGAATATATCTTTTTAATTGTATCTTTCTATTGTATTTCTTTAGAAGGTATAGACTTTCTAAATTGTAATTTTTTTTTTTCTATTAATAAGCTAGTTGGGGTCCAAACCCGATTCCATGCCCACAGCGTAAGGCAGCTTTTTTCCAAATATATATATATATGGATATTAACGTGAAAAACTTTGTCTATAATTTGTTTATTTTGTGTGATTGTATAAATCCACAGATAATATCCATCTATTTTCTAAACGAAGGAGGCCAAACATTTCGTTCTAGCGAAGCTCAAAAGTTTGTATATCTCTCAGTGAATACAGATAAAAGAAATCTCCTACATCCTTACAGATAAAACTTTCGAAATTCAAATTTAAGACTTTTACTTCGTAAGATGGAAATTGTTATCAACAATCTTAATTTTTTCTAGCCATCAACTGATTTTCTCTTATTATATCACAACGAATCACATGAATGTTAGCCACTCAATTACCCAAAAATGTTAGCAACTCCTAATTATAAAATTGATGAATTCAATTGTCTATGGCAAGGCTTTCTTAAAATATTTAAAGTTTAGGATCCCATTTTGCAATTAAACCATCTATGAAAAAAGTAAGACAATTCTATACTCAAAATAATTTAGATTATCATTAGGGCCAAAAAAAAAAGATGGATTGCCATATCTTGAAGTAGTGTTAGATTTTATTTTATTTTATTTTATTTGCCTTTTTGTTTTCCCTCTTTTTTGGACAATTTATGTGCCGTTTATAGAGATCAAATATCTAATATCTAGGTTAGCACTAAAATTTCTAGTACCACTCAACCACCCAAAAAATGGGTAGGTTAGACCGCCAAAAGATTCGACTCTTATTAATTGTTTAAGAATGTAGAAAATATAATTCGACCGAGTGGATAAATGAAAAGTCGATGGTTTTTGTATGCGCAAAAGGCAATTCTTATTGATTTAAGACGGTTTCTTACTTATCCATCGGATTTTGATTTTTTGAGGAATAATTGTAATTCTTCAATATTATTAATGAGATGAGGAGTGGCTAGTTTCTTAATAATATTCACTAATTAAGAATATTATTAACGTTGTAGGTTAAAAAATCTTTTTTTGGGATTCTAGTTCTTATAAATATTCTTAATTAGTGAATGAAAAATGAAACAATCATGTGCTTCTTATATTGGACAATCAAAAGGTAAAAAATGACATGCTAATTATGCTCCAATCTTCTTGAAATCTTCTTAGATATTGTGGATTTATTTATGATAATTGCTTATGCCTACTTGACAATCAAAGTCAACACCTACATAGTGGATTCTCCCAGAAAAATAAATAAATTCCTAGAATAATGGGTAAATTTTCTATAACAATGATGAAAAGGTCTTCCCCCAATGAGGTTGGGTAATAGGACAATTGCATATCAGCCCCTCTAAAATAACAATTACGCGTTTCAGTCCCGAAAATGTGCAAGCGCCGCCACGCGAAAATTCATTTTCGGAGACTGAAATGCAAGACTCAAATTTTGGGAAGGCTGATATGCAATTATCCCTTGGATAATTTGCGTATGTTAATGTGAGTTTATAGATCATATCTTCTTTTGATGAACATCAAAATTGTAAGCGGAATGAATAATTCTCTTATGAATATAATTTTCACTTATATATGACCAATAAGCAGCGAATTAAATTGTTATTCCAGACATTAACGAGGGATAACATGATTTGTGAAGGTCTCATCAATATACAAGTTGAAAATTATAATTTGCTACTTGCTAATAACATGTGCGATCACTCAAGTTTAGAAGGAGAGGCATCGCCTGTGCTATATCCCCTGTGCTATAAGATCTGGACCGTTAATCCGTTCAGCACGTATCACGAGATTTTTATTTAAACTTTTCGTCGACTTATTTGACCTAAATTTTATACATTTTTATGAAAAGTTATGAACTACAAAGTTGTAGATTTTGATATGATCTACAATTTTGTAGGTCAATATTTTCGAAAAAAATGTCAAATTATTGTGTCCAAATAATGGTCAAAAGTTTTGAATCATCATTTTGACACTGTTTTTGATTTTTTTCAAAAAGTTTGAACTAACAAAATTATAGATCATCATTAAAGTCTATAATTTTTGTAGTTCATAACTTTTCATAAAAATGTATAAATCTTAGGTTAATAACTCGACGAAAGTTTAAATAAAAATTTCGTGATACGTGCTGGACCGATTAACGGTCAGATTCAAGCCACACGGATCGTCTGTGGTTTTAACCACAGACGATTCCATCTCGTTTAGAAGCAAATAAAGCTTCCCATGATGATGTGGACGACTTTTAGGTTCATGATAATAAAAGTTAATATATCTCTTTGGAATAATATTTAAAAAAATTATTTTTTAAAACTTGTACAAATTAATCCTAGACTTTTTCAAAAAAAAATTCCTATTAAAAAATTTAAAAATTTTCAGACGGTTAAGTGTAGTGTTGCTAGCACGTAGATCGTAATGTTTAGGTTTAAAGATTTCGGACGGATTGTCTTAATGTTCTTACAAGCTTAAAAAAAAACTATTCCGAGGGAGCTAAATAAGAATTTCGAAAAGCTAACTTTGTATTTTTATTTGAGGGACTGATTTATATAAATTTTACATCGCAGGGAGTTTTTTTTTTTTTTTTAACATAACCCAATCTCTTTTTCTTTTCTAACAAATGCCTTTCTTTTCAAGTTAATTATTATACTTGTATCTTTCGTTATTCCCAAAATCTTCTCTTTTAAATATATAATTTTAGAAAAGTGAAAAATTCCCGGCAATGATATGTCCAGCATAATGATGAATGTAATTGGGTCCCAATGATGCTTAATCGATCTCATATTTCATGCTTAATAGGTTGTAAATGGGCCACTTCAGGTGTTTCTCTTTGGCTTCTATAATATATATATATTATCTTGGCCGCTGCGTTCGATTTCTATTATATATCTCGACCGGATACTAAGCGGTAAACGGCAGATTCTTCCGATCAGGTGTTTTTCGATTCGAATATCCGATCTATCCTTCATGAAAGATAGATCTTCGGTCTCTTCCAACATTCAATTCTGCTAAACAATTGGACCATCGCTGGTTGAAGGTGTATTTCTTATTTTAACAAAGTGGAAATGGAACTTTGAAACAAATAATTATATAATATAAGTTATCTTAAAGGTATCCAAATAAGTAATTGGAATTATCGAATCATTCTAGAAAATATATAATTGTCTCTCATCTTACTTTTCTAATTTTTATTTATTTTTTTAAAAAAATAATTTTCTACTGATCGATGATATCAAGAACCCTTTTTCAAAATTAGTAAATTAAAATTTGATTCACGATCTTTTACACCAAATATTAGGCAACCTCGAATAGTTTTTTTTTTTTTTTTTTTTTTTTTTTTTTTTTTGAGGTGATTTTCGGGGAGTTGCTTATGCTAGCGAGGCGAACAATAGATTCCCCTACTGGAAAGGCCAGAGAAAAACAAAGGATACACCCAATTCAGTTTTCAATTATTAATAATTTTTTTTTTTGCTGTAGGTACTACATGCAGCTGGAGTTATACTCATATAAGATCATCATGGATACTTTCATCTCGAAGTGTCTTGTTGCACGCGAATGATGCATGTGTGCTTATTCGTCTGCGCTGTCTATTATATATATATATATTATAATATATTATATTATATATATATTATATATATATATAACTAGTGGCGCAATAAATCAAACCCTAAATAGGAAGTTTTTTGAGACTCATCCTACTATCGCGACACCCCGCAATCTCCCGAAATACGGGTTCTTATTAGCTACTAAAAGAACAATTCTGGCAAAGCTAAGATGTTGGAGCCATTTATATATGTTAATATAACATTACATGTCATTGAATTTGCTTAAAAGAGAGACCCCATCTTGGACAAAAGTCTTCCATATATGTGGGTGCAAGAACAAGAAGCAATCTTAGATCACAAAGGAGTATGTAGGGCACTTACATGATAAATTGTTACGCTAAATTTAAAACTGTTGTCTTTTAAGTTTTTTATATATTACAATAGACAAAGAGAAAAAATTGAAAATAAAGGTTTGAAGTTCGCGGAATCTGTTAACCTCCGCCTACAACTAGATGTCCATCGGACATGTCCGAGTTTGGTATAGGAGTAGGATTTCTTCCTCGCTATCTCTAGAAAAAAAAGAAAAAAAAGCCAAAAAAAAAAAAAAAAAAGCCAAAAAAAGCCAAAAAAAAAAGAAAAAAGGAGACTAGATGGAGGGCTTCATACCCTTCAAAAGTAAAGTTTATAACAAGGACAACTGTATTTGAATGAGAATAGGGCCTTGCATTTCTGCAAAAGCACACCATTAGCTATAAGGATAAGTCATGGAGAACTTTACCAGTACCTTATATATGACCGTCGTAACGAAAAATATAGAATGGTACAAATCCATATAGTCTTTTGGTCTGGACAAGTTTAAAAACTCGTATTGCTATTTCTTAAGGGATAAATCCAACAAACATCTCTGTAGGTGACGTTAATGAGATTCGAATATGTGATCATCATTTTATAAGATAGAAATCTCACCAACTATTTCTGGCCTTGCAGGTGGCACCAAATGGTTAGTAATTGATATCAGTAATATTAATAATGTAATATATGACAATGAGGTTTACCTCATGGTTATATATTGGATCTCGTAACACATAATATGAGCTTTTTATTTTATTTTATTTTATATATAATGAGGCAAAAATTTTTCAGTGCATTAGCCTCCGATATTACAGTAGACATCGTTTTTTAATTACAATCCATCAGCCCACATTAGACCAGAAACGAGGTGAAAAAGTAAAATTCGGCTGGTGTGCGTCCGAAACTAAGTGTGGAGTATTGTTGCAATATCCAGCCACCACATTAGTAATTGCAGCTGAAAACATGCTGAAATTGTATATTCTTCATTTCAGGGCTATCGTAGAATTCAAACCTACGATGTGTACTTCATAAGGCACACGCCACACCGCTAAATCCATAGGTGGGGGACAACACATAATATGTTGTAAAAATCACTTGAAGGTATGGAAGATTTATCCATTCTGTATCCTATTAAGGATCATACGGGCCTTCAGCCAATGTCCAGATCAAAAGGTTGAGACTCTTCGGTTGGTGAAAATAGATCGGTGCCACCGTGTGTTTATCTGTTATGATGATCGTACAAAAGTGGACCAGTTAATGACAGAGTTTTTTTACAATAATCTCCAAAAAAAAAAATCGCTTGAAAAAAAAAGAAATTAATGTATACTCATCCATATACTCATCCAATTAATGTATACTCATCCATTTTCTCTTTGTATACTCATTGCTGATTTTCAGTTAAATCCGTCAGTTCAACCGATTTTGCAAACACCAGTATATCGATCTCCCTCAATGAACTTCCAAGTGATTCTATTACAGGATAAAAAAACATTTTTCGGCGAATAAAAATTTATAATTCATCTAAATAAGTCCAGCTTCGGAAAGGACAAGCAAGGGAATGTTGAGGGCGAACCGAGCCAAATTTTAAGAGCTGTTGAGATAGTGATTTGGCCAGGAAAAACCTGCCATGGATTGGAGTGTCATGCATGTCAATGCAGTCCCCCCAAGGAGATCACTGAGTGAGAGGTATCTTTCTTTCATTTTTTTTTTAAATATCATGAAAAACTCTGCCCTAGCATTCGTCTTTTGTTCGGCCATTATAACAGATAACTTCATAAATAATACTGATCAATATTTTCACTAACCGAGAAGTCTCAAATAGCAAAATAAAAGTCAGATGCAACATTAAAGATAATCATTAAGAAAGAAAAGAAAATAAGAGCAAGGTAGAAATTGGGATTATTTTTAATTAATATATATATTTCTAAAATAAAAAATAATTATTTACGGATCTAAAATCCAATTGTTACTAATTGGTGATATTATGGATCTTAAAAGATTTTTTTTAAAAAAAATTTTAAACCAAAAAGTTTTAGAGCAAAATAAAATGTCCTACAATTTAATCATCATTATCTTAAAATTTTTGAATAATATAAAAAAAATATGTAACAAATATAAGAAACTGTTGTTTACGCATCGCTCTCACTACTATAGTAGAATATTTAGTATATTTATTGATATTTTTAAAAAAAATATTTGAACTGTAAGTATAACACAAAACAAAACGGACGATCATTTATTAATCATTTTATGTAAAAGTACTAAATGACATAAAAATAAAAGGACAAAAATAAAAATCTATTTCAGGTGTCATTCGACTATTTTGACATACGATTTGGAATGTTTGTGGTATTTTTTATTTGAAATGAAAAGTTATAGGTAAAAATAAAATATATATTATTTATTTTATTATTTACTGTATAAATTTTAAAATATTAACTAAAAGGTAAATGTGTTATTATATGAATTAAATAATAAAATTATTTTATTAAATGTTGAGGAAATTGGCGACCTCCTCAATTTTTGATTTTGAGTTATTATGTGACAAAAGCCTGCGGCCCGGCCCATGCGAGCAGAAGTGCGGGCCGCGACCTAGCCCGCGCCGGATGCTGCCCGGGGAAGTCCCAGGAATCTGGCCCGCGGAAGCCGTGCAGGCTGCTTTTTTTTTGTGATTTTTTTTTAAAAAAATATTAAATTCTAAACTAAAAAATCTATAAATATTTTCTATATCTTCCAATTCTCACACACAACTTCTCAATTCTCAACTCTTATTTTAATTTCTCAATTCAATATTTTCAAGACACACACTATAGTTATATACTCTCTAATAATTTATTTTTCGGCATTCTAATTATTTTTATCAAAATAAATATTAGTTTATATTTTTCTTATAAACAAAATAGAGCCATACGAGCTTTATAATTATGAAACGTATGGTACTAATAATTATGAAAACGGCCTGCGAGCCAGCCGGCCGACCCGAGCCACCGTCCCGCTACTTGCGGGGCGGGGCGGCTCGGGCCCGCTGGCTGACATCTCTAGTTATGTGGTTGTGTTGGGATCTCAAGTAAACCATTTTCGCCTCTTTAACAGACGATATTTTGCTACTGTAATACCCCCCGTATATGTGGTGCCGCGCTGGTATATTGTCGCCTATTAAACAGACGATCGAATTTTATTTTCATAAATTTTTTATTTCAATTTTATTTTTATAATTTGTAATTAAAAAATTAAAAAAAAAAATTCCTGCGGAAGGGAGTAAATAAAAGTAGAGGACAGACCTCAAAAGTTATTCCTAAGCATACCATCAGCTAGCCGCTACAAAATAGTAAAATAGATAGCCTAATCTTTTCTCGTATATTTTGATGAGTTTATAATTTTTATATTAAAAATTTTTAAAAAATATTTTTAAATCGATATTTTAGGGCTTCAAAGTTTAATTAGTTTAAAAATGGGTTTAAAATAGTTTTTAATTCACTTCAAATTTGCTAAAAGGTCCCAAAAAAATCATTAACTTGAGCTTAATTATCCATCCTCTTAAATCTTAGTGCCATTTGTTTAGGGTTTGCTTAATGTATATATATTCATATTAAGAACATTATGGGAAAGAGCAATAGTAGCTATATCAAAACATCTATCCAAAAAAATCAACCAAGCTGAAGTGGGCAAATTTGAATAATTTATTTTGATATTTAGTGTAATACAGATTTTGTTTTTTTTTTTAAAGGCAACATATAAATTTTTTACACTAACCGATGGAATTGGTGGATTTTTTCTGAATATTTTACTTTTTCTATAGCAAAAATCTAGTCAATAAACTATGGAAAGTTTTCAAAGTGTGGGCCAAATGCAAGACTTGAAAGTCAAAAATCGTAATTACATTTCGAAATTGCGTGCGTCGTTGTCAACCTTATCCAATAATCCTAATTCCTCTTCCTGCGTATGTGCATGCTTTTATAGACCCTTTTTTGCGCAAGAGTAGTCCCTTCGCGTGCCGATCATGCTTAGTGGAAATTCCGACATCATATTATTTATCCTTAGCACTTTTTCATACTAGCGATCAAAAATCGATTTGGGTTAATCTGCATTGGCCCACTTCTAATTTGGAAATTGCTGTCTAACACCCTCTGTTAAGTTCCCTCATTGCATATAATAGCTAAGTAACAAAAATTCAACTTTTTGTCCATGACTTCTAAGACGGATGGTTGAAGCTTCCACCTCATCAAATGGAGGTCTTAGATTCAAATTATGTGAGCGCTACTAGTAAAGATGTGGAAGATTTATCTCCTCTATATCTCGTGAAGGGTAACACAAATCTTCGGATCTGTACAGTTCGAAAAGTTAGAATTTTTGAGTTAATAGAATATAAGTCAGTGCCAACGGATGGGTTTATTTATATGACGGTCGTACAAAAAAGTCCGTCAATAACGGATAAAATTTTTCCACCACAATCTCATTGAAAAAAAAAAAAAACAAAATAAAAATTGAATTTTGGGAGAATTGCGTTTCAGCCTCCCGTTTCTCAAAATTGACGTTTCAGCCCTCCGAAAACGGTTCCGCCGACTGTGGCGTCGCGCGCGTGCGCAGTGAGCGTTTCGGGGGGCTGAAACGCAATTCTCCATTGAATTTTTTAGGCATGGCAAAGATTAATCAAGGAACATGAACTACTACGAAACATGTCTTTTCTAAATACAAAAAACATGGTTTTGCATGCTTTTCCGCCCACCCTGTGTCGCACGGCATATACCAGTGCTGTTAGTTAAAGCAACATCACAAGACAAAATACCATTATTTTTTTATGAATTATTTCGATTGGTTTGATTCGACAAATTTAACAGGCAGAGCACGAATCAACACATTTCGACATCATAGATGACTATCAGAGTTAAGAAAAAGGCAAATTGCAAATCAGCCCCCCTTTTTCGGAGATAGGCCGAATCAGCCCCCCCCCTCTTTTCGGGGATCGGCGGAATCAGCCTCTAAAAATATATTTTCAGGGACTGATTTGGTCGAAAACAAAAAGGAAGGGCTGATTTGTCAAAAGCCCTTAAGAAAATGATTGCAAAGTCAAGTTAGTAAATCTATGCATGAGCTCTAGCCACTCGAGGACCATCTCCCCTGGTGCTGCTGCCCAAATAAATGCCCTTTTTCCTTGATAGAGATAGACTCCATCTGCATCAGCCTCAATAATGCCAAATATTACATAAACATCCCAAAAAAAAAAATGCGAGGACTTGTATATGCTGCGAAAGTAAAAGTTCCACTGAAAGTTTTCCGTTTTCATTGTATAGAATGTTACAGCATACGCGCCCACGCTCTCTCTCTCTCTCACTCTCTCTCTCTCTCTCTCTCTGGTCCTTGAAAATGAGAAACACAACAAAAAATAAAAATAAAAAAAACAGAGGGAAAATAAAAGAAACCCAAGAGTAAGCACTGGAGCCTGCTGTAATGTGCTGATAGATTCCAGCTATACAATTATGTAGGAATGAAGAGACCTCCAAGACAATAACGAACATGCTAAATAAATAGTACATAGCATAGATGATTCTTGGATTCATGGAGGTATTGGATCCAGAACTCAGCTTCTGGGGAGACTGTTACAGGAATACATGAGGGCAACCTTTCGCTAGGGCTCTGGGACCTTTCGCTTATATGACAATACCATGACAAAATCTTTAGCTGAGGTCCCCACCGAAGCCTGCACCCTCTCCGCAGATCCTGCTTGAATCCATCGATCAACCAAGCTATGCATCGTTATTGTGGGACTCACTGCTTGACCCATACACGTCAGCTCCACCTGTTTGTAAACGGTCGAGATGGGGAGAACAAAACATGACGTCAGCGGCAAATATATTTATTTGAAAAAAAATGATATATTCAGTACACAAGGATGTAGATTTAATATTATGATACTATCGACTGGTTCCTCCAGATATCATTCTCTTTTCTACGTAGAACACCATAATATAATAGTTTTAGATTGTAGAAAAAGCAATTCTCAAATTTTATAGTGGAAAATATAGGTCATTTCTTTTCTTTTGGTGTTGCATAAGATCTTATAATATCTACCACAGCATCAATGCATGCCATAAAGCTTCAGTTGGTTAGAAAGTGATTTAAGAAGTAAAATTAGGCTTACAAGCACTATTTGAATGGTCTCATGGATCTTTCGCCGAGGAAAAGTAAATGTACTTCATAAATGTTCTAAAAGAAGCAATCATAAGTTCATTACTCTTTTTTTTTTCCTGGTATCCGACTCCGTTCTGGGTGACAGTCCAGACCGATGCGACATAGTACTAATTTAAAGTAATTCACCCTCTTCTAAGTGATTGTGTGGGGACTCGAACTCGAAACCTTTACCATGTTTAACCGCACCCTTTACCACTAGACCACAACCAATTGGTCATAAGTTCTTTACTTGCATCAACTAATGATCCAAGTGCGACAACTCGATTTCAGACAAACATGGACATTACTAGTTCCAAAATAACATGCAAGTGACTATTTCCCTGCCGGAGACACAAACTAGCCCAGAAGATCCACTGGTTTAAACTGTAGTTCAGAGAATTCCCATGCAGCAGTTAGCCCGTAACAAATAAGAACGAATAAAGCTTGTTACCCCCACAAATCCACCCAAAATTTCACCCAAGGCCAAAAAAATTCCTCGGGAATCGTGCTATACCCCCACCCTACCCCGTGAATCGCACCACTTTCCCTTAGAAACGCATTTCCCCTTGTTGGGAAACACGTTTTGGTGGATTTGTGGGTGAAATTGTGGGGGTCACTAGCATTGCTCAAAAAGAACATACAGCTTGTCATATATCCAAGATGCCTGTAACATGTTGATTCAAGAGCACTATGTGAGAGCTAGCCATACCCCAGTACAAGCACACAAAATTTTAGTTGAAGGTTTCCAATTAACTTACGACCCCTCCTCGGAAGCCAGTTCCCGCCATTGTCCCCACCCGATTTGTGGCCAGTTATGTTTCTTTTTATTAACTAAAAAAATCAAGAAAGAAATCGTCTTTACTTTGCTTAAAACAACAAAGGAGATATTTTTTCCAAAATTAAGAATGTCAAGCTACTCTTTTGGTCGAAACTTTTGTATCGTGTTGTTTTTACATTTTTCTGATTTATCTGCGAAGAGATTCTTTTAGAAGTTTTATATATATTTCTTTTATTCACAATCTTCCTATCCTAGCCGCTCCCAACATAAGACTTATCTAAAATTGCTCATATCCCCACTCCCGCACTCACTTTGTGCAATTTAGCACCAAATTGCATGAGCAATATATAAAATGCTGTTAAAGGACAAAGTTAGTACCAATTTGACATGTCCAAGCAGCTTCATATGCTACAACACTATAACGATAATAATACACCACAAAATTCCTCTCATCTAGCTTCTGAAGTATTACGACCTTTTTGATACTTTCATAGTCAAACTCAAAATATCACCTAAATATTAAAACAGCAGATAGTGTTCACGTTAAAGTAAGGCGAAATTTCAGTTCAGTCCCTAGAGCAAAATTTTGTATCAAAACAACCAATCAAAACTTTCACCTTTTAATTAAGCTCCTGGCGAGTTGGTGTCAAGGCATTGAGCCACAATGTTGCCGTTTATGTATCACAACGTTGACTTTGTTGAGGTTGATGTATAACAATGCTCTAGAAACAAAATCACATCATCCGGAACACCTTCTTGTAAAATGTTTATCTAGTGCTAAGGATGTAGCCAAGGTGTCGTGGACATGAATCAAGGTGTTCCGAAAGTTTTTTTTTTTTTTTTTTGAAAGGTGAAACTCTCTAGGGACCAAGCTGTAGTCCCAAAACTTTTAGGGGCTAAACTGTAATTCCTCGTTACATAAAGTTGCCATCACCAACCGATTTCCTATTATGCAGAATGTCTAACCAAAAAAAGTGACTCCTGTCCCCTGACAAAATCTTTGCGATTGTGAAGACTGGGGGAGAAGAAAGAACTCATCCGCCAACCTTAACGATATCAACCACAAAAAATAGCAAAATGATTCCAATTATGTAACTAGGTCAAAAGAAATTTTGGGGCAACAACCAGGAACAGAACGCCAACTGAATTAATATTACGGGCACAAAGGAGCACGAGCCACAAATAATTATTCCTAATGCCATGGTTGCAGCATTAAAAGTATAACATTGAAAACTTACCTCAGCTTCATTCGCAAGATTAAGTTTCTTCACAAGGTACTTCTGAATGAAGGAAACAGGCAGATTACCATCCCTAGGAACCAGAGAACAAGGTAAATAAGAACAGCAAAATGAAATTTGATATAATGCTTGTTTAGCAAGATTGATGAGCTTTCTTTAAGCATTAGATTGTTTTAACCACTAAAGCCATGTTAAATGAAAAGAAGGGTTGTGAGCTGCCAAAGTTCGTAGTATTAAACCAAAACAAAAATGTTTCTTTCTTGTACACAACTGAAGCATGGCACTGAAAAAGATCCAATTCCAGACTAAATCTTTCTTAGTTTTATTTCTTTATTCTTAAAGAACATTCAGATTTCAGGCTCAATGATCAAAAGTTATCTTTCTAAAGACTCATCTTTTTTCTTTTCAGTAGATCGCAAAAGTTATCTTTTTTTCTTTTCAGTATCCAATGTCTTTATACCTAAATCCTACAGGGAGCATTTCTACCTTATTAGGATTTTCTTATGACTTTCCAAAGGATTTAACATTAAGAAAGATTCTTTCATGCCCGAAGCAGGGTTTGTGGAGGGTAAGATATACATAGCCATATCCCAGAGGAGGCTGTTTCAAAAGGACCCTTGGTCTGAGAAAACACCACCCAACCACACGAGAACGCAAGCACACATGCAAAAAAGTCCACAAAGCAAGATTTCAAAACCAAGCACACCCAAAACCAGCTAACAATTTGAAAGACATATGACATGAATTCAGATTTTAGTAATATATAGGTAGGGAAAATGTAAACCGGCAACCACATAATCAGGAACACGTTCTTAAAACCCACGCCAAGACCCACTAAGAAGTTAGGCTTTCAACAGACTTAAAAAAACTTGCCAAATTTGTACCTTCATAAGAAAGTTTGACCTTCCAATAACTTGTTGTACAGCCTCTAGACATTTAAATCGCAACATGACTGACATGTTTATCTTATTTATCTTCTAACTTTAGCACTTTAGCAGTTTATTTGCCCAGCCTTCAGAAAGGATATCATAGACAATACCAAATATTCAGCACCTTGTCGTTGTCTACGGATGCTTGAGGCACATATTTGATTATCAGGGCACATGTAACCACAAAAAAACTTGTTCTCTCAATAGAGGTCAATGGGTCATGAAAGATGGTAACAATAGTTTGAGGCCACGTATGACAATCTTAAGCATCTCCTAGGACAAAGGTAACAATAGTTTGTCTATTGCATGAACTTCCTATTTTACTTCCTTAGATTTCAGTTAGGACAACAATGATAGGCAAAATACGCTTGGGAGAACCAAGGTTTTTTGTACCGAGCGGAGCCAAGTTTCGGTAAACTCAGATCTCGGCACGTGCCAACCGTGCCGATGGTGCCGTGCCAACTGTGCCGATATATATTTATTTGTATTTTTTAAAAATAAAAATTAATTTAAAAAATTCAATATAAAGATTTTTGACATGTGCCGTGCCGACAACTGCGTAACAGGCACGTGCCGTGCGGTACGGGCTGTGCCGACCGGCGCCGAAAACCATGGGGAGAACTACACACCAGGCTAAAAAGGCAAAATATGCAGGGATTTTGATTAAAAGTTGAGATAAAAGAATGAGATTCATAACTCCAAGCAGACCTATTGCGTACACAACCTATTCCCTTCCTCCACAATATGCTGAACAACAATTTGAAGTCCACTCTACAGATAGACTATGATTATCGTCAACAATGTTATCAAAGAATGTAGTTAAATGGAGACATAATGGCAAGAAAACCACAATCACACCTTGTGCACGTTACAACCTTCTGATAAGTTTGGATAAGTTCTAGCCCTAGCCCAAAGCAACCCAAAACAAAAAAACATACCATTAGCCCTACAACTTGTTCAAACTTATGTTTCAGTTACTAAATATTTTATATATAACAATGTCGAAGACTTCTAAATTCATGCCAACATCACCTACGGGAAATTACCATGCCCATCAGATGATGATGTAGGCTTCATTCATGTCATGGAGGAAAGTATACCAAAAACTCCAGCAGGACTCTAGTAACAAAACTTTGCACTCTCTTCCAAATACATAACAAAGATATAAGAATAGAAGTTGGTATATGTTTATAAATGGAATCTTACTTGATTCTCAAAAAACAAGATGAAATCTGGGGCAACGGTGCGTCTCCATCCCTAAACCATTTTGAACAGCATTAGATAGCCAGACAGCATTTAAAAGCATGTGAAGGCTCAACTCAAAACGTTTAGAGAAGTAAAGCATCCCTTACTGGTTGAAAGAAGCAACAAGAGAAAACCAAATGGGACCAATTCTCTTTTCACGTTTAGCACTTGCAGCATCAACCAGTGCTTGAGCCATCGTCCCACGTCCCCTTCTCTTCCGACTAACTCCATTCATCCTTTTAACTTTTGTTCGAGCTGTATCCACTGAAAGAGCACTGCTTGTATCATCCTCTAGCTTTGCTTTATTAGGGTGATCTCTGACCTTGGCTTTATTAGCAGGTAGATTACTATCTGGGCTCCGGCCCTCCTCCAACTTCATAATAGGAAACTGTTGGCTAGATTTAAGTGGCTTTGTTCTATTCGCAGCTTCTACCAGACAAGTCAGTGGCTTCCAAAGCTCAGACTTATCAGAGAAGCATTCGCCGCCATTTTCTGTATCTTTCTTATGAGAATGGTTAGATGGCTCTCCATTTGAAAGATTCTGGAAATATTACCAAACACAGGAATTTACTCACTAGCAAGCATAAACAACAAAGAAGACTTCACGTAAGCATCCATGAGTTGGATATGATGAAGATCCTTTACCTGCTTTCTACCTTGAATCATCTTCGTAAGAGTCTCAGGTGAGCTTGATCCTGCACCACCTTCAAAATCCTCATCCTCCTTTTCAGCGGCTTCTTCAATTGCAGGACTCTTTTTTCGTAAGGAAGCAGCTCTTCTAGGAACAGCTCTTGTCCTCCTTCCAGTAAAGCTTGTTCTCTTTGCAACACGAGGAGTATTCACCACCAAGGAAGAAAGTGATCTTTCTTTTCTTCGAAGTGGTAACGTAAATTGAGCAACATCAGGAGCTTCAACCTTTCTTCTCTTGACAGGAAAAATTTTTGTTCTCAGGTCTTGAAGATTATGATCAGGCCTGTTGAAACATTGAGTGCATAATGTGGGTAAATTTTGTAGCTCAATGATTTGCGAATAATTTGCAAAGAGCATGGTTTTCGGTGCCGGGCGGCACAGTCCGTACCGGACGGCACGTGCCTGCTCCGGCAGTTGTCGGCACGGCAGTGTCAAAAAATCTTATATTTGAATTTTTAAATTAATTTTTATTTTCTATTTTTAAAAAAATAAAAAATAAATATATATCGGAACGGTCGACACGGCACCATCGGCACGGTCGGCACGTGCCAGGATCTGAGTTTTCCGAAATTCGGCTCAGCTCGGCACAAAAAACCTTGGTTATTAGATGTGCAACATCATGATCGTTCATGATAATTCCAAGAACAACTATATGATAACATGCTTCTATTACTTCTCAATCCAAAAGGTGCCTACTTTGCAATAGTAACTTGTACGAAAACATCCTTAAAAGTTGTCATGAACCTTTTCTCAATTTAACTTTACTTTTTTGCCACTTACTCAAATGAATATGACAAGGACTATATTATGGTTATATGTTAATTTGGACAGGACAGTACCAAATCTATAAGAGCATGTACAGCAGATGCATCCAGAACATGCGGTGTCTCTAGTTTTCCTAAAGAAACGGGCAACCTAGATTCAAAGTGGAAAATCATACATTTGTTATATGGAGAAAACAATACATAGGACTAAAGGGCTGTTTACTTCATCAAAACTGAACGAAAACCACTTCTAGCGACTTTTAAAATTCACATTTGATTTTACTTGTATGGTTATTTTGAAAACTTGAGGATGAGATAAACTTCTTAGGACGTGTGAATGATAGTTTTAACGACTTCACTTCCTCAAAGCTCACTTTTGATGTTAAACTACCGGAACTCGACTGCCTACGATTATTCACAGTTCTGGTGAAGTAATTACTTCCATAACCGTTTATTATACAAAGTTAGAACTTGAGGATGAGCATACAAAATTAAATCCCATGCAAACCATTTGAACAATCTTACTAACGTTCTCTTAACCATCTCGCATGATCAACATTAGTTCATGTGGTACAGCTTCTACATGGCACCCTGGTTTAAAGAAAAATGAAAATGCATAGACATGTACAATAACCCAGTACAAATAATGAGCACCTACCAAGGATGCTTCTAAAGTTCCCTCTTTTACCTATATTTATCTTAGAAAATATTGAGGAAGGTGCATCCACAAGCTCAATGGATTCAGACAAATCAATTAATATACTAATTTTCATAGATTTTCCAGGACCACTTACCGTATGATGCACTAAGATCTAAGTAAAATCAAATAGGGAGTAACAAGATGTACTGCTTAGTAATTCAAAAAAGCAGAAATCCAAATGCCAAGGAGATAGCAAAGCAAGATAGGAAACTGACCTAAGTTTCTCTAACGGCACACATCCGAGATCAATATTACATATAGGGCAGCAGTCCACCTCCTCATCTGTAAGCTTCTCATAGATGCATTTTCTACAGACTGCTCCAAAGTTCAAATTTGACCAATACGGACATATTAGGACATGATTATTCAAATAGGTAACCACTAAAATGGAAAGTTAAAAAAAAAAAAAATCGATCACAGGCTATCGTGTGGAACACTAAAAATGCATTTATACAAGATAGCCTTGTGGAGCACTAAGGCTATATTGTGGACATATTTAAGAAACCAGTGTTCGACTACGTAAGAAATACTAAAATGAAAAAATATCTCCTAAATGATCGAATACAGGGTATCTCAAATCTCGTGAAGCATTACCAAAATGCACTTGCAAAGCTTTGCACCTTTTTGAAATGCGTACATATGAACAATAAGTTGTACCAATATGAATTTGAATTAAAGCTCTCATTACAAAGATCTGCGACAAACAATCAATCAATAACAAACTAAAAGATGCACAAGGTGATCAAACCATGGGGGAAATGATGCATTCAAACAATGAAATTCGTAAGTCGACCTTAAGAAACAAAGATGGCATAGAAAGGGGTCCACGTCACAAAAAACAAAAGCATCAATAGAAACCACAAATGCAATCTAATCAAACAATTGCAAATGTTAGAAGAAGGAAAAGAAATTATGTTTACTTTACCACTAAAAGAACAAGCCCATATAGCTATCTCAAACTTCGCTTCAGTTTTTCACGGTTTCACCAGCAGTGTTGAACAAATTGCAAAAGCATTTTATCCTTACACTGACACGAGTGTGCAATTAGCAACGATAGTGAAGCAAACAAGTGACACCTATAAAAAGAAGATTCAATCCATGCATACTATCCGAAGATAGCTCCAAACACATTAAAGTCATATACGAAAAAGGAAAAACATGAATCACATTATATGATCAAATGCATGCACTGTTGCCCATCGTTCTGAACGCCCAAAATCTAAAGATTCTTGCCACGAGGTTCACGCACCTCACAAAGGCACTGTTTTGGAACAGCAAATAGAATCAAAACAGAGAAAGAAATAATTTTGGAAGCAAGTTACAGCCATGCATATAGATGGATATCTAAAAATAACCAAATCCCCATATATGCTTAAATATAACAGTGAAATATCTACTTTCATCATCAAGAAAAATTAATCCACGTAACGTAAACCAGAAAAAGTCTGGATTTTGCTCCGACGATGAAACATGTAACAAATTATGAGCAACCCACGTAAAACAAATTTCAAAAATTAAGCAACTCAGACTGCAAGGGAACTAATCACATGCATTACGAAAAAGATAGAGTAATAACGTCGTAAATCAACAACGTAATGACAGAATAAAAAAGGAAACACGACCGAACCCAGATCCAAGAACAGCAAGAAAATCAGATTGAAGAGGGACATCACAGAACCAACTCGAGACTTATAATCTCACATGTATGAAGGCACTCGGAGATGGTGGTGGCGTCGCGAAGGAGCTTGTGGCAGAGCGGGCACGTCATGCACGCCGCCAAAGCCTCCCGCCGCACACGCGCAACTTGGGGCGGTGGTTCCGTCGGTTGCGGCGACACCGGTGGCGACTTCTCCTCCGCCGTTGACGCCACGTCAGCGCCACCTACCTCGTCCGCCATGAACGTACATATACGCGGCTGCGCAGCTCTTAGCTCGCTCGACGGCAGGCGGTATAGGATGAAGAGGATTGGAGATTCGGGAGAGATTTTGGGCGACGAAGGATCGATGGACGAGGAGAAGAGAGAGAGAGGAGCTGTGCAATTGTTTTTTGGTTGGTTTAATAATAATAAGCAGAAAGGAGAAGAAGGGGGACGGAGTGTTCTTGGCGTGCCTTTGGAGTTGCTATTATGCGCTGCGACGACGTATAGTGTGAACTAACGTGCGCCGCTGCCGCTGGGCCGATGACCTAATGAATTCAAAGGTACGGGCCCATCGGACTCGGACAGGGTGAAGAACCTATAAGAACACGACACTCTGTCAGACTACATATTTGAAGGGATATAGCATTGCATTTGCTTTTGTTTTGGATAATTACAGATCAACCTTACTTTTATAATGCTTTCTCAAATAAATTTCTACATTTTTTGCTATTTTTTAAATAAAAATCAAATCCCAAATATATAAATAGTTTGTAGATGATAAAAATAAAATAGATTTTGTTATAATATATATTTTTTATATTTAAATTTTTTACAAAATATCTTTACAAAAATCTTTTAAAGATCCAATATTTTTACTGATTATAAAAATTTTGGAGTCTCAAATAATAGATAAATTATCTATTTGGTATCCCGACTTGTACCTGTATTAATTTTTTGTACCCTATTTTGCAAACGCACCTCAGCGAATACGTCCAGCCAGAATCCGTGACGGCGCTGTTAACTTAGATGACGTGGCAAAGCGGATTTTTTATTCGTTAAAATTCAGACCCAAAAATACTAATTTAGAAGTATATTTTGGAGAAACTTTGTGAATATAAAATTGGTAGATTTTGATTAGATCTAGCAGACTTTTATTTAATTTTTGTTTTTTTTAAAAAATACTTGGAATGTGTGTTTTAAGCCCATTGTGTAACTGGATTTTAAAATTGGACATATTAATCGGTAGATTTGAAGGCCTAGAAAATACCTATTTTCAAGCAATTTTTTGAAAAAAATTATAACATAAAAAGTTGTTGAACTTTATCAAAATCCTATAATTTTTATATTAAAAATTTCTCAAAAAAATACTTCTAAATAGTATTTTTGGATAAAATTTAGACTAAATAAATTTTGTAGCCTATAACCCCTATTTTAGAATTACTCTTTTTGAAAAAATTTTGAATAATAAAAATTTGAAAGTGTGCATAGAGATTTTACAAGTTTTATGTTTAAAGTTTTTTCCAAAAATGCTTTGAAAAAATATATGTTTTGAGGCCTCAAAGTGTACGGGTTGAATAAGTCATATTTTGAAATCCGTTAACAATTGGGAGCCTCAAAGCACACATTTCGTAATATTTTTTAAAAACACTTTAAACATAAAAGTTATAGATCTCATCAAAATTTATAACTTTTATGTTCAAAATTTCTCCAAAATATATTTCTAAATTAGTGTTTTCGGATCTAAATGTTAACGAGTAAAAAATCCGCTTTACCAAGTCATCCAAGTTAACGGCGTCATCACGGATTCTGGCTGGGGGTATGCGCTGAGGTGGGTTTACAAAATATAATACAAAAAATTAATATAGGTACAAGTCGGAGTACCAAATAGATAATTTAGCTATCAAATAATATATTTAGAAATACTTTTTGATACAAAAGTTATAGAATGCAATAGATTTATTTTTTGTATTAAATATTATTTTCAAAAATATTTATATATATCTTTTCAAAAATATTTTTTAAGAGATTTTCAAAAAAAAAAAAAAACAATCTAAAAAAATAGGGATATTTTTAAGATAAAACTCTTTTTTTTTTCTCTCTTTTTCTGTATTTTTTGGTCGAGTTCTTTCTCAAAGATTAATATGGCAATATGATAATACCAAATCCATAATTATAACAACTACCATAAAGAAATTTTATAAAATAAAATATCATTGAGAATCTAATGGTTAAATGATAAATCAGCCTTGCTTAAACAATCTTTTCAATTCACATGTTCAAATGAGTCTCTAGTTGGAAATTTCTAAGTACTTCAAATACCTAGCATAGTATTGCTAATAGTATATTATACTATTGACAGCAATTTGTCATAATACTGGGCATCGAATATATTAGGAGAGCTTTATTGACAATATTATACCATATTTTTTCTATAATCACACATATAAAGTAAAAATAAGCTATGGTTAAACGTTATGCGGCCGCCTGGTCAACTATTATGTGGCACGGGCAAATTATTAAAAGATTTTAAAAGACTTTAAAATTATGTAGCATGGATACGGATATGGACACGGGAATACGACACGGCACAACACATGAATACGGCAATTTCAAAAAAATAGGATATGGGTACGGTTCAGATATGACAATAAAAAATTTAAATAATAAAAAAATAATTTATACGAAATATTTAAAGATTAGATAATATAAGAACATTCAATAATAAGTCTATCAATAATCTAATATTTTGGTTCTTAAAATAAATCTAAACACTAAAAGTCTAATTAAATTAACTAAAGCTAAAAAAAATATAATATTTGAGTGCATAATTATATTATATTATCTACCACTATTACAAATAATATTAAACTCTTCTAAAAAATTAAATAAAAAATAATTTTTTTTTAAAAAAAATATAAATACTGATACGCGTATTGGACACGCGGAACAGAAGTGTTCGACATGCGTGTCCGATTTTTTTTCTTTTTGTTTTTCCGGACACACCATCTGACATGCTCGATACGTGTCCGAAGAGTGTCGTGTCTGACACGTATACAATACGAACATATCGATATTTTTGGAGTGTTCGTGCTACGTAGCTTTAAAACTGTCTGAGAATTAAAGGAGTAGATAAAAGACCCCTGAAACATATGTTGAAGAAGGGAACTATGGAGTTTGGTTTGAGTGCCGAGAAATGTATCCTATTTAATAGTAAGTCTAGATATATATATTACATTTCTGCACGTACAAAACAATGTTCTCTCCTCCGTCTATCTCCGTTACTTTTGTATGTTCTGTCATCGTTATCTTATAAAACTTCTTCTCGTACCGACAGCAGTAATCACTTTCTGATCTGTGGACGTTACGGTTATGTGCTTAACAAGGGCCTACAAATTTATTGTAGTTTTTTTAGATGATCTTTTTTACCATTTAATGACAAGTTTGGTGGATATATTAGGTGCACAGTATTATTCATAAAACTTAAGGTTTTAAGGTGACACATAAATGTTCATCTCATTTTAAATTTGTTCTTCTTTCTTTCTTCATTAAGTCGCATTTTCTAGAACTGTTTTTGTTGATTGAACTTGTACAGCATGATAAATAATCAAATTTAAATATCCTATTATATATTTGCAAATGTTAACTTAAATAATGATTAAAATTATTACTTTAGGATATCAATACAAGTTAAAATATGGAAATCTTACATATCAGCTATCACGCACCAACCTGCTCCAGACTCCGCACGTCCAAACTCCAAACGTACCACATGATCTATCTTTTTTAATCTGAAAAGAGTGTATCAATTTGATAGGTAACACTTTAAGGTCTCTCGGGTATATTAATCCAAACTTTCTTCCAGCACAAACGGTATGAGACAATTCTTGGACTTGCACGCACAGGTCCAACATGGTCCAATATGTACATCACGTGAGTTTTTCCATCGACCGAAACCCCAGGTCTAGTCAACCGGAACCTATTCATTTGGAGTATTACATCACCCCATGCTTCATTTGTTGTGTTACAAGTAAGTCTTTCATTTACGATATGTTATTTTTTTTATATTCTAAATAACTATTAAAAATTTTTAAATACAAAATTATTAGATCGACATTTGTTAAATAAGATGATGAAAACCGACTCATAAGAATAGCATAAAAAAAAAAAAAACAAATTTTATGCATTCAAGCAATATTATACATTTCTAAAATTTATCTTATTATCTATTGACAATCTATCAAATACATTCTGGCAATGGATAATAATATATATTTTATTATCCACCACTCACATCCATTCATTCACATACTTTTGATCCCAATTTTTCTGGAGAGATTCTTGGGTGTAACGGTTACACCATATCACTTTGTATAATGCCTCAAAAAATATATATTTATAAGTATTTTTTGAAAAAAATTTCAACATCAAAATTGTAGATTTTGACGAAATCTATAACTTTCGTGTTCAAAATTTTTTCAAAAAATATTTCTAAAAATATATTTTGGAGCTTCAAAATTTAACAGATTTAAAACGGGTTTAAAAATTTTTTAAAATCCGTTATACTTTGGAGCCTTAAAATATCTATTTAAAAATATTTTTTGAAAAAATTTTAAATATAAAAATTGTAAATCTCATCGAAATCTATAAATTTTATTAAAATTTTTTTTATAAAAAATAATAATAAAATTTATTTTTTTAAATAAATACAAAAAAATATATACTGACGTGACGTGAACATTTCATTTTTGTAGAATTTTTCACTTTTCTGAATTTCTATTATTTCAAGTCAGAACCCCGTTGCCTCTGAGCACTACACATCACCGGTGGTCCGCCGCAAACCTCACCAGCATCAAGTTTTTCATTGAAGGTGAGATCTTCATCGCTTTGACTTTTTAGAGCTTTAAGCCAATTCTCAGCGATATCTGTCTCGGGATATCGCATTGAAAATAACGTGGATTTGTTGTTAAATTGAAATTCAACTAGGTATATGAGATTTGCAGCCCTCATTTGCCTCATAATCTTACATGCTATTCATCGGAGCTATGAGAAATTCTGATTTAATCTGAACATACAGTATAATCAAAATATATAATTCAACTACTAGAGATCTCTGGTGAATAGCGTTTCTTATCTCACCCTCCCGGAAAGGATTATAGCTCCTGCTACCCAATTGCTACAGCAGAGAGGGAAGGAAGCAAGAGAAATGGAGAAAATCCAGACAAATCGAGAAAAAAAATGGTGAAACAGAGAAGAAATAGGAGTTATGAGGGACACGATTCGGGAATAATATTGGTGTTACTGTCTGGAGGGCGTGGCTCTCCTCATGCTAACGCATCAAGGGCAGAAAAATCAACGGTCAGGATGCAATCCATCAGTATCATACATATCTCGAAATTTTATATAAAATTTCAACGATTTATTTGACCTATTTCTAAATATTTTTATGAAAAACGTTGAATTACAAAATTGTAGATTTCGATGTCATCTACAACTTTGTTGTTGAATATTTTTAAAAAAATGTCAAATAATATGCCAAAAGGATAATCAAAATTGTAGATTTCGATGTCATCTATAACTTTGTTGTAGACCACACATCATGATGGGTATATCTGTAATTTTGATATTTTTACCTAACACGAGTAAATTGTACTAATTACGATGCGCGTGTGTAGTAAAGATTGGTTATGTATGATTTGTTGGGGGTGAGTAATTTTTTCCATTTCATAAGTGTTCACTATAAAGTCAGTAGCAAGAGATGTTGGTAAATCAGTAGATTGGTCCATCATACGGAATGTACTACTTCTTTCTTTGCTAGGGCTCTAGTGTATTTATAGTGCTGGCCGGCTTTTTCCTCATTAATTACCACTATTAATTGCGACGAGATGATTGACAAAGATAGAGGAAGATCGGTAATGAATTACGGTGCTTGATGGTTGGTTGGTTTAAATCTCTCTGAGGCGCCGCCAAGTATGTGGTTGCACAATTTCTAACGATAAGTACATGAGTATTTTCTGTTATATCTCCAGACTTATAGGTTATGACGATAGGACTAGATGGTGGGCCTTCTGCCATGTGTTGCGTTCGTTTTGGTTGTTCCTATTGACTTTAGGACGGTAGGTCATCGCTAGACTGGGATTCGATCTGACTAAAAATGTTACTGATCCCTTCGGTTTGAAGCATAGTCGGCAGTTGGCGGGCGCTCCTTCATGGGCTGTCCTGGTGGACTTCTCCATACTATGAAGACACTGCTGCTTTGGGCCTTATTTTGTTCCTTCCTCTCCATCATGCCCATCCCCCCTCACTAGTTAATTTAAAACATCATATAATTACTTTTTTTTTTTTTTTGATGAAAGATAATTACAAATTATGGAGCACTTTCTTCCCCAGAAAGGAAATGTTGTGTCAGCTGCATCATTTTTTTAGAAACAGAAGAGGGTGCAACAATGAGTTACTATTTTCAGATGACATGTTCATTCCATACTTATCTGAATTATAATTCATCAGAAGCAGCTTAGGGGTATCACAGTGATAGGGACCCAAGCATCACTATACTAGATTCAACTCTCGGTACTGTCATTTGGGCATTTGCAAATGTTGTGTTGACGAACGCGTACATGTGCCCCCTTGCGTGGGTCAGAATACTCCGAAGTGTCCTCCTAGAAAGCCCGGTGATAGTATTATGCGGGCTGACTATCGTATTGTAGCACTCCATGTCTGATCCGGGGACGGACGCTAGGCCGGATTTTACTCCTGTAATGGGGATGTACCTACACCGCGTATTTACTGCGGTTATAGGAAAGCTGGTAGCTGCGTATTGTAGCACTCCATGTCTGGTCTGGGGGCGGACGTCAGATCTTGATTTTACTCCTCTGCACTCACCTAGATCCAATGCGGGCTGGCGGGTGCACGTAGAAAACCGTGGTCCGCGAGTTAGCAGAGATCCGGAAAAAAATTTCGTCTTATTATCTCAAAAAAAGATAGTATCATGCGGGCAGAGCCCCCACGGAGTTCTAAAAAAACAAAAAATAATCAAGAGCTGCTTAGACATTCTCTCCCATTGAAGAAGTGTCTAACATACAGCGGCAGGCCAAAGAAGCATGATTCCAAATTGTTAAAGATTTTTCATGAAACATTCAAACAACGTCGAAATATTATGCCAGCCATGCAGATTAACAAATGATAAGATCACAACAACATGATACGTTCGAGGGTGTTAAAATTTATCTCCTCTGTGGGATGCCATAGACTTCGGGCGTATCAATATCGAAATACTGAATTTTTTCAGTTGGTATAATATAGTATGTTCATCTATTCTACTCAAAGACTAATGGAAATTACAAGTATGGCAAATTAAATAAGATAAAACATTTATTTATTAAGGTATAAATGCTAGGAGGAAAAGAAAACATATACTTGGCAGAAACTCAAATGACGTTACTACTGAGGAAGCTACAACATATTAGTTCTTCTTTTTTCTTTTTCTTTATAACAGGGACCAAATAATGCTAATCACGCTTTTAAGTTTCTGAAAGAGTACAGGAAAAACTAATATATAAATCCTATGTACATGAAAAAGCCCAAAATCAAATGTTGAAAAAAAAAATGAAAATTAAATATTTGTATCAAAGATTCTACGCAACAATCCTGCAGTGCCAAAAGTGGGATCTAGGAAAAGCAAAATGTATCATGTCCCGAAGAGACTGTTTTTATAAACATCAGCCTGAGTAAGCAATATTTAAGGCACACGAGCATACAACTACAATCGTTCGCAGGCCACAAACTAAATTGACCATAAAACAAGCTCGAATTAGGCACACCCATAAACAATAAATAAATAAATAAATATAAATAAAAGTAAAAATAAACAACAATAAGAGTAAAAATATAGTTAAAAAAATAGTGATAATGAAAATGCACCGTGTTATTCTAAACCACTAGGAAATTCTATTTCATGAATGTAACAAACAATCTGTTTTTTTCATCCAAATTCGGTTTTAAATATGGCAGTAAATGCACTGATAATAGAAAGGAAGCAAATACCTCTTATAACTAGTATATAACTCGTGCTAAGCACGGGTCTATAAAAAAAAAAAAATACTTAATGAGTGCTAAACACGAAACTCCTAATAAACAATATTTAATTTCTATTTAAAATTTAAAAGTAGAGCAACAACTACATAAAATAAAAGTATAATTTAAAAATATATAGTTTCTCACTATATTAAATGCTTTAATCTAAAAAAATTGTAGAATGAATAAAAGAGAACTTAGTTTAATTTGCATCTTCCTTCGTTTTACAAGATTCAATGTTGCGTCTTCAATCCTGTCGAAGGCAGAACGAAAACATCCACAGTTAGTAGCGAATATAAGTGTGTATATTATCTCCCTCAAAACCTGAAAAAAACCATATATAAGTGTGTATATTATCTCCCTCAAAACCTGAAAAAAATCATCGCAAGTTAGTAGAAGCCAGAGGTAGTTTTATGCTTTGGGCTCGGCTTTTTTTTTTTTTTTTTTTTTTTTTTTTGTAATAAGAACTTATATTAGCATCAAACAATGTTTACATCACCAGCCTTAAAAACTGAATACAGGACCCCAAACTACAAAATATTTTGAAAAACAAAAAAGAAAAAGAAGTATGAACTCTAAATCACATCTTCTCATTTGCAAAACATTATGAAGTCCATATCCATTGAGGTCTTCATTGAAGTCCATATCCATTGAGCACAAATCCATCCAGACCAGTTCTTCTAAAATTTGCTACAGTCTCAGCGCATAGAATACAGCAGAGTCCAGGTTAATACAGAGTTAATCCAGCACAGCAGACTTCCACAGTTATCATTCCAACCACAGATAATACTATTTTAGTCAACCAGTAGAATCTCAGTCATTCCAGCACAGCATAAAATCTCAGTTGACATTACTATCACATTTACTTCCATAACAGAATTTCCTCCAACAGTTCATCTACAAAAACAGTTAACAAAAGCAGCAGTATCCTTTCCAGATTTGAGTCAACACAAGTAAATAAAAAGATCACAATGTTTATCTCAGTACATACACATTTCAGATTTATAAGATACTAGATCAGAAATCTAAAGGTTCATTAAAAACACTTTATTAAGTGAGGGAAACATATAAAGAAAGGAAAGTATTTGAGGAGGCATTTTAAAACAATTAAGATGTCAATCAATGGATATTTTTAATCCAAGAGGAATACATCCGGGTCTCGGCTCTATCTAGTCTGACTAGGTAATCATGGAAGTAAAAGTCCTTTCTAGAGAGCACCCACATTAATCTCCAAAAACACTTTTTGGGAAGATTACTATCCGGATTTTATTGGACTTCGAATACTCGGTACTTAATTTTATCAAAACAAGGTGTGAATCACACACAACTTCATCTTAAGTTCAACAACAATTTATATCCATTTTTCCGAACCAGACTTTTAGATCTATTGCCCACATCAAAATCAAAAATATTTTAAAGATAGATTCCACCGATTTTATGGAAAACTAATACTCAGGTTTCTTACATCTAACCTCTGAAAGAAGCAAATACAATCAAGATTTAAAACCAAGCAAGGGACAGAAACCATAGACACTAGGATTAATAACTCCTCTTCTTCAAAGAACATCCCAAAATAAAGATCTTAACCATAATTTAAATGCCATCCATCAAAATATTTCCAAACTCTTAAAAACTGTTCAAAAACTTAATAAAGTATGAGACCTAAGATTTCATTCATTCCAAAAATAAACCAAAACCAGAAAATCAGGAAAACACAGGGACAAAGAGTAAAGTGTGTGTCACTCAACCCTAAATACAGCCTTATTTCCTCCCCAATATGCCATAGATTCCTTTCTATTTTTCAGACATGCTTCCCCCATGTCTTTTCCAAGCGAAAGAAACATTCTCTCATAATACAAACCAGGTTTCTTTCAGAAAATCAGGATAATTAGTAAGCCTCATTATAAACAGCATTTTTAACATCCAGAATAGTTCTTTCTGGATTAGAACAGAAATTTTGGAAAACTTTGAATTCAGCCCTCCTTATATGAATAATATGGTTGCTGTTTAAAATCCTTCTACCACTCTATATCCCGAGAGTATAAACCACACTTCAATTTTCAAAAGTGTATCCTTTCAGTGATGATTAACATATCGTTCCATGAGGATAAACCAGTTTTCCTGTGTACAATCCGAAAAGTTTCCACATGGTGCAGGCTTTCTTAGATCTTGGTAATTCTTGAATGCTAATACAAACTACCAAAACAATCTCTAAATATATGTAAAACACAAGATAAGTCGTAATTATTTTCATAAGGCAAAATAAAATGATCGACATCTTCTCATCTTCACCACTTAGAATCAAATATTATAATGATTAAATATTTTTTTTTTAAAAAAAAGTTACTCAGCTTCCCCACTGTGAAATAAAAAAGTATGCTCATACTTCTAAAGTATTTAGTCAAGTCTTTCTAATTCATAAAAGAGCTGTGCTACTAGAAGCAGCTATGATATTCAGGAGTTGGAGAGCCAAAAGAAGGCCACAATATTGCTTTGTTGATAGAAAAAAATTGCTAAATCTCAATATCCCATTAATGGAACCACACAGTATCACCTCTGCCCTATTAATGGTATATGTATGTGATATAAAAGGGAATAAAAATAAGAAATTGTCACAACTTAATCAAACCAGTACATAAGATGTTCATATTCTAGAATGGAGATTTAAAAACAGATAACAAGTTATATCTAGCTAGTCCTCCTGTAGAAAATATGCTGAGAAATCAAATAGAGAAAAGGCAATAATTTAGCGTCGCAATTCCAAAGGAAAAAAAAAAAAACTATAGTGCCGGTCCTCAAAATCATTATAAGACCGGCAATATACATCCACTATATGTAAGCAAAGCACACGATAAATTTAGACAGTTACAAATACAATATAATTATCAATAATTATCACCATTGAAATATACATAATCAATGCAATTAATACTTGATGAATTAATTTACCCAATGTCGGGTCCCTATTTTCTTTTTTCTGAAGATTACATCGGATTTATCTTCAAGATATTACATTTACATGCTTACTTGATAGTTGCACATAAAGATATGGCCATATGAATTTGCAAGTAATGAAAAAAAAAAAAAGCTTAGATAAGTAAAATATCTATAATTACTGCTCAAAACCTGGTTAAAATCTCGTAAACCTTCGTTTTAGAATATCCATAGACTTTGTCCAAGCATTTTGTGTCGAATTGTTGTTGGACAAGCTCCCAAATAATCTGTCGGAAGAATCCTTTAGCTTCTCACAAATTCTTTCAACCATTTTATGATCCAAAACACCAAACTTGTTCAGTTTTATCGCAGAATTCACGAAACCTTCAGGTTGTAGAAGAAGGTCAATTAACTGCCTGGCCTCTGCTAAGCAATCTCTTTACTGACTTCTTTGTTCAAATAAATCAAACCACTGCTACGATGTTTATCCTCTGCAAGGACTTCTAACTTTTTTAGATCAATATCAATGGCCATTACAACATTAATAGCGAATCTCTTCACATTATCACTGAGAAAAGCCATCAAAATGGAACAGGAAATATGCCATTACATCTCAAGCAGTATCCCACACACACCGCCGAACATATGTCGGACACGCTAGATGAGTGGCTGAAAATTAAAAATAAAAAAAATTCGGATACGCGTGTCGGACATGCTAAACATGAGCGTCCAACACCTGTGTCCGGATTTTTATTTTAAATTTTTTCTTAATTATTTTTTTAGATAAATTTTGTTATTGAATTTATTGTATTTTCAGATTTCAAATAATTAATATAAATTTTTTTTTGATTATTTATATTTTTATTATCGTATCCGAACCGTATCCATATTTTATTTTTTAAAAAAAAATTATCGTGTTTTGTGTCTATACTTTGTCATATTTTTGTATCGGTATTGGTGTCCGTTCCTTAATCAGCGTATAGAAACCCAATCCATCTATTGAAACAGAGTTATCCAGCTAAATCACCTACCCAGGTGGCTTCCGATGATTGCTCGAATTCAGATGAGGTTTTGAACAAAGGCTAATCATATAATTGGATCAAATACACCAAGTAGCACACCCACAAACTTTGACAAATTAAGACCTCTCTCCTTAGCCAGGTTGCATTGAGAGTTCAATGGCCACACTCAATGCCAGTGCTCTGGCGTCCTCCATTCCCCGCGTCTCGGACCTCCGAAAGGGGTCTGTCTGCAGCTCATCGCATGTTCTTGGTAAGCTTGCTTCTCAGGTGTTAGAATACACTATGTATTTATATATTATATTATCTTATTAAAAATATTAGAAAAATTATCGATATTATATTTAAATATTATAATATTAACAAGCACGTATGTGAAAAAATATATTTATGATTTTGTATTTTTAGAGTTCTACATAAAATCCACATCCGAACGGATTTGTGTTTGGATATGGATGAATTAGCCATGGCCCCCCACATCCAGCTAACCTAACATGTCCATTAATACTAGACCTAATTTGGTTTCCGAACAGGCATGGCCCATTTCTTTCAGACTGGCCCTCCAGGCTCCAGCCCAGCCCTCTCTTTTGTGACCTAGCTTGTCCTGTTTCTGAAACTAACCCTACATTCTAAAATTCCTTCGGTAGTTCGATCTCTCCTCGCCAGCTCGGTACCTCGCTGCTCTCCTTCGATCTCTCCTGCCAGCTCGCTTTGTTGAGTCTCCTCGACTCCGCCGCTCTTATGCTCCGAGCTCTGCTTCGACCTCTCCTTGCTCGCTCATCGCTCTCTCTCGATCTCTATGCTCTAGACATCTCTAAATTTTTTTTCTAATTTTTTTTCCACATCTATATAATCATTTCCTAAGCAGTTGATGTTAATATAATGTAGTCCATGTATTGCTCCAGAACATAATTCTATTCAAGATCTGGCGTGACAATGTAGAGCTCTCAAATTTGCTCTTGAAACTTTTGCATGAAGTTATTATCATCAGGGTCAAACATAAAAGACTATTTTCCTGCTTTTTTTGGGTAGAACTATACACATCATTTGTGCTGGCTAAGTAAAATGGCTATATTTTGTGTGGATGAATTGCTCAGGTTTACCTCAGATTAGAGTGAGGGATGGCCGAGTGAGGTGCTCGGCGGCCGAGGAGAAGGCAAAGGGGATTCCGACAATTGTTGCATCATCTCTTCTAGCAGCCGGCAGTGCAGTTATGTCTAGCCCGGCGTTGGCCCTTGTTGATGATAGGATGAGCACCGAGGGGACCGGGCTCCCCTTCGGTCTGAGCAATAACTTGCTTGGGTGGATCTTGTTTGGTGTGTTTGGTCTCATTTGGGCTCTTTACTTTGTTTACACTAGCACCCTTGTAGAGGATGAGGAGTCTGGATTATCCCTCTAAGGAAAATTTTTAACTTTTTGTTTTTTCCCCCAAGGTTGCATATTTGTATGTATTTTAATTCCAATTAACTGAATGAAAATTTAAGTAATTAGTCTATAAAGTTTTTTTTTTTTTTTGGGTTGTAATCTAACTATATTGAAATTTCGAAGTTCTGCGAGATAAGGAAAAAGCACCTGATAGGCATACTTATCATATTCAGGAGCCACCCGTCCAGCACCTATCTTTCAACTTTGATAGAGTGCCATCTATATCTCTTATCATTTTATTTAGTCTATCCACTAGTTGTATTGATAGCATACTTATTCATCATATTAATCGCAGCATGGTATACGAAGGGAGAATATTGAGTTCACCAGTAAATTTTGAAGGATGATTCATTCGAAAATGGAGCTAAATAGGACTATTATAAGTATAATAATCTTTAATTGTTTTCCTATTTCGACGTATATGGTTAAATATCATGGACGAAATCTTAAATAAAATTATCTACACGGCGTTCTCATAAGAGTTACAAATTGAATGCCAGGTTACGATATTTACAGCTGCAAGTATGAAAACTACTCCTTTTGCCCAACAGATTTGTTATTGTCCATACAATTTAATGGTGGTGGTTATTAACGGGAAGACGAGACAAGAAGATCACAGTATAAAAACAGCAGTCCTTTACGCTGTTATTTCCACACAGAAGGATCAGATTTCCTGCCATGGCGATTCTACTATCATCTCTATAACGGTAGAAAAAAAAAATTAGGTGTACTTTAAAAAAAAACTCTAAGCTGCGACTTTCCCAGAGATTAGATGAATACATTGACATACAACATTTTTCTTTTTCCTCTATCAAGATCTATCTGATGTGCACTCTACAATACAGTATCAATATAAAAAGGCGAACCTAGAGCGCAAGCCGCTGCCGGCACTAGCTTTTTTTCTCTTTCTTATATATATATATATATATATATAACTTTCGGCTGTGATCCATAATAGGAAGAGAGGGGGGGGGGGGGGGGGGGGGCGGGGGGCACGATGTACGATCCATTGCCAACTTTAAGTGCAAAAAATGTTTCCTCTCATGATCTTTGGTAGAATTCGAATACGCACACCAAAGCACTAGCTAGATGGAATAAATCCCAATACGCTGCAAGAATCGTCCCAATATAGTATCATATAGAAGTAGTAATAATAAGGTAAGTAAACAGCTTCCTAAGAGCACTGCTATGGTGCATACCGTAACTCTTTGTACCTAAGTTCATTTTCGGCTGAATTTAAATATTTTTTTGAACTTCAAATCAATTCTTGACCACTTTTCAGCGAGAATTATTTTGGGCTTGCTAATTTCATATTCGTTGCCAAATAGGTATGTTACGAGGATTTTCTTCTTTATTTAAAAAAAACTTTAGAGCTCAGCAGCTTATTAGTTTCCTATTAAACACAGTCATGCAAATCTGTTGCCAATCTCCTTCTGTTTAACTTTGAATTCTCATAAATGATGCAGTTCAACTTCTTCCCAACTTTGCCAAAACCACTACTAAAAGAATGTTAGGGGGGCTTTCTTCTGCATAAGCAAATGTTTCTCTCTCCTCCTCTAGTAGGGTTCCAATAGATATTCAAATTGATAAAAAGGATGTCCAACTCTGTGTTGCTGGAAACTAGAACTTTGATTTTCTTCTCAGATTCCAAAGTTGACGGCTACCTATGAAATTCTTGGTAGCAAAATAGTACTACTTATCCACAAAATTAGACTTTCTTTTCTCCGTTGGTGAGACTTGGATCAGTGTTACTAGTACAATATCTAGGCTCACAAAGTGAGCTTGATACAAGGTTGGGTTCTCCTAAAGAATCTACATTTTATCACTAATTAGCTCTATTTTCATAGACGAGTCCACTAATTTAGTTTTTATAGGGGGCGACTGAGTGTCACTCTAGATGGGCGGGGACTCAGATACCCTCTCCGTACAAGTTCGACTTTAAGTGCTGCAATTTGTAAAATATATTACGTTACGGTATGCACACCTACACCACATCACATGCGATGGAACACTCTTAAGAATGAGTGTTCTTTGGTGGAATCATGTGAGGATCTTATACGGACAGTACCTTAGCTCTGGATTAAAAAAAAAAAAAATCATGCTTGAGGCCCTTATATATATATATATATATTAGTTATATATAATATATATAGTTTGTAGATCGTTAGCTTCGGGCACAGCATGAAAGAGTACTACTGTTTTCTCAAGCTTCTTCAATCTCATCCATCCATTTTTCTAAACCTAGCACCATTAGTGAATCTCACACTTACCCACCTTACACATTCGAGCGAGTGCTCTGCAATATGTTCGACCCAATTCCTATCCCATCAACCATGTAAGTTTAAGAAACTACCACGGCAAGGCGTAGTGTAATTCTTGGGCATGAGTTGAGAGTGTTTTGTATCGAAAGTTAGTCGAAGAATTATCCTCGTAGCACCAAAACTGCTAAACTAAAAAATGATTCATCAAATGATCGAAGAACATGGACCACAACTTCTAAACTAACATTATATACTGTAGCAGTACTCAAATCACTTAATACAGGTCGAAAACCGTCCCTGTTGCATTTGACATGGGAGCTAGTGATAGTGTGCATGTGCTTGTTCATGAATTTGATAGTTTTGAGCACACAGAAACAAAGGTGAAGTGAAGAAGAAGGGAACTATGAAGCTAAAGATTCCAAACTCCATCGCAATGCACCATTAGAAAAAAAAGTTAATTTTGAAATCAAGTTTGTAACTGCACATTTCCGGGAAAAAGGAAATTATAATTAAATTGTAAATTGCTTGACCTCGAACATATATATAGTTTAAGATCAGTCGCAAACAGAATATTGTTTGGATTCGGAACTACCATTTGAATGATCATGGTTTAGGGCAGCTTGAATCTATATATCCACATTATCGCCCATATATAGATCTAAGAAAGCTTTCGACTTCGACAATATTAAATTTCTTAATATTCTATTGTTTAAAAAAGGATATATAACAAGTGAAACTTCTCTATCATTTTTCCTTATATGGAAGAGCAAGATAATAAGATTTTCTTGAGATAATTAATTGTTACTGATCCTTCCTTATCTTCTATTTCCGCCATAGTAGGAGTGACCTTTTGGAGTGGCAGTACTATTTTTAGAGAATCATAGGAACTTTACGCATACCGTCCAAACAGATAAATTTATAGATGATATTGATTCATGTCCAACTTTCGATTTGAGCATGCCCTGAAAGTGCGTGTTACTCTTCACTTTATAGACGCACCTTAACATATGGTGGTTACAACATTCTAACCACATACCTTGAATTTGTGTGGTAGAAGTCCCACATCCATTCTAGACGTCCGAACGATGCAGCCCATATTGTTGTCAAAAGGAAAAGCATACAAATATAGGAGATGAGAAATTCTAGCTTGAAGCGTAGATACGCGTTGGCCAGGCCATATAAACGAAAGAAATCTATAGTACATTGCTAATTAGCTTACAAGATTGAGGATAGAACTTGATACGGACGTCATCCCTTGTATGACAAACCAAGATCGGGCCAGGCAGACAGCCATGGCCATCTTCTTAATTGCTTCACGTGGATTTAGAGTCACACATGCATCAGTATGGGCGCATATGCAATATATATCTGTATCTCTATCAAACGGTATGTTTTATGAACAAGACGCGGGAACATCAAAAACAAATTTTGACATACGATATCTTAGTATATGTCTGGTTCACTTATATATGTGCATATAGTAGATGTTCTATATAATGACCTACGAGTAATATTCATCGGTAGACATCTCCTTTTTTTCTTTAATGGGAGAAAAAGCTGAGGCCGAAAAATCACCCAAAGGTCCATTCATTGAATAGCTGAAAAAGTTAATAAGATAGAAAATCGAAATACAATTTAGAAACCGAAAATAGAAGGTATATTTAAAAAGTAAAATTAATGACCTGATTGGGAACATCAATCGCGCAAGCCCTCCTAACATCCTGCAATAACAGAGGTGGTTATTTTCCCTTTCCTCTGAAAATTCTTGATCACCTACTCTTTTTTTGCCATATGCAGCCAGTGCGAATGGCGTGGCCGCACGCCTGCATGTGCGAGATCACGCACTCAAGGCCGCACCCTGCCATTTGTAGTGTGATTTTTTTCGCCGCAATGATGGATAGCGCGAGGGGCAAATAGCCCCCTGACTGCGAAGGTGGTAAGCTGCCACATATGCACTGAGGCAGGAGTTGTCTCCTCGGTGGAGTTGGGGACTGGGCCGTCCTAAATTTTATCCACCATGTGATACCAAAGACTCTAGGAGGTGAATCTACGTGTAGCTCGAGAATGGTGGGAGATCAAGCTCGTGCCCTGTGGACTCTGGCGGTGGATTGGGTTTCGCCTCGATGTTGCATAAAAGAATACTATACTTATGTTCTTTTTAAAAATTTTATAACAAGGTCACTTGACATCTTTGAAACTTATTTGCAAACTATCATGGAATGATGACTAGGTCGATCATTGAATAGAACAGTCAACTACACAATTTATGACGATCAAATGTATCCAGTCTGACAGTCTGTGAAAGTGAATTGTAGAGGACCATAAAATATAATGCAAGAAGATGAAAGAAAGAAATATCTGAGATATAATACCCAACTAGCCTTCTCGTTTCCTCTTAGTGCTCCATGTTCTGATGTTCATCATCTACCATGGCCGTACGACACTGTTCGCATGCAATGTGACGGCAATGGGGTGGTGAGCCGCTCGTGTGGCCAGTCAGATCTAATGGCGTTTGCAGGCAAGGTCCACGCACCTCCATCGATCAAAGGTGGGCTCGAGAGAAAAGGATGACGAGGACCACATAATTCCTGCTCAGTCAGGGCATGGATGCAGATCGTCTACTTGTTGGCGTCTTCGTTGGCTCTGTTTATTACGGTGAACTGGAAAGACATGGACGTGCGTGGTTGATGGTTAGGGTTTTGCTTTTCTCGCCATGCATGGCCCACGTAACGAACTGTTTGTCTTGCCCGGGTACTCCATATGAATACGGCTGGGTACGGTGGCAATGATATAGATCCATCTTTGTGCTATTTCCGACCCGAGAATAGCCTTCCGTAAAGTGAGCCGTGAATTGAACATTTTGATCACAACCAACGTTGCAGATCGTACCTTTCAAGATATGACCTTTGACTGTTGATCAAGATGTGATCTGGATCATTGATTATGATCAAGATGTTTGATCCAATAGTCCACGACTAATCTTACAGAAAATTATTTTTATATTAACCTGAGAATAGTATATATATATATATATATATATATATATATAATGATACGGTGTCAACCACTGAATTTCACTAGAGACATCATACTACTTTTCACTACTAAGCGACTATTTTTAATTGATATCTCATGGGAACTAGTTGTTGATATGGACAATATATAGTATTATTATGGGGACTGTTACAAGAGGAAAATATTAAAGAGTACATTTAATAGATAAATTCAATGCAGAATGGAATACCATAGTGATCGGTACCATATCCTTAATATCGGTTACAATTGTAAGAAAATATCTTATTAATTACAAGTTAATATACACCAATATTATAAATACATATGTAATAAAGCAGTCGGAGGAGGACTCAAACTTGCATCGCTTCGTGACATAGCCAAATTATTCTCCGTCTTTCTCCGGGGATGTAGGCTTCGTCTGAACCACGTGTGTCTATCTGTCATTATTTAGATTTTTGCCTGCTTGTCAATATTATCAGTTATTACATAATAACTTTTAGTGACCGACGAGAAATTACGCATATACGGAGAATTACGCTTCATCATCCACCAGTTCACTAAATATTTTTGCTTTAATAATGGCTGAATTTGTAATACGCGAGGATCTATATGGTCAGCTTTGGAACACTTTTGTCGATAGGCTGAACTGATAAAACTCAGACAACTTGGATATATTTCTAAGTTATGCTTTCAAGTGTTTGACCTGCTTAGAATTGAAACTCGAAAATTTGAAGTGATCAAAATGTAAACTCCAAAAACGAACCACTTTTTTGTCTCGTAATTAAATTTTTTTGTATTAAATATTTTGAAAAAAAAAATTACTTTTTATGTGACCTTTTGAAAAGCGAGAAATAATTCTTTCTAAAATATTTAGAAATGCCAATAATAATTCTGAAACTTTTTATTATTGGAAAATGATTCTACTTTTTGTGATATTTTTGAAAAGTGAAAAATGATCATTTCTAAAATATTGAAAAGTAATTAAAAAAAAAGAACGCACTTTCATAATTTATTATTAACTTTTGGGCCGATGTGGTTCCATATTAATTCTGAATTTTTCATGGTAAAAAAAAAACCCGGAAAGAATAACATTTATCTAATTCTAATCAACATAAGCCCCTCATGGCTGAACCCTCATGGCTGATACACGCATAATTATTATAATGACTACGTTATTATAAATTAGAATAGTTTAACCAGGATGAATGAATTAATGGCCCATTGGTTCCTAATCCACCGGCAATCTTCCTGACTAATTATGCATTGATATTTACAACAACAGCTAGTGTCATTATCTTCTTTTTATTTTTTTAATAACGTGGCAAAACTTTTTTGACACACCAACTTTTTATTGGGAATACCATTTCATCAGTACATATTGGACAAGAACTGTGGTGAGAAAGTAGAATTCGGTCTGGTGTACGTCCCGAACTAGACGTGGGTACTGGCACACAGTCTGACCACTACATTAGCAACATCAGCTGAAATTTTCTGAAATTATCTATTTTTTATTTTAGAACTAACTGTGAGATTCAAACATGCGACGTGTGCTTTATTACGTACACGCCACGTCACTAGATTCATAGGTGGGGGACCGGCTACTATCATTATCAAACTTGAAACTTTACTAGCTCTAATCCCATTTAATGCTTTGTTAGGCCATTCACCCAGCATGCATGCCCCATTTACGTCTAATTGTTCTGATTTTCCCACTTTAATTATGACCTTCTTTTTTTTTATGAGAAACCATTGGACTTGGCTAAAAAAACTACAATATAAGTTATCTTATTTTTCGCTAAAGGGCTCTTTAGTAAAAACTAAAATGAATTGAAATGTGGGAAGTGAAACAGGCCGGAAAGTGGTCAGAAAATGGTTTTGAATTTATATTTATTTACTTAAAAATATGGTGAGAAGAATTAGTTTGAAAATTTATTTGGATTATAAAAATATAATCTAGAAAGAAATATTTATTTAGTAAATATACATCTATTTATTATATTTATATTTAAAATTAATTTACAACACTTAATTAATAACTGGTTTGAGAAAAAAACTTTTTTATTAATGATAAGTTATTAAAAAGTTTACAATTATTAAATTTATTTTATCAATAACTTTAAAATATTTTTACAATTTTGCCATCCTAATTATAGAATTATATTCAATTTTAATAATATTTTAATAATAAATAACGTTAAAATAATACTAATTGTTTAATAATTAACATTAAATGTTAAAAGGCACCCTTCTTTTATATTAGATTATAAAGGCAAATTATAATCTCTCCGAACCCTTCTTCCGGCTTCCAATATATCAAATTTAAGATCATATTTGTCGGCACGTATGTGTTGGTGTGAGATTCCAGAAACTTAATAAACTCTGTGCACAGTAGATGTAAATGATAAAATTATTAAATATAATCAGAATTGTCAGCAGTATTTTAAAATATATTTCTCAAAGGAAGGTCTGCCTTCTATCTCTTGGGGACAAAATAAAACCATAACGAGAAAATCATTGTTGTTTGTTCTGCTGATCATTCACTCATAAGAGATCCAGATCCATGATGGTACTACTTTTATTCACATATAATTAATTGCGTATCATCCTTTTCTATATATATATATATATACATATATATATATATATATATATATATATATCAATCACTGAAAATTCAGAAAAAGCTGACGTGACAGCGCGCATATGTCGCTATATCAGTATAGAAGATAATATGTGCTTTTTTAAAAAATAGAAGGCTGACACGCAACTCCCTTTTTACATACTTTAATGGTTATTTTTATCAAACATTCAAATCAATTTCCATCTCAGCTTAACAAATGGCCCTAGCAATAATTACAGTATTTTGAAATAAGTCCTACTAATAGAAAAGCACTAAAATTTATTTCTCTACAACTATTTTTTTTTTTCAATTTATTTAGTCATTATACAGACACTGTGAGTCACTAGGTCTTAAAAGACTACTAGAACAATAAATTAGAAATAATTATAACTTTTCACCCGTATGAAGCGTATTGAGATGAAAATTTGAATTATTTTGTTCCAAAATTTGGTATTAACATTTGTTATTACTTACACCATTTTTATTATAAATACTAGAGGACGACGCACCTATGATTCGTAATTAAAATTATTTTAAATTTTTAGAATTAGTAAATTTTATAACTTATTTAATTTATAATTAAAAATATTTTTAATTTTCTCAATTATATCGATACATTATAAGTTATATTTCTTTTGAAGAGAATAAAAAATAGATATTAAAGATTTCTAGAAATACAACTATATAAATAAATTTAATTTAAATTAAAAATTATGTAGATAATATAGAGGATATAAGAAGTGGATGATTTTATGACTTCCATATAATATAAGTCATACAATATTTATAATAACTAAAATAAATTATTTAAACTTATTTTAATTATTAAATAATTATTTTAGAATAAAAAATATTATTAAAATTGTCTTTTGTACTTTAGTATTATAATATCATATTATTATTATATATATATAATATAGTATAAAATATAATATATATATATATATATATATACTAAACAGTGTTTCTAGCCTAATATATTGGCAATACTATCAATGCTAACGAACTGATCATGTGGGTGGCTGGGTCCATTTGGGACACGACCCACCCACTTACCCTTCTTACAGTTATATTCCTTTAGCCTTGTTCCACATGGGTTCTATCAGGCCCACGGTCCAGTCCGGGTTCTCCCCACATGCCCCTGTCGAACCAAGCCAGTCAACCGGTTCAAAACCGGTTGGAGTCTCTTGCTTACTCGTAGTCCGCCCGAGTCGGACGGTGACGGTTCAGTCAGCGACCAGCCCAGCTGTTCTTGTCCCCCTACTCGTTTATTCTATTTTATTTTCTCAATATAAAACCACACCACTTATTCCGTCGATATCCCATCTTATTCCACTGCGAAAACTCGCCGGAAACGAAGACGATCTAGAGCTAAAGTTAAAGAAGAAGGCTATGGAGGTTAGACCCAGCTACGAGAGCGATATAGAAGCGACTGAGTTGAGGTTAGGACTGCCTGGCACCGACATATCTTTGCCACCGCCGTTGCCGGAGACTCCTCGAGGAAACAAGAGGACGCTGCCGGAAACCGACGAGCAGCGGACCACCAGATCCCCGGCTGCGAAGTAAGTTATAGAAATTTAATCAGCAATAATTCAGAAGTACAACAATCACACGAATATCCAAGCACAAATTCTACAAAAGCATTTGGAGAGAAAGAAAAGATCGATAACAATAATGTTAATGAAATTAATGTGCAGGACTCAGATAGTGGGATGGCCGCCGGTGAGGGCCTTCAGAAAAAACAGTTTCCAGACAAAGAAGGCGGCCGCGGCGGAGTCGGAGGTTGCCAGCGGCGGCGGACATTTCGTGAAGGTTAGCATGGACGGAGCTCCGTATTTGAGGAAAGTTGATATGAAATTATACAAGAGTTACCAAGATCTCAAGACTGCATTGGAGAATATGTTCAAGTGCTTCTCATTAGGTACTATACAGTATACACTGACATTAATTAATTTTTCGGATAACTAACCTGCATCCAATCTCAAGGCTACAGATAATTTTCCCTTAATTAATCAACTTATTTACACTTTTTGCAGGATATTTTATTGAGTTTGATGTTAATATTTTTTTTTTTTGGTTGGGAAAATTATCAGGTGAAGTATCGGGGATGAAAGGTGAAGATGGATCAGAGTATGCCATCACATATGAATTAAAGATGGAATTGATGCTGGTTGGCGAATGTACCGATTTTGAGTTAAGTTTTTTTTTTGTTTTTTTTTTTTTTTAAGTTTTTGTTGGAGATTACATACCACTAATTCAAGGATATTAATGATTTTTTTTCCTTTTACTTGATTTCCACAGTATGTTCATAAACTCTTGTAAAAGGCTGAGGATAATGAGAGGATCTGATGCAAGAGGCTTAAGTTCATCATCTCAATGATGAAATGAATTTATTATTTTTTTTTCAAAGAAAGAAACATGACTTCTTTATTTGCTCGGGTTCATGAAAATTATAAGCTCAAAAAATGGACATCCCACTATTTCGTTTTTGTACCCATCTGGAGATCATTGGAGGGTGCGGCTCTCCTACTTCAGCCGAAGTAGGAAGCAGGAAACGGACGCGATCTCTGCCGTCCATCACGCTTAAGCACGGATCTCGAGAATTATATAAAATTTTCGTTCGCTTATTTGACCTATTTTTAAGCATATTTTGGAAATAATTTCAACTACAAAGTTATAGCTCTTGATGTAGCCTACAACTTTGTAGTTCAACGTTTTTCCAAAAAATGCTAAACGATGTGTCAAAGAGGTAATCAAAGTTTTAGATTATCTTTTTGACATATCATTTGGTATTTTTACGAAAAATGTTCAACTACAAAGTTGTAGGCTACATCAAGATATACAACTTTGTAGTTGAAACGTTTTTCAAAACATGCTTAAAAATAGTCAAATAAAGATCCGACATTCAAAATTTTATTTATTAGTTCTCGAGATCCGTGCTTAAAGCGTGATGACGGCAGAGATCACGTCCGTTTCCTGCTTCCTACTTCGGCTGAAGTAGGAGAGCCGCGCCCATCATCGGAAGGCTCGGTAGCAATACTCCTGATGATGACGGTTCGATGTCTCCACAGCTAGCAAGCTTGTTATTGCTGGATTTTTACTCTCATTTGTTCAGTAATGAAACATTAGAGCAGAAAAGCTGCATATATGTAATTAAAAGAACTTTGGTTTAAATGATTTTTTAAATTTTTTTTTTTTTTTGGGTACAGGTTACTGTTGTTTAATTTATTTCTAATTTGAAAACCGGCTCGGCTCTGATGCTCCGCTCTAAAGCGAGAGGTTTCAAATTCGATTCTTTGCTACGGCTTTGGTGGGTGTAAAAATTTTCAAAAGAACTTTCTCTTGCTCGATAATATTCTACACGTGATTCATAGATGTGGTTTGGACATTTGACATTTACCGTGTTTCGGTCCACGCCACATAAAATCGAGGATTACACGAAAATTAGTTTATCTAATTTTTAACTTATTGTGCCTCCTAATATATTATATCACTATATATATATATATATAATATGGATAGGCTACTTTAACGTACCCTTATTTTTAGGTTGACAAGTTGGGTTATCTTTGTGAGATACTAACAAAAAACGATTAGCTACATTTATAATGATATATTATCATAAAAGGCTTTCGAACAATAAAAGCCATAGATTTTTATTACAGTTTGATGGCGAATCGATGATTATAATACTAACATAAAATAAACGGCATGAAACATATAATTGTCCAAGGAAAAAAAAATCTCACTCTATTTGAAAAATCAAATAGTTGATATTGATCACAAGAAGATCCATATAGACCATTTTTCATATAATTTTGATATTTGGATTATATATTTATAACATTCAAATCTTCTGCCTCACTTTTTTACCCCTTATTTGTCTCCTCAGTATGATTGGCACTTACCAATTATACGTTAAAATAGCATTTTATTAACTCCATAGTTTGGGCAATTGCTCTCTATTAAAATTCTCTGTTAAAGCTTTGATACCGATATTACAGTCATTATATGTCGACCAGCCTCAACCGCAAAAAAGCATATCATAGATCCGACTTCACATGAAATCACCCATCACACATAGACGGGATATACTCGTTAATGAAATTTTATTTTTACTAGTAGAATAAAAAAAAAAAATCAAATCTAAATAAAAAAAACTATATAGGCCCACCCCACCGTTCTCCTGTCGCCTCCAACTTTTGTGATTATATATATAAATTAACGGCTGAGATGTTAGCTGAGAATAGACTATTCTCAGATCGAGCTGAGAATAGCGTTTCTATATATATATATATATATATATATATATATAAGTTGAGCGCCCATACTTGAATTGACATATTTCAAACTTATAGCAAGGTAGAAGTGACGTTTACCCTACATAGATAACAGAAAATAAATGGAAACATTAAAGGGTAAAAAAACAGGGAAAAAGTGTTTTGACATAACAGCATTAGTATTTGACAACCTTTCAATTGACACTATTACATTAGTCTTTCACAACACTAATTTTACTTTTCAATAACACAAATTTAAAATTTACAACACTATCATATTTATATTACTACATTAACATAGTTCGTCCGAAACACTAATATAGATTATCCGGTCTATTTCAATCCAAAATACTACGTTACAATAGTAGCAATACTACAACATACTAACACCATACTAGCCGTCTGAAAAAACTTATGAGTTCAGACAAAATGTTGATCATAGATAAAAAGGTGGTAATCATTACTCGAGTAATGTTTACATCCACTACCCATTGTTTGGTTGATGGTAAGGTGGTTACCAGATTGGGTACACTTTACCTCATGGTGAATAGTGCTACCCCACGACTCTTTGAGGTGGTAGCCATTTAACCCATGTAACCATTTACCCATTCTCTCCTATTTTTATTTACTTATTTTTAATTAATTTAATTAAATTTAATTTAACTATTTTATTTTTGTATATTTTATTTATTTTTTTTTTTTAAATTAATTTGTTTAAGTAATTATATATAGCTAGATAACTGATTAAATTGTTTTTTTTAATAAACTAGTTAACTATGATCTAAATAATATTAATAAAAATTTTAATTTGTTAAAAATGAAATTTTAATTTTTATTTAAATTAATTATATAATAAAAAATAATTAAATTTTGTATTAAAATTAATTAATAATGAAGTAAGTTCTGTATACTTTTAAACAAGAATAGTATTTAATTTTACTAAAACATACTAAATAATTATTTATATAATAATATTTTAATATTTTAATTGTCTATTTTGTTTTAACAAAATGACATTAAATATTCATTTATTAATAAAAAATAAAAAAAAATTATTTTAATTGATTACATAATATAATAATTTAAACAAATTAATTTTTAAAATAATTAATAATCAGATAATTATTTATTACTTTTTAAATAGATTATGTATTTATTTTATTTTACTAATATTGTACTAAGCATTTAATTTTATTTTAAATTAAATATATTTATAATGCTATAATATTATATAATATTTATTTATTTATTTATTTATTTATTTTATTTTTATTTATTAACTAAATAGCAATATTATTAAATATTAATTATTATAAAGTGAATAATTTATTTAAATTATCTATAAATAATTAACAATTCTTTTATTGTGAAATAGTAAATTATTTTATTACTTTTATTAAAATTGTATTTATTTATTATTTATTAAATATTTAAATTACTTATTTTTAGAAACATATAAATAATTTAGATTTATTTTGTATATAAAAATCAATTATGTCATCGGTTAATTTTAATTTATAAATAAGTAATTTTATTTGAGTATAATGTTGACATAATTCAATTATGTCATTGTTCCCCCATGTAACAAGTACCATAATCCAGAATATGTTAACTGTTACAATCTAGTTACACATGTAATAAGTACTAGTAATCTAAATAATGGGTCTGTTACGGGTTACTTACCCTGTAAATACTTACCAGGGTAACTCTTACCCTTACCAGGGATCCAAACATAACCTAAAAAGTAAGGACTATTTCGATCAAAAATTTAAAAGTAAGGGTCAATTTGAAATTATTCGGCCCACGGCACCTAGGGCGAACTGCTGGAGCTTCAGTCTCAGCAAACGAAGTTCTCGAGTGCGAATTTTATAAGCGTCGCCCGCAAAAATATGGGAGATTTATTCTTTCTGTATCTCGTGGAAGATGAAACAGACTTTCGGATCTGTCTAAATCGAAAGACTAAAATTTTGGATGGATAGAACATGAACAGATATACCATTTGTAGATTTAATTATTACAACAATCGTACAAAATAAATAATTCTGAACGGAATTTTTTGTATGTTAATCTTAAAAAAAAAAAAAAAATTAAATAAAAAGGTCAACGACTAGCTAGAATCTTGCATATCACAATCGGCCTGCAGACCAAAATCTAAGTGGATATCCTGTCTGTGGTATTTTAGTTGTCATGGGCCAGAGAGTGTTCCCCGTTGATGATGTGCGATCATGAGAGCCGTAGAATCGATTCCCTTCGGATACTTTCTGATTTGCCCAAACATAAACAAACATGTTCATCACCAGCCAAAGAATCTAAGGACATTGTGAGAAAAGTCTAGAAAATGTAAAATTCGAACAAATCAACCTTAAAATAAAACACCAAATTTGCTGATTCAATATTTTGTTTAAACTTTATGTTTGCAAAAACCAACATTTTATTTATTCGTACGAAATATTATATATGTTCATTCAGAATACTGTAAAAATATAAGATGGGAATATTGCACTAACTGTCAGAAACACTGCATTTGTCTGTTCAAAATTTCTTAGAATATCCGGCGATGGTTTTTTTGCAAAAGTTTAAAATATAGGTACTAATTTGTACAAGTTTTATAAAGCAATCAGTTTATTTACATTATTACAATAATTTATGAGAACACCTTTTTTTTAAAAAAAAAAATGGAGTACAGACCTTATAAGGTATATTTTTGTGAGATTGTACTGTAAATTACTTTCACGATATATATATTTTTAAAAAATAATATAAATTGGTGCATGAACTCTTTTACTACGATTTTTTTAAGACGATTTAGTCTATTTTTGTATTTTTTTTTTTTAAAAAAAATAAATGTAAATTATAACGTAGGACAAATATAATATTATTATGAGTTCATGTACATAGGATCAACTACTTTATGAGTACATTTTGATTTTCCGCTAGTTGCGCCTTAAAAGTTGAAATTTTGCAATGTGTATATTTAAGTTTCATTAGCTGTATCCAATTTACTAAAATTTATAGTTAGAAATAGTTTAAAATATTTTTAAAAATAAAATATATATTATAATGTTTTTATTAAATTAAATAATAAGTTCAAATAATAGATAAAAATACTATGCATAAATAACTAATATTTATATCGCCATCATTATTATTATATTATATTATATACATATACTAAAACGAACCCTCCTTTTCACCGTAGATTCTACAGTGTCTGCAATTTTTGCAAAAAACCCAAGCTTTTTAAAATTTCTTCTTTTGCACCCGACTAAAAACACCATTCTAAGCATTTTTTGAAAAAATTTTAACATAAAAGTTGTAAATCACGATGAGGGCTATAACTTTCGTGTTTTAAGTTTTCCGAGAAGACGCGTCTAAAAAGGTGATACCGAGGTCCGAATTTTGGTGGGTTAAAACGCAATTTTTAAATAAGTTTAGGTTTAATGCAAAATTGGCTCAATTGTACCGCCATTACTGTACATACTGTACGGGCTGATTTTTAAAAGTATTTTTAAATCCGTTAAGATTTCGGACCTCCAAAAGACATATTTAGAAGCATCTTCTCAAAAAGTTTTCAACATAAAAATTATAGACCTCATCAAAATCTATGATTTTATGTTAAAATTTTTTTTCAAAAAATATCTCTAAATATATGTTTTATACGTCTAATTGTATCCAAATACGATATTATTTCGTTTTGAATCCATTAGATGTTTAGAAAGTCTGAAAACTCTCATTAGAACTATTTTTTTTATTAAAGTTCAACATGAAAATTGTAGATCTCATTATAATCTAAGATTTTTATGTTGAACATTTTTTTGAAAAGGTATCTCTAAGTATATAATTTATACATTTTTGCTTACGAAGATACGATTTTATTTTATCATAAATCCGTTAAAATTATTTTTCTTTTAAATCTGTTAAGATTTCGGACTACCAAAATATTATTTAAGAAATATTTTTTCAAAAAGTTTTCACATAAAAGTTTATAGGAATCATCAGAATCTACGATTTTGTTTTTCAACATTTTTCTAAAAAATTATTTTATAGATATATGTTTATACGTTTGTTCTACCGAAACAAAATTTTATATTGGTTTTTGAATCCATTAAGTAATTCGGCAAAGTCCGAAAACACTCATTGATGTATTTTTAAATAACTTTTGAACATAAAAGGTTGTAGAATTTGTCATCAGAATTTATAATTTTTATATTAAATTTTTTTTTAAAATTATAATATAATAATTATATATATATATATAATATATATATATATATATATATATATATGTTGTGTTTATGCTACGAAATAGTATTAAAATGTTATAAATTTAAGTTAAATAAATCTCAAATAGCAATTTTTTTTTTATATCTTAAATTCGTTAAAATTTCGGATAAAAAATATTCATTTATAAATATTTTTCAAAAAAAAATTAAACATTAAAATTTTAGATCTCATCAGAGTCTACAATATTCATATCTAAAGTTTTCCAAAAGTTATTTCTGCGTATATAAAGTGTATATTTGTGCATATTGAAATACGATTTTTAAATTTGTTACGATTTTTTTTTATTGCAAATAATCTGATACGAATTTGGACCAACAGAACATTCATTTCTTAAAAAAATTTCAATATTAAAATTTTAGAATTTATTGAAATCAACAAATTTTATTTTAGAAGTTTTTCTAAAAAATATCTCTAGATTTACGTTTTAAATGAATATTCAAAATATTTTTTTAATAAACTTTCGACTTTGTAAAAGATTTTCAACAATAGAATTTTAACATGAAAAATTATATCTCACTACAATGTTCAATTTTATCGTTAAAAGTTCTTTTTAAAAAAAATTATAAATATATGTATTATAAGTTTAAGTATATTCCTAATATCTATTTTTTCCGTTTTTAGAATCCTTAATAATTTGGAATGTTAAATTTTTTTTTTTTAAATCATTTGTAATTATCTTATGAATATAAAAATTACAACGTAACGATCATTAATATCATTTTATATATAATGACTTATATTTAGCAGTAACTGTGTGAGGGGACAATATGACCGCGGCAACGAGCGGATAAAAAGGCTCGTACATATACCAAAACGAACTCCACTTTTTACTGTAGAATCTACAGTGTCCACGCTGTTTTGCAAAAAAAAAACCCAAACATTTCTAAAAATTTGATTTTGCACTGGCTAAAACACCTATTTCTAAGCGTTTTTTCGAAAAACTTTCAACATAAAAGTCGTAGTCTCGATGAAGGCTATAACTTTCGTGTTTTAAGTTTTACGTGAAGACCCTTCTAAATAGGTGATTTCGAGGTATGAAGATTGGCGGGTTAAAATATAATTTTAAAAAAAGTTTGGGTTTATAAGCAAAATTGGCTCAAACCAACTCCGCTGTACACGTTGTACGAGCTGATTTTTGAAAATATTTTTAAATCCGTTAAGATTTCGGACCTCCAAAACACTCATTTAGAAATATCTTCTCAAAAAGTTTTCAAAATAAAAATTATAGATCTTATCAAAATTTACAATTTTTATGCTAAAATTTATTCCAAAAATATCACTAGATATATGTTTTATACGTCTAATCATACCGAAATACGATATTATTTTGTTTGAATCCGTTAGATATTCAAAAAGTCAGAAAATTCTCATTTATAACTATTTTTTTATTAATGTTAAATATGAAAGTTGTAAATCTCATTATAATCTATAATTTTTTTATTAAAAGTTTTTTTTAAAAAAGTATCTCTACATATATATTTTATATATTTTTGCTTACCGAGATATGATTTTATTTTGTTTAAATCCGTTAAAATTATTTTTGTTTTAAATATGTTAAGATTTCGAACCATCAAAATAATTATTTGAAAATATTTTTTCAAAAACGTTTCAACATAAAAGTTATAGAGGTCATCATAATTTACAACTTTTATGTTGAACATTTTTTCACAAATTATATCTAAATATATATTTTATACGTTTGTTCATAACGAAATAAAATTTTATTTTGTTTTGAATCAATTAAGTATTCGGAAAGTCCGAAAACATTCAATTAAAAGTATTTTTTCAATAATTTTTTAACATTAACGTTATATATCTCATCATAATCTACAATTTTCATATTGAAAAGTTTTTTTTAAATTATATCTAAATATATGTTTTGTGTTTATGGTTACCGAAATACGATTTTAAATGTATAAATTTGAAGTTAAAAAAATTTCAAAAAACAATTTTTTTTATATCTTTAAATTCGTTAAAATTTCGGATAAAAATTATTCATTTATAAATATTTTTTTCAAAAAAAATCAAATAAAAATTTTAGATCTCATCAGAATCTACCATTTTCATATTTAAAGCTTTTCAAAAATTATCTCAGTATATATGAATTATATGTTTTGTACATATTTGAATACAATTTTTAAATTTGTTACGATTTTTCTTTTTAGTAATAAATCTGTTACGAATTTGGATATACATAACATTCATTTATAAATATTTTTTTCTAAAAAATTTCAACATTAAAATTTTAGAATTTATTAGAAATCAACGACTTTTATTTTGAAAGTTTTTTTTTTAAAATATTTCTAGATATACGTTTTAAATGAATATTCAAAAATATTTTTTAAAAAAACTTTCGACTTTGTAAAATATTTTTAATAATAACTTTCAACATTAAAAATTATATCTCACTACAATGTTAATTTTATCGTTTAATTTTTTAAAAAAAATTCTAAATATACGTATTATACGTTCGAATATATATCTAATATCGATTTCTTTCGTTTTTAGAATCGTTAATAATTCGGAATACTAAAAAATAGAAGTATTTGCACTTATTATATGAATACAAAATTTACAATATAACAAGTATTTATATTATTTTTATATATAATGACTTATATTTAGAAGTAACTGTGCAATTTTTAAAAATATTTGAAGTATGATGTGGCATATAACATATTTTATCTTTCCAAATAGTTATATATATATATATTTTTTTAAACGTATAACTGAATATAAATTTTAATGAGTTGGATTGTAAAATTTGTCTTTAAAAAGCCCAACACTTCGCCCATTGGCACCCCTAAACGCTCTTTCGTCTTCTCCTGCTGCTTCCCCTCGCCGACCCTCCTTTTCTATATCCCCCCCGCCCTCTTGATTTTTCTAAATTGTAATCCGATGGAGTTCGTTGCTTCCATTGTTCTAGCTGCTCAAATAGTTACATATGTAGAATTATTCCCTCTTATTAGAAGGAAGAAATTTTCCAATTACCTTGATTTTTAATGGTTTGTGGGCTTTGTGGGCTTTGAAGCGGAGAATTTTGGGAGAAGGTGATAAGTCGGACATCCAATTGCCACTACCATGGGAAATTTTTATAATGCTCCGAATGTAAGTTTCGAAACTTACACCACACCTATTAAAATTTATATTTAGATATTTTTTTTTGAAAAAATCTTCAACTATAAAGTTATTCAGAAAAATAAATTATATTTTTATAATATAAATTATTTAAAAAAAAAAATTAAATAACATGTCAAATAAATCGCTAAGAAATTATAGATGAATAAATTGATTTTATATTATCATATTTTGATAATTATTTTTAACATAATATATAATATTTAAAAATAACTTGAACAACAAAATTATATATTTTATTTTTCTGAACAATTTTGTAGTTAAATTTTTTTTTTAAAAAATATACCTAAATATAAATTTTAATAGATATGATGTAAGTTTCGAAATTTACGTCCGGAGTATTATATATCTATCCATGGACTTGGCTCATATCAATTGTATGGGATATTGTCATGTTTTTAAAAAATAATCTTACATCAATCAGACGTAATTATGTTGTGATGTTTAATGGCTTTAATACCACTTTGTAATCATCATTAATTTTGTACCGGTACGTATTAATACCATAAACGCTCTTTATATATTTTCTTGAAATTTATATATATTAATAGTTATTTTATTAAAATATTATATATTTTTCGCCACATATTATATTTAAAGAAAGGACAAATACTACATACTATATATATATATAAAAAAACCAGGAGGGCTCAATACCAAATATCGACATCACAATTTGAGTCACATACCACTATTTGAACTATGTAGCACGGACATTCCAAATATCGACGTGTCCGTGCACGTGTCAGACACGACACTTCTCAGACACGTCACGTGGCGTGTCCCGAAAAAAATTAAAAAGAAAAGTCGGACATGCATATCAGACACTTCTTTCAGCGTGTCCGACACGCGAGTCGCGCTATTTATATTATTTTTTCTAGAAATGAAGATTATTTTTTTTGTTTATTCTTTTTTATAGGAACGAAGTTAATTTATTATTTGTAATAATATAAGATAATATAATATAGTTAATACATTCAGAATATTGATATTTTTAGTTTTAGTTGATATAAATTAGACTCTTAGTGTTTAGATTTATTGTCAAAAAATACAAATATATTAATTATAGATTTATTACGAATGTCATTATATTCACTAATATTTAAATATTTCGTTAAAATTATGTTTTTAATTATTTAAAATTTTTTATTGCCTATGTGTCGAACCGTATCGTGCCGTTTTTGTTTAAAAAATTGCCGTGTCACCGTGTACCGCTATCGTGCGTGTCGTGTCCCCGTGCCCCCGTGTCCGTGGTCCGTGCTACCTAGTTTGAAAACTTGTTGTGTGAATGCATGCCCTATGATATGCAGTGGGTGATTAAATGCAAAGGTCATAAGGATATTTTATACACTACTACGTTGTTTTTTTATGAAATAATTCATACCATGTTACAGAGTAGTAATATTCTTTTTTTTTTTTTTTTTTTTTTTTTTGCACTGCAAGTTTATGCGGGGTATTTAATGTGTTTTATTGTGGCTAAGAACTACAATTGAAACTGTAAGGTGTCTTTTTAAGTTCGGTCAGATTACTTGGGCAGTGATGGTTCTGGTGATTTCTGATTCAAAGCAGAATTTGACCCACCACGCGACGTGAGAATGGACGCTCGTTAGTCATGAGAACTGACCGAGTTTCTCATTATGGATCTCGATTCAGTCTAGGATATCGAAATTGGCCGAGGTCATGAAGTGTTCAATCGATCTCGGGCAAAATTGGTCAGGAGTGATCACAACAAAAAAGGCACGTGCATTTGCGAGGACGCTTGACCGATTATTATGGATTCATGCCAAATTATGTAGATCGTAAGATGCGGGCATATTGACCTTTTATTGCAGATCGACATCGAATTTAGTTTGACTTTCTTATCCCGTCATTCCATGTAAGCAGAAACACGGCTATAAATAATGTACTTAATCGTTCACACGCAGGAGGGGAGACTATGGACTTTTAGAGATTTAAGCAACACTTAGAGGGAACTAAGATGACTTGGGAAGAACTCTTATAACGAAGAATGAGGTCTCCTAGACATCGATTCATAGAGTGAGTGAGAAAAAAATGTATCACTATTTTTTACTTAGTGAATTCTTATCGCTGGTTGAGTGAGAACTCGTAGTTTTATCGCGATTCAGTCAAGAATTTTCACATAAAAATCTTGTAGCTTTGTGTGCTTTGATTTATTTCTTAGTTAACCTATGTTTTCGATTATTCAATATATCGATCTAGGTCATATCTAGTCAAATTGATTACATGGCATATGGATTTGCGCAAAATGCCTTGGAAAGCAAATGGAGACCGAAAAAACAAAGGGATAATTCCATATCAGCCCCCGTTTCTTTAAAACTGCCGAATCAGCCCCTGAAAATACGTTTTCAGGGGCTGATCCGAAAACGGTTTCAAAATAGGAGGCTGATATGGAATTATCCTAAAAACAAAAGCTTAACTTGCCTGCATTGATTATTCGGATAAATACGTATCAGTCCTTGCTTTTAGGTCCCTCATAATCATCCCCTCTATTCTCAAACTTACAAATCAACCCCTCCGTTTGCTGAGCGCTGCTATGTCAACAACGAGGGGCTGATATGTGTTTCTCCCTTGCTTATAAAAAATGAAACTGAACAATGAATGGTGTGCTTTCTTAGAACGGTGTTGAATATGGAACTGTTTAAAAGTGAAATTCATACTTAGTATGAAGAATGAATGGTTTGCATTCTCATTGCAAAGTGAAATTTGTCCATGAAAGTAGGGTAACTGGATGCAGTCCATCGATTGCGGTTAGCTCAACTGATTAGAAGTGCCTCAGCAAGCGTCAGCATCAAGGTTTGAATCCGCGTGGGGTAAAATCTCCCGCAGATTCTTTTTAAGAAAAATTCTTTGTACCACGTGGCAGGAATTAATCAACAAGTTCAAATAGAACTACCAATGATCTCCATGCAGGTTTCTCTTCCACGCATAATATTGAAATGCGATGCTTACAATAACAAAAAAAAATAAAAAAATTCTAGAGTCGTTCTGTCAAGAACATATCAACTATAATTTTTAGCACATAAAGAAATTCTATATGGTCGTTAATTGGGAGACTCTTACTGTCAGGAATTAGACTCTTCAGACGTCAACCAAAATGCGATTAAGCCCAAATCATAAGTTGGCAAAGTTATCTTTCAAGTTTGGTATAATTATCTCTATCGAATCTATATGTGTAATCAGCGAATTTAACCATATTTAATCAACACTAAATATCACTCAAACCCAATCATGCACTTACTAAGCAAAAGAAACTAGACACTACAGCTCATTGATAAATATTCATTAATACCTAAACCCTTCCAACCAACTGAATCAGCCTAAATAACCCGTATCTAAGTTCAAAGCTGTTCTCAACACAATCTTAAAACAGATTGACTCGAAAAGTCTTTATATCAAAAACAACTTCCCCTATGCCTCTTGGACGCTTAAAACTGTACCAATTACATTATTTAGTCAAACCTAAGTAGCCACCTAACCTCAAGCATATCTTCACATATAATAATTTTATGACAACACTCATGATTTGCTCTCAAGAGTTACCTGCTAAGTTGCGCTTAAACCAACAATAAATACGGACACGCCCCTAATAATAATATTATTATCCACTATGAATAAATAAAACCATCTATGCTTAAAAATTACAATACTATTTATACCTATATCTGTGTCAAATTTTTGTAAAAACATATAGTTCCGCCACAAAAACACATTCAAAACAAAAGGATGCTAAATATTAAGCGCATTATTCCAAAAACAAACTATATCAAAACTTATTGTCTAAGCATCAACTATAGGAGCAACAAAATAAGCATCCGCCCAACTAATGAGAAGAGAAGGCTAAAGTCCAGATGAAATCTTACTCCATCTAACTCAATCAATTGAAATATAAAAAACTTAATAGGCGCATTCTAAAATACTACTATACAAATGTATGAATATAAAATATTTTTTTTACAAAACCAATATCACATAAATATAACAAAAATATAGCATCTAAATCCTAAATCTATTGATTCAATATTTTTTTTTTTAAAAAAAACCCATATAATTATATACAAAAAACATTCGCTAAAACAAATAAATACTATAATAATTAATATCATACTATATTAATAAAAATATTTTTAAGTAAAAAACATTATATGAATATAAAAGATTAATAGACACAACATACGACACATCTATTTATTTTAGATACTATCTTAATTAATTTAAAACACAAAATTATAAATATATTGGGATATTTTTTTTAGGCTTTAAGTAATAGTCCAGACAACTAAATAATGAGTTTTTTCTATTTTTTTTCTTTTTTTTGTAAGGAAAAGCAAGCACCAATAAGAAGGGCTGATCTATCATTTTCCTATTCATGCATTTCCTTCAAATATTTTGAATATACTACATAATCTACGGGTACCATGAATAAATCGAAAGTGAAAGCCGTGTAGACCAGGCCGACGGGCTAGGCAACCCACACTATCACATGCGGGAGCCAGATTTTCCTACGCATAGCCGCCGATCTACTTCCTAGTTAAACTATTCGTTAGGCGTATTTCTCCGAGCATTATACCTATTATCCGATATCATGGGTAGTATCCGATACATCTAATGAACCGGATACCGTAATCTTTTATCTCAAAATAATAATATAATATATTATTATTTTTTAAAAAAATAAAAAAACCTGTACCTGATATGAAGATCAAAAACTCTGTCCCATGCAAGCTTCCTAGAATAATCACATCTACTATCAAGCATATTCTCCGACGATAAAAAAGCTGTCTACAGAAGCTGACCGTGCTTCCTACTTTTACGTGATATACACAATTCAGAACAGCGCTAACATATACAGACAACAGCAATGACTCCCGCGGCTTGGCAGAGAAACAAATGGCACGGCGCATTACCTCAGCACCGGATCACCTCTTCTGATCCTACACATAAAATTTGGATTTGAAGGCAATGGTGCAATCAGAGTAAATCTAGGTGGTATCTGAACAATTTTCGGTCAACCCGAAACCGACCCATGACCTGAATTTAATAGGCCTTAATACCCAAACCAAAAAAATACGATACCCGATCAGACCCGGATAATACCACTAAATCCGAATGCATCCGAACGAAAAAATAATCGGGTCAGCGTATCGGGCGGACACGTTCAGGAGAATAAAGACCCGCAATTATTAGAGATTAGCATTGCATTTTTTTCCGACAAAAATTAAAGAACAATACACAAATTACAACACAACATAAAACATTACTCATCACAAAAACCAACATAAAACAACTTTTAACTAACCACCCCAATACAACTTAAAACAAAAAAACCTTGACTCTACATAAAACCGAACAAAAAAAAAAAAAAATTATGACAGCTCACAAACTCATCACACAGATTAGTAAGACGATGACAATAAATTAGTAGCAGAAATGAATAATTCGGGCTCTAACCACGACCCGACCACGAAGATTGAATACCGAATCCTAAACACGAAAACTACTTATAAGTACCCGAAATAGACTGAAAAGATCGCACACCAGAAACCGAATCCGAACTGACCCGAACCCGAAATTTTTGACTTTTTCGGGTCGAATTTTCTGGATAAGTTCGGATAATGCTCAGCCCTAGTCAAGTCAGTCTGCAACTGAAAAAGATTTCAAACTAAATTTAGTATGGTGTAAAGTACAAAAATATTTACATAACAGCGGCAAAATAGATACAGTTTAAACCATCACGATCAACCAAGAAAAAAATCTAACGGTAAAATCGAGATGAGTGTCATTCTAGAATTTATTGACATACTGGTCCATTAAGTGGGCTCATTGTGGATAGGATTTTTCTTTAATAATTTTTTTTTTTTTAAAAAAAAAAGAGAAGAAAACAAGCAGCAGGCTGATATCATGCAACAACATTATGGGTTCTGAAGAATAACCCTCGGAAAACATGATTGTGACACGATTCATGCTTTTCGTAGCATTGTAAAGATGTAATAACCAATTCGACGGCCGCTCACAAGCTTGCAGGCTTGGATCATGTGCACCAATTCTTTGGTTTTTTTTAGATCTTGCTCACGTTGTCACGTAGCAATGTTCTGGCTGAGTCACACTCGGGTCCCCTCGCTATACAAATGGTTTAGCCAGGAGTGCCAGACTAATTTAATGCTCGGAGTTACGATCAAAATTTTCTGTGCCGAGCTAAGCCTGAGTTTCCGAAACAATAGTAAACTCAGATCCCACAAAAACAATAGGCACAAACACAACAAACAATGCCCTAAACCATGCCGATGGTGCCGTGCCGACCGTGCGGATATATATTTATTTATTATTTAAAAAAAATTAAAAATTAAAATTAAAAAATTCAAATATAAAATTTTTTGACATGTGCTGTGCCGGTTCGTGCCATGCCGACAACTGCCGAAACAGGCACGTGCTGTCCGGCACGGACTGTGCCTACTAGCACCGAAAACCATGGTTACGATAGCACACTAAAGAGAATTCAGATAGGAGTTATGGATTTTAAGGATCAACATCAGTTACGGATTGTGAAAGGACGCCACTAACTCTACTTTGCTTTAGTAACTTTAAAAATTCTTATAGGAATTACAACTTCATTGGCATTTGTATATATAACGTCTGTTGTAGAGAGCTTAGGCATCTCTCACTTTTTCTTCATTAAATAAAATTGGGCGTTCTCAACCAAATCTCTCTCTCTCGTTCTTGTCTAGAGTCGGATTGAACTTAGGCCATTCGGGATCTAAGTGCCATGAAGCTTATTAGAAATTTCTAGCCTCGTGACAACGTATAGGTATGAGTATAACATGGAACTGTCAGAGGCCGAGATGGTACGCTTTTCTTTTCGTCCTTTTCGGATCTTCTCAGGTTGAGTAGCGCAACACCCTGCTCTCGCAACAATGATTACAGCTAGCTCCGACTTCCCTTACTTTTTGAAAGTCACGGACTCGTCAAGGTGGCTGTCCTAACCTCATAACGGTCAAACCTTATTTCAATAAACACCGCCCCTCCCCAGGACGCTGCTTTAGTGACTCCCCTCGCATTTCTGTCTTCGACTGATTGGTGAACGGATTCCTTCAGTGCTATCCATTTAAGGATGTATGGAGACCCAGAGTCCTGTACAGGTACACCTTGCATGGGCGTAAGTTTATCGAGGTTGAGCAACAGTCGTAGACGCAGACATATTCTTTTACTGTATTCTCGGAATTCTAATACACATCTGAACGTGCCAATAGAGTTTAGAAATGCAAAACTAATTAATATTTAATTTATAATTGCAACTCAGGATTTCTATACTATGCCTTTAATTCCGCATCTCGAAACATCTTGTGTTTTTTGTACAAAATTAGTCACGCTAGACCAATTGATATTGTGTAATTAAGTTATTAACGTCGGAAAGAGTGTTAACAGATGAATGCGTGATTTAATTCAATAAATAGTCCATTTTATATTTTTTTACGACTTGGGATCAGTAAATATGTGATTTATCGATCCCAATACGTAAAAAAAATACTATTTTGACTAATTTCGGACTATTTTATCGGACCTAATAGTATTTATGTTTGAGATATCTTTAATGCGCTAAACTCTATTTAAAAAAAAAAAGGTGAAATAGAAACTTTTTCCAGCATGATTGAGTCTAAAAAGAAAAGACTAGATAGGTTTGATAATTTCCCCTCTAACGAAAGTGTCCGGTAAGTGTTTCCCTGAAGCAAGCAATTATTAGCTTCACTTTTTTTATAAAATATAAAAAATTATGAGCAAGCAATTATGAGCTACGGAGCGCAGTTAGCTCAACTAGGTGGAAGGCGCCTCAGGAAGCGTCACCATTCAGAGACGAGTTCACGGATGAAATTTTCGCAGTATTTTTTAAAATTCTTTGTACCTCATAGAGGTGCTCTCGTCTATAAAAGGCTTATACTCGGATCCCAAAATGTCAGTCGGGACTGAACGTGAAAATTTTCTGTGAGTTTGAAGTTCCTATGCGAACGTGCGCTCGTATTACGGATTCCACCACGATAATCTCAAAAACTATTTTTACAAAAAATGTTGTTTTCTTTCTGCACTTTCTATGATGTAGGAGTTCTACAGCACTTTTTCTTAGAAATACTACTTACAGATTGTGTATTTCGCAGAAATGGCCGGAAGTCACCTTTCATAAATAATATATAATGATAAATTGTGATTACTTTTTGAAAAAATTTCTAAATAAAAGTTGTATATTTTAATGAGATCTTTATGTAAAAAAATTTCTAAAAATTTTTAAATAAATATTTTAAAGCTCCAAAGTTTAACGCGCGCGCTTGAAGCGACTTTCAAAATAACTTTAAATGCTATTTCAAATCGGTTAAATTTTAGAATACCAAAATATTTACTTAAAAATATTTCTAATATGAAAGTTATAAATCTTATCAAAATCTATAATATAAAATTTTATCAAAAAATAATCATAATTTTGTTTTTTTATAATATACTCGTATGTATGATAATTCCGTACACACCGGCATAGGATCAAAGTTGAATTAATAATAACCGTTGCCGTAAGCCAAATCTGGGATTAGGTTATCGGCCAGCTTAGGAGGCTATATAAAAGAAACTTTGACAAACTCTAAGCAACAAAATAGCGCACTAAATGGATGACGGCACAAAAACTTTTCCGATTCAGATTCAACTCTAAGTGCTATCAATTAGGCATTACAAATATTATTCTAAATAATACATATATATACACGCTCTCTCTCGTGGAACATAATGCTTGTGAAATAGAAATGTTCTTTTGAAAAAGACAGTTATAAATAGAACTTAATATCCCGATATTCTATAAAAAGAAAAAAATATATATATATATTCCCAGACAATATCTCATGCGGAAGCCAATCAGAAAACAAGACAAGTCGTATTGGCCCAGCCAAAATCTAAAGCATGATCTTTTCGCACAGCCACCCCACTAGAGCAAGAAAAACGGAATTGCGTGATGACCTAACCGATCCTTTTGACTCTCAAACTCATCCAGCACCAACCTTAACAAATTGACCTATCATTATCATGTCATCATCAGAATGCATGTCAACATTCTTTTTTCATTCTCTCAAAACAAGATATAATTTATGCACATAAATATATCATTATCTTCTTTTGATTGGTCCCGCCGGCCATTACAAAAAGTCCGAGGTAGTGCATTACAGTCAGCTTCCCACAAACAAAAGGCTAAGAGTAGCCATTCTCCATCGATGATCATACATCCCTTTACTCCAAAGAAAAGGAAGCTAAGTAGTACGGATCAATCTGAATCTGGCTTTTTTTTTTTTTTTTTAAAAAAAAAAAGCACTACCCGTGAAAATGATGAGGCTGTGATTTCAGGGCCATTGGGGATTACATTGAGTCTTTGTTAAATGGGTACACTTGGGTCGGAAAGTTGTGGATAAGAATTTATAGGGATTAGGAAGGGGTATTTGGCTCGGGCTTAATAGTAGACGGAGGTTCAGGCTGATGGTGAGAGTAGATAGCTGTAGCAAGTGAAATAGGCATGATGCAGAGAGCTTTGGACTGAAGGAACTGCATCGCTTGGCCGATATCGTCTTCCATGAGTTTTGCCACCTGTCTCTCCGTTCCATCCGTAGACCATTTGTCCCAAACATGCTGTTTGTTTCCAGCCTCGCTTTTATCTCCCTGGGAATGGAAGAAAGAAGATAAGGTAAAAGAAGAAAACTAAACAGGAATAATACAAAACTGAGACAAGAAATAAAATTATCATATGTAGCTTCTTGAATATAAAGCATTTATTCTGTGGGTAATATGCAAATGCCAGGTCATCTGAAGACACCTACACTTATTGATATTCCTATAAATTGAAAATCATTAGAATAAGTCTAATCATCGCATACTTAGACATAGTGAATAGGACTTCTTATTATGCATAAATCTGAATAAAAGGCATAAAATGTCGTCAATAGAAACAAAAGAATGGTTCAACATATCCTCCCTAAAATTAGTTTATTCGTGAATAGGACTGCTTGGCAGATCATGCAATTGGGATTTGGGGGAATTGCATATCAGCCCCCCACTCAAAAAAAGTGCTGATTAGCCCCCCACTCATGATTCGTTACAGATCAGCCCCCCGCGCCCAAAATTTCATTTTCCGGACAAAAATGCCTATATCCATTTAACACTTCGGAGCTCCAACACATCTAATTAAAAGTATTTTTTGGAAAAACTTCTAAATAGATGTTTTTGGGTTTCTATTCCAGCGAGTTGGCGGATCGATCCATTAATAGTTCGGACTCCCAAAACACCTATTTAGAAGCATTTTTTGACAAAAAATTTAACATAAAAGTCGTATATCTTATCAAGATCTAAAACTTACATATGAAAATTTTTCCAAAAAATACTTCTAGATAGGTGTTTCGAGGTGTCAAAGTGATGAAACATATATAGGGGTATTTCTGTCCGAAATGAAGAGTGAGGTGGGTGCGATGTCAAGAGAAAATTGGAGAGCAGCTGCTAAATAAGAACGAAGTTAGGGGGCTGATAAGTAATTTTCTATTGGGATTTTTCCTTGTTCTACCTTATGCTTCACTATATCATGTGTAGCCAGAGTTTTATTTGTCGCTGGTTCAATAGCAGCAAGCAGGATAACGTGAAGAGGAAGAAGAAATATACATCCAAGAAACAACTTATGCATCATTAAGAGATTTAAAAATAAGTTGCTATATAGACCACCTCAAATCAAGTTATATAGGAACTGAGGCTACTTCAATAAAAAAATAACCTGAACTCCGATATCAGGACTGATGACGAACTTCAAATTCCAGTAGTAGTGAGACAAAAGTAGGGCAAGCCTATTAATACTAGCGATAGAGATTGATGATTATTAGCAGAAGAAGTTCATCATATTTTAGTTCTTCATATACATTACAAGTGAACTATAATTTGCTGTTAAAGCTACAACAGCATACCTTACATCATCAAATTATCATGAATACTACAGAATCAAGATATAGAATAAAATAGCTATATAACTTATCAGAAGTGCGTCTAAAATCAGTCAATACCTCGTCAGATGAAAGTGGGATATCCGCCACAAGCTGTGCCACCGCACCAGTACCGCCTAGCCTGCTCATACTCAGAACCTGCCTCATTAAGCAAGTTAAGAAATATAAATGTCACAACAGTTTTCAAGTTAATAAAAGATTCAGAGGTCCAGTTAAGTTCCAAGCTGTATAGCTGCATGAGAATATCACATACCTTAACTTGCAGCTTCAAAAATTTGACATAATCCAGAACTTCATCCAGCATAGCTGCTCTATCAGTCTGCATGGTGAAAAGTAACCATAGATATCAATGGCATGAATGATTGAGATAAAAAATGTGAGAAAAGAGAGACATATAAAAAGTACGTTAAATAAATGATGAGTACACTCTTAGATCCAGAAACTGGAATTTCTCAAAAGATGCTAAAACTTTATCTTGAAGTTCATAGGAAATATCATAGCCTACTTTGTTCTCATCTGTGACATACATGTATCTAACGGTTATAGTTACCAAAAATAAAAAAGGCGAACAAAGTCAGAAGCCCAACTATAGTGTACAGTGAAATATAAACAAGGGTATTATAGAATATAGCTAAAAGAAAAACTTATTTATGACCATCTCTAAGGGGAATACCAGTCCACCCTTTCACAGGCTAGAAAACAGGTGGAACGTGACAGAAAATGAAGTAGTACCTTCAATTTGCTTCAGAAAAAGTGTACCCGATATTTCTTAATTCAGGAAATAACATATTCTTTTAAATTGGGTGGAGTTTCTTAGGTCCTCTCTCTCGTACTGCATGATTTTTCTCAAATCTAAACCAACCTACATACTAAACAAGAAGCGAGAACTAATCTACTTCAACAAATTATCCATAGCTCAGTACTTCAATGCTTTGGGCTATGACAATATTAATCAGAGAAAATAGCATGTTGTTTCACAGATATAAAGTCACATGACAAAATGACCTTATTAGAGTTAGGCATCAATTCCTGCAAAGCCCTCATTCTTTCCGCGATTTTTTCTCTTCGTAGCTGCACCAAAAAACCAAGACAAAATGACTTTTCATAAAATCACTGTGTGTAAATCTAAAGAGAGAAAATTCTGTTGTCATAAATAGGAATATCTACATAGAAAGACCTGTACATGAAATTGTGGATGAAGTCATTACTAATACAAAAATATGAACAGTTTGACAATCATGTGGTGCAACAGAATTGCTCTCAAGTTGCCAGCATTAAGCAACTACGCGCCAAAATCATGAAAGAAATCAGTGCTGATCATCATTATATTCTCCGCCCTCAAATATAAAGACCACCATCCAAAAAGAATGCCTATCTCTTTCTATAATCCACTTGGCTGCGAAATAATTAGATAATACCTTCTGTTGATTCATACTATTACAAAGAAGATATCATGCATATAGTATTTCTTTTGACAAAGGTTATTTTCCACGAGTCCGACACTTATAACTAATCCAAGTAACATAGCATACAACATCGTACAAAATTTCAGTTAATCAATGAGCTAAATATCCCATTGTGACAACAGGATATCATTACCCGTTCAGCTATACTATGTGGATCAGTAGCTTGGCCTCGCCTTGCACGGACCCTCGGTCGTGGGGCTGGCGGCTGCGGTGTTGTAGCAACTTGGCTTTGCATAATTTGACCATGAAAAACCTGTAATAATCACAATTAACGATAATTGAAAAAACAAAATAGAACCCTGCAAAGGCCAGACATATAAAAGCGTGATCTACCTGTGAAGGTGGGTTGGGCCGAAGCTGGTGGGGTTGCATATGGCCAAACGCAGGAATTAAGCTAGACAATTGAAGTGGAGCCCTCTCCTGCCAAAAAGAGTAAAAATAATCAGTTATTATGTCAATCATAAATTACCTACACCTTAACTTAAATTGTCTGGTACACAAACAGAGTTACAGTTTCAGATTGGACACAAACAGAGACACAGTTTCAGATTGAGAAAAAAAAAAACAAAGCAGCTGAAGTTTACTTATAAACATTTATTAACTCTTTTTTTTTTTAAATTAAGGGGTTCCCTCATCCAGCGCCCGCTACAGTTGAGGAGAATGTTGCCACCAGGATATACGTTCACGGCGCAAAATTCATTTATTTACAAACACGCATCTGCCAAACTTGAACTTCATATAGTAGCAAGATTTCATTGCACAAGGTGTTGCAAAAGTGCAATTATATTATAGGATAAAAGAAGGGTAACTAATAAAATAAAATAAAATAATGTCTGCCACCGACAAAAACCCTTGATGAGAACCAAAAAGGTCTCAAATACCCTTAATTTACGTTTCAATGTACACTGATAGCTGCAACCGGAGAACCAGTAGCTTCAGTTCATACCAAAATCTAGCACTGTTTTTAGCTTCAACGACGCCAAGGGCAAAACCGTCATTCCATTAGCAAATAAGCCAAAAATTCAATTACGAGTCCGGTCACTCACCAACTTCGCCGAAGCTTTGCCGTCGGCATCATCCCAGAGCCGCTTCACACTTCCGGCGGCCTCCGCCGCCTCAGCAACGAAGCCAGCCCCACTTTGGTCCAGACCTAATTTTAACGGGAACGTGGCGGCGCCACCGGACCCTCCGCCGACGACGGCTGCAGAAGGGCCCTCCCCGGAGCGGAGCTGGAGGCCTATATCTCCGGCGGAAGGAACCATTCCTTCTCCGCCGCCGTAGCCTGGCATCGAGAAGAACTGCTCCAAGAAATCGTCACCGACTCCCTCCCCCGGTGGCGGCGCACTCGCCATGGCTCGCCTTAATACTCGAGCTTCTTCTGCGAGTTGTTGTCAGCGTTCATCGACGACACATAGAAAGAGAGAAAGGTTGGGATTTGGGAATGTTTTCTTTAGCTTCCTCTGTCTGTGTGGTATATAAAGAGAAAAAAGAACTAGGGAGGAGAGAGAAAAAGAAAGGGAGAATGCCGTTTCAGCCCCTTCCCCTCAAGGAAGAAAAAAAAAGAACATAGGGAGGAGAGAGAAAATAAGGGCGGGGAAGTGGGTCACTGTGGGTGTGCGGAGAAAGGAGGGAAAAGCGTGCGGACCTAAACAGAAATTGTACCTATTATATATTCCTAATTTTTATTTTTATATTCTAAATAAATATTTATATATATTTTATTAAAATAAAAATATTATAATTTTTTTTTAAAAAATTTTCTGAAGCTCTAAAATCTTAATATTTAATAATTTTTTAAATTTATTAAAATTTTAGAATCCAAATATACATTTAAAAATATTTTATTTTAATAAAATTTATAATTTTTATTTAATTTTTTTATAAAATATATATAAATATTTTAAAGCGTAACAATAAATATTAAAAATATAGAGGTGGCAGAGAATTTTTATTTTATTCGCGAGACGGAGGCGCGCGTGTCTGTTGTCCCTGTTTAGCGCCTTTCTTTTGATTTTCGTACTGATTTTCTCCTCGGATCAGACTCTTGACGGACGGATCACATCATCACTGCACTTTTATATGTAGTTTTATTCGAGATCAGCTAGTCCGTAAAACAGGAATAATTACGGTTCTTTACCGAACTTCAAATTAATTCCTTTTCTAATAATTATTAACTACTTATATATATTAATTGTTGTTAAAAAATTAATAGAAAAAAAAGATCATAATATCTTCTATAATTTCAGTGTTAATGTTTTTTTTTTTTAAATCTCTTTCGAAGTTTTTTTTTATAACAAAAATTTTAAGGGCTAAAAATATGTATTTAGAAAAAATTAAAAATAGTTTGAATACAAAAATTATAGACGACAAAAGATATATTTTTTATATTTAATTTTTAAATTGAAATATATATATATATAATATATATATATATATATATATATATATATGTATTTATATATATATGTATTTATTTTAGATAAATTTTGTGAATATACAAACAACATGAGCCATGAGTTTGTTTGACATAGTTTTGGAAAACAGGAACTTTTTCGCCAAAATCTCATCATGATACAAAATTATTTATTAAAAAAGATTTTTTATACTTCTGTAATTATATAGTTTAAATTGTTTTTTTTTTAAAATTGATATTGAGAGAAACATAGCTCAAAACATTTATAGGTAGTTCTAACAATACTTTTCAAAATCAATGTTGGAGGTATTTTTTATCCATATCTAATATTTAAAAAAAATTTGAAAAAATGCAATATCAGTCTTGGATTCAAAAAATTGATTGTAAATCAGTAGATTTTTAATATTAGCAAATCAGACCTGTTTTTAATTTCAAAAGAAATATTTTTTAAAAATGTTAGAATATGAAAAGTATTAAATGCTTGTGCAATCTACAATTTTATTCTAAATTTTTTCTCAAGTATTATTTTTAAATAAGTAATTTAAAATTTAATGGATTTCAAAACAAATCTGCTAACCACTATATTTTTAAATTTTCAAATATCTATTTAAAAATATTTTTAAAAACATTAAATACAAAAAAATGGTTTTATTTATTAATATTTGCACTTACAATTATTTTAAAAAATATTTTTAAATAAATATTTAGTTACAAATTAGGAACGACCTGTATAATGCAGTCCTATACAGAGACTGATACATATAGCTATCTTACAAGACATATTTTTAAAAAAATTATTATATTTTGAAAAAAAAATTTTAAAAGAGAATTCGAGGTGGACGTTTACTGTGAGATCCCACCATAAAGTTACGATGAGTCAATCTGATCTCCTTTTCTTCTACGCGTTTCACACAATTTCAGAACTGGTTTTAAACCACGGACCGGTGGATCGTGTAGTTATGATCGTTAGTCTCTTTCGATTTGGAATGATTTAAGGGAAGTACGTATCGGCCACCTTTTTCAAAACTATACAGATCTGCATTTAAAAATGAAAAAAATGCCTGACATAATAACATGCGCCCAGATACTGATTTGCACAACTCTAAAATAGAAAGACTGATACACAATTAACTATAACTTAATCCAGCGCGCCAGTGCTCCAGTGCGTCCATCAGGCTGCCATAGGCTTTAGCCTCCCACGATATGCGATATGATCGGCGAGGATGTGAAGTAACAATGCAATGAAATGGCACGTGAAGGAAATATATGCACAATATGAAAGGGCTACTAGTAATTGATCACAGACAGCTGAGTATTGAACTTACATAGCACATGTAATATCCAAGATCTTCGGTGCCAAACCAAATCGAATTTCGGTAAAATCAAATCCCAGGATATATACTTATCGTGCTAATATGCATCTATTTATTATTTTTTTTCATAAAAATATTCACAATTCAAATTTAAAGTTATTAGATACCTGCCTTGCTGGTTGATGTGATGCAAATAACTATATTATAGATATGTGCCGTCCAGCACAGGCCGGGAACATAAAACAATGATAACATCCAGCAATTTTTTACAAAACTTGCAATCACATAAAACCAAGAGTTTACCATACAAAACAAGCTTTTAAATGTCGCATACGGAGCTGCTCATCAGATCCCATTATCAAAAGATATGCAGATGATCGCAACCAGATGTACTATTGGAAATCTGTGTAGATGTAGATCTAGGTTACCACAAGTAGAAGACATTAGAAGTATGATACTGTTCCACTTACGCTGAATAGAACAATTAGAAGTATGATACTGTTCCACTTACGCTGAATAGAACAACGCAAAACTGCCAATATCACAAGCACCAATTATGTGTTTCTACACAGAATCACGCCAAGTTCACGCTAGACCCCCTCTTAGATGTTCCTTCGCTTTTGACATTGAAGCCATAAGTTCCTCCTTTTTTTTCTGTCCGATGCTCAATGCTTTTGGATTTTCAGGTTTTGTTCGCTTGTTGAGGTTCTTTCGACAGTTCTGTCTCAAACTCTTTAGCTAGCTGAACAGAAAGTACTAACAAATGTTTTATATCCATGTCAGCAATAAGCATCATAAAGTAAAGGGAACTTCATAAAGTGAAATGTACCAGTATCGACGACCAACTGCGGACAAATATTTTAACGGGAAAAATTTGATACTTCTAAATTAGTCCTGAAACAACATCTTTCGCAAGATAATGACAATCAAGCGCTTTGGTATAAGGTTGTGATGAAAGGACATCGTTCAACCGTTTATGAGAGAATTATCAATCCAATAGAAATGTTGGTTTAAAGTAAAAATCGTTCATGAAGGAGATTTGTACTGAACATCCCTATCACTTTATAATGTGTTTTGCTTTAAAAGCAAAAGCATGTCCATTATCATGTCCAACATACTGCGAAATTGCAAAACTAATTTCTAAGTTATGCCCAAAACAAAAATTTGCTCCCGATGTATGATTTGAACAAATTTTGTGCTCGAGGTTGACTCAATTAGACCAAAACAGTTCTTCTGTTACCATGATGATTCAAGTCAGCCACAAGGTTTATGTGCGGGATATAGATAAGTTTCTGTAAATTTCAAATTCGAAACATGTAGATCATGCCGATAATTAAATATTATTTTTTATATTTATATTAAATTAAAACGTAAAAAACTAAAAATGCAATAAAAAAACTAAAAAAATCAAAAAACCTGGTCAGGCAACAGATCGCGGGTGTGATCTAACACAGGTCGCGCGCCGCCCAACCTGTTAAGAGCACTATTCATTTTCTTCGCAAGAAAGATAAACAATACCACAGATTATAAAAAAAAAAAAGAAGCTTGAGACACCGTGCCGGCCGGCTCAGCACTGTGTGCCGGATCCCAACAGATCTGGCACATTTCGGGCGGCACGGCATGTGCTTCCTGAAACGTAAAAACCATGGTCAGTCCACACTTGCATGGAGCCAGCACGATACTTGTCGTTAGAAAAGAATAATATGGATTACAATTGTGTGCTAAGTGCCCCAGGTAGTCTAAACCCACCAGTTAGTTCAATGACGTGATCAAGGGAACATTGGTTAAACCACTCAGAAACCGTATTGGTTCATGAGTTGGCCTTAGTAACAAATTGGTGCTTTCTTTAGAATATTTGATTTATAAATGTTTACGTTGCACTTTGCTTGTTAATTTCCAATGAATTACATGAAACAAAGACAGGTACTCACAATGTTAAGTCACAGTTTCATATACGTCCAAATCCAGCTAACATTGGCCTCCCTGGGGTAGTAGATGTAATATTTCAAACTGGGGAAGTACAAACCGTGGCCTGCATAGCATAAACTAACGTATTAACATCATTCATTGAGGCGATCAAGGAAACAATTGGCTAGAACTTCATTCAGGACTTAACATCTTCCAATATTTGAATGAGATGATAAAGGACTCTGACACTCTTCCCAATTGTCATGAACTTCATAAGATACTAGAACTTAACATCTTCCAAGTTCCAATACTTGAAGTATGTTATATTTAGCCTTCAAATATATTGCAGCCATTATGTCTCTGATCAGCGACTCAGCAGCATGTTTAGATTGTAGATTGTAAGTGGTAAAATGAAGTAGATTGTGGTTTCCTGCTATAACTTCAATCCAGGTAATATTAGGCACCACTACTTCAATTTTAGTAATGTTAATAGTACCACTACCAGGTTATATTTTAAAGTTATGAAGATTTACCTTTAAAAATGAAGTTCAGCACCAACATATAGTATTGAATACATCTTGAAAGGTTTTCCTCAGAGAGAGAGAGAGAGAGAGAGAGAGGTAGGTTTTCCTGAGAGAGAGAGAGAGAGAGGTACCTCATGGGCACCTCCGAGGTCCGAAATAACATCAGTGAGAGATAACCTAAGCTAAACTCATTGAAGTTGCACATTATAGCTTTTCTCTGTGAGTAAAATAGTAGGCTTTCCTTTATACATACACAACAGGTGTGTGTGTGTGTGCATGCGGACGCATGCATTAGCAAGAAGGGGGCGGTGACACCCCTCGAATTTTGCAAAAAACTGGTATAAAATTTATATATAACAAGGATATAATATAGCCAATGGCAGCAAAACCACCTTAGCTAAGTAGTAGAGCGGGTTGTTTTTAAACATGTGGTTGTAGGTTCGATGCCCACTTTTTTGGCTTTTTTTAAAAAAGACTTAAAGTACTTTTCATGGACCGGGGCGGTAACAACGGCTAATATGTAAAAGCTCTACTACTTTCTCTTATATTAGGGTTTACTTTTTGTGTAGTTAAATTATGGAGCGATTTTCGAAAAAAGAAATTGAAGTTGAAAGTTCTAACGGAAGTAATAGTTACAGTCAACAATCTCCTTCAACACCAAAAATAATTAAAAGATGCTTCCTTGCAACAAACATTGTGAAGACAAATTTGCATAATTTAACGGGTAATCAATTTTTGAATAATTGTCTTTAATGTTAGATTGAGAATGATATACTTGATATTATTACAAATGAAATTATAATTAACCGTTTTAAAAATATGAAAAATCGTGGAGGACAGTTGTAAGCAAGTTATGTGTTCTTTATTTTTGGAAGTGAAGAACATTGATTTATTTTATATAAGTAGTTTTTGTTCAAGTGAAAAATTAATAAAATTAACGTTATCAAAATATGAAAATCGTGGAGGACAATTGGTAAAGCAGAGTTGTGTATTCTTTATTTTTGGAAGTGAAGAACATTGATTTATTTTATATACGATTAAGGATCCCATCTTAACAAACATTTCTGGATCCGCCAATAATATATATATATATATAGACACACACAACACACATACCACACAACACACACACACACGAGAGTTGCATATGCCTACAACTTCGTTCCTCTCTTACTTAAGAAAATGAGAAACACCTCCTCTGCTTTTACTAAAATCAACAAATTGTAAATCTTTCCCTTAAAAGTTTCTAGCTTCTAATGTATCTTAATTTTATTTGTATTGGTGATAGGCGTAAACAGACAAGCAGCTTAAAGTATCAAACCTAGGATACTTTCTTTCCTGAAGACACCCAACACAAAGAGGGTGGTTCTAGAAGTTTATCTTCAATTGAACCAATCACTGTTTATCTATCCCCTTGTTTCCTACCTAGATTTGGAGTTCATTTAATCCATAAGGTTTTAATCGGCTTATGAAAAGGTAAGGTGAAGTTGATGAACAGTAAGTCATTTGGAATTCACATAATAAATCGATAATCATGTCAAGAACAATAGATGACTCTTTCAGGAATAAATGAGATCATGAATGCATCGGATCAAAGGCTAACATTACTAGGACATTATTTTTTGTAAACCAACATTTTTTAAAGGAGAGAAGATTATTAGTTAAAATGATAATAAGGTTTTCTCTGCAATTAATACTCTCCACAGAGATGTATTGCTATTCTGGCTCAACCCGGAATCATCTATTCCTTGAGTAGATCTCCCAACATAAATATTGCCAATCTTGAATCTTCATTTATTTTTCTACATCTAAAAGATCCAGTTTCGACCAATGCACATCAGAATGTGAAACTAAACTAAAGACCAAATATAACTGAAAGTAACATGTTTTTTTTGCCTCTCAATGATTGCATTGATGCTAATTCTATTGTGATGGTAAAATGTTCTGTAAACAACTCTTGCACATACTGTTAAAGCAGTCCTACCATGAAATCTTCTAGAGCTATGGTTGGATAAGCAGCAATAATGAATTAACCAATTCATAGAATGTCCAATTGAGTTTCAGCTCAAAACAGAAGCGAGATAAAATCTAATCCAAACTGAGCTTGACACTTGCATTTGTGCTTAAATTAGACGGTGTTCTTCGCTATATCTCCCTTCAAGCACAGGTTAAATAGTTTATAAGTTACTGTTACATAATCCAATTTCCCACCAAAGCAAACATTAAGGCAGGGATCTACTTGTTTCTCAAAAAAAAAGGTCACGGATCTACTCAAATTCTCAACAATTACAACATAGAAAAATTCAACCAACTAACAAAACAATTCAATCATGTCTAATTAGAATGCTTGTTAATTTGCTGCTACCTGCTGGAAGCTCTTGACAGTTGATCAATGCCGAAGCCAAATTGCGGCAGCTGCTTCGGCCGGAAACGAGCGCCACAATCCGGCGATGACAGCGAGCTTCGGCAGGCCGAAACCTTACAACAACGAACACCACTGCCGCCCGCGGTAACCGCTATGCGTAGAACCCAAGCTGAGACTTATCTTGGACAATCCTCCTCCACCTTGGCTGAAGAAGTAAAAGTCGGAGAAGACGAGAGAAGAATTGGGAGAAGTTGAGAGCTATTTGGAAGTTTGCTTGCCATTATAGATGTTGAAGAACAACACCATTGCTGCGGTCTCTCTGTGCTCTGCCAGCTGTTTGCGCCTTGGCGGAAGATTTTTGGGATTTTATCAAAATTCCTTCTTTATAAATTAGTCCATCATACATATATAAGTATATAAATATAAAAAATAAATTTCCTCTGTTTTATAATATTTATATTTAAAAATATTTTTAAATAAATATTTTGAAGCTTTAAATTTTTATGTACCAATAAATAACTACTTTGAAGTCTCAATCCTAATTTTTTTTTGAGAAAACTCACTCAACCTATTTAAATATACTTTTTGAAAAAAATTGCTTTAGGAAAAAAAAATCGTTGTCTTTACTAAATAAAGTTTTGTATCAGCCTTTCCGACGTATAAAAAGGAAAGAGTACAAGTAGTATGGCAGTACCACAAAAACGTACATTGGAGAAAGATACATCAAGTATACAACATAAATAGAAGTACATCAAATGGCAATACATCGTGGATATAAGTACATTAAAAATAGAGAGAAGCTCATTGCCTACAATAGAGTCGATCATTTACCATAGTAGAGGGGATGTATCAGAGCGGTGTCCGTGCAGACGTACCAATATTTGAGAAATCTTCTGTCTGCAATGTTCTCTGAGATTCTTGCCCAAGAATGTAAGGAGCAAATCATACTACTAACACAAAGTAAGAGTTTCGTAAAATCAGATAGAAGACTCAGTAGTTTTGCTTAACAAAATGCACCAAAAAAAGCAAAATAGATAAAGTCGCATAATCGAATCTTTTGGAGGGCATAATATAAAGTTATAAAGTACATGTAATAAATATTTTTGGTATTCAAATTCCTTTAGAAAATTATTATACATATATATATTTTTTGGCTTAATTTAACAATTATTAGAAAAATTGAGAGTTTATTTGAGAGGTTGGTAAGAAATAGTGGTGGTTGTATATGTAATTATACCTAGAGTTTGTTAGGGTGGCATATATCATCTATTTTAAAAGTATGGATTAGTGAGGAGGGTTAGCATCATCTTGTATTCCTTTGCATCTTGCTAGGTAGAGCACAAGTATAGCATCTTTGTTCATCTTTTAAGGGGTTTTGTTACCCAGAAAAAAAAAAGAATTCTTAGAATACTTTTGTAGCTTGCTCATAATAATACTAATAACATACCTTGCTGAAAATACTAAAATAGCTTGCATGAACACTTTGTAGCTCACTCGGAACATTTCAGTTCATACACTATGGTAGTAGTCCGGAAAACTTTTATAGCAGTACGAAATACAAAAATAGCCGTTTGCGCGATTTTCATATTTATCATCAAAAGCAGGGTTTGATTTCTATGAATTTGAAAAGCATATATTTTTGGGTATTATTCCATCTTTTTATTTAGTATCTCTCCACTGTATGTGCCGAGAATAAATAGTGAAAAAGTGTATGAAGATGAGTGACAAAATCATGAATTAATTCTGGCTATTTATTTTTGCTCATATAATTTGGTTTCATGTAAGATCATTATACTTCCTTAACTCCGTTTGCGGACCATAACCTTTCCAATATAATACCGTGATTATCAATGACGGCAATTGACCTGTAAACAACCAGCGTTAATAGATTGGAAGAAGATCTGTACCCGTCTTTTACCTTTTACAATTATTCCTCTTTTTCCAATAATTTGTTGGTTCTTTAGAAAGCTCTCCTTCTCCCAACTTCGAAACTTTATTTGGTTAGGATCTTTGGAATACTTTATCTAATTTTCTACTTTTACTTTCTTTCTATTGAGAAACGAGTATGGAGCATGCTCTTGGTTTACATTCCAGCATTTGTTTTAGCTATCACAATTCCTATTTTATGCGTCAAGAATTCTCTTGATACTCAACTAATTTACTTGGTGTATATGATGCTTTCAAATAGAGAATCAGCAAGACGCTCTACAAGAAGGAAGCAAGCACATTTAAGTGAGCTTGATGCGCAGGTAAAGCTTATCATTCAACATTAGTTACTTAGTTATACTAAACAATGAAGGTGCAACTCTTGACATTTCTCTTTTTTCATCAAGCTTTCACAATTGAGGGTCGAGAACTTTTTACTGTTAAAAAGCCTGACAGACATAAACCAGAAGTACAATGAAGCTGCTGTAGACAACAGAATTCTAAAAGCGGATGTTGAGACATTGAGAGCTAAGGTACGCCATCCTATTTTATATGACTATTACTATGAAGGAATTGTTCTTAATACTCATCATAATTTGAGTTATTTGTTCTTTAGTATTATCAGATGTGGTTCAGGTCAGCATAGCTCTAGATATGTACAGGGTGACCTTGTCATATACAACGCCTATCTTTATTCAATTGAGTTGTTCCCCAATGAGCTTATTGTAGCAACTTTTGTGATTATGATTTGTTCTATAGTTCTCATGCAGATATTATCTGTTTATAATTTGTGGTTGATACTTGATACTATTGTGGACTTTAAAACTAATTCCCATTTTGTCTAAGTAGTTACTACACGGTTTATAATTTGTGGTTGATACTTGATACTGTTAATATGGACTTCAAACAAATTCCCTTTTTTTCTAAGTAGTTAATACACGGTATACACTCAAATCAAAATGTCTTTCACAGCTGTAACATCATTATTTTGGTCATTGGAGCAAGTTTCTCTACACCAGACTGTTTATGGGTAATATGCTTGCTTTAAATTTTTTTATTCTTTCTCATGCTTTCGTGTTTGTATAGCTTAGTTGCTATCTTTAGCTTCAGTTCTGGATATTCGGCATTTAGCTGCTAACAAGTCATACAATTGCTTATTTTGTTGGGGAAGGCTTCCCATCTTTCCAATATAGCTTCTATTGTAGGAATTAACTAAATTCATGGCAGTCTCAACCACATAGCTTTTTCCCTTTTTCAGCACTGTCTTGAGGCAACCAAAATTGTTTGCATAGAAAATGTCTGATTCAGATTCTTGATTTTGATGCTTGTCTCGATTTTCTTTAGCTGTTTACATATTTTAGCAGGCACAACAATGATTACTGACTGTATCAAATATATGTACTTTCAGGTTAAGATGGCAGAGGATACTGTAAAGAGGATAACTGGCCTGAACCCCAATCCCATCTACCCATCCGTGTTCGCAATGTCAGATATTTCATTCATTAACTTACCTTTCAACGTGAGTCCATCTGTGGCAGCATCTGGTGTGGTTGTTCCCATTCAAGATGATATGTGTTCTTTTTTCCAAAACCCCCCTCATGGCCACGGGATCCACAACTCCTGTCATTTGGAGATTGGCCCTACCGCTCCAGGGGTTGATATTAACATAGAAAAGATGGGCAGGACTGCTTCGATGCAGAGAGTAGCTAGCTTAGAGCATCTCCAAAAATAGATCAGGGGCGGCGCTGGCTCCTGAGGATATGCCGAGTAGGATAATAACGGACGAATCTGAATATGCAATGTGCTATGTACAAAAGAAGAAATACAACCCTTCTTCTGATAATTCATGCATTCATTCTTATCTCACCTTATATTCGATAGCAACTGACGAGGTTTGCCTTTAGCTTTAGCCAGTGATGGTATGCCATTTTACCATCTCCCTCCGCCACCCTTTTTTTCATGAGGAGGTCTATGTTCAGGCTAAAGCGCAGAAATACTCGTGTGTCTCATATTTATAGAAAAATATAATCGATGTATGCCATTTATTCAACTGTTGTTACTTTGACAGGTTTCAGTACATTTAAATTACATCAAACTTGGTGCTTCTGATTCAAAAAACAAGTTATTAGTTGTCGCCAATAGTGCCATTATTTAAATGGGATCTGTTGCAGAGAAACTATCACAGGTTTTTCATCTCCTCTTACTAGTTGTGGTTTATGGCGACTTACTTGAGAGTTAAAAAAATTTGGAACATTATATTCCATTTGTTAGCTTCGGAACCGTACTTTATTTTGTCCTTTTTTGTTGTAAATTTATAAGCGTTATTTGTTTTCATTTCGTGGATAATATGGCTACCCATGCAAAATTTTTTAGGCTTCATAGTTGTACAATGAAATGATACTCTTTTTTTTTTTAGAAAAAAAAAGAAGTTAAGCTTTAATGTTCCTTTACTACAAAAAAATTCCTTAGACCTCATAGTTGTACAATGAAATGATAATCCTTTATTATTTTATTTTTATTATTTTTTTTTTCACATTTAGCTTCAACTATCCTTTACGAAGGAAAATAAGCATGTCCTCTTGGTTGAATCACATGTTTACAACTTACTGTTTTGGCGCTGAGGGCAATGAACCGGTCTCTTCTGACTTTCTCAAAAAGCAAGCTTTGGGCATCTATTTTGAAGATTAAGTGAATGAGAACATCATATTTTTGTTAACCATTTCTCTTAAAATCAATAAGGGTTCACTTTGAAGCTTACCCTAGAACATAGTTCATTTCATGGATATTTTGAAAAAAAAGAGACAAATTAGGAAGCTCAAAGAAACGTCTTGATGTGATCATAGCCTCATTGTATTCTTATGACCAGTGGAAGATAGGTTTCTATCATGGCCCGTGCTTCTTCTTGGAATAAATTTTATTCGGGTCGTGAAGTCCATGCGCATGCAGCACTTTTCGATAGATTTCTTGATCAGTACGACATTGACAAGCCATTATGGATACTGGACTTCACGTATGAACCCAGACTGCATAAGTTTTTGTACCTCCTTATTGGCCGCTTCCCTCTTCCATCACTGAAGCAGCAGAGCTTCTACAGCACTAGGCTGAGTGTAGCAGGTGACACTGACTTGGTCATATGATCATCGGCGGGTCGATTCTTTCCATCTCAACGGTGCTATAGGCAAAGACTTACGAGTTATCATGGTAATTTGATAAGATCATGTCATGCCCAGTTAGTGGGAGAAGGGACCTGAGGTAGATGGTCTCAGTTCTTCCACCTGAAGCAGGACCGAGATTTTGGGCTACATAGACTTTCTCCACAGCTCATTCGAGCCTTTGTCGAACGGCTCTAGTGCTGGGGCCTTATCTTGAGGACTGGGAGGCCGCTATTACGACCATGTTTGTTCCGATCAATGATGGCATCTTTGGGACACAGTTATAGCTTTTTTCATGCCTTGGCCTGGTCCCCTTTCACTATGGCAACCCCCTTCGGCCGAAAAGATTAAGGAAAAATTTTATTCAACTTTTTTGTTATTTTTATTTCTTGTTATTTAAATTAATTTAATTTCTTGGAATGTTGTTCGCTTTCAACTGATTTAGCGAAAAGACGTGGTCCACAATTTAGCTGATATTTCTTTAGACAAATAAATGAAATATACAATCAGATATCAAATACTATGACGAATAGTAGAATGAAATACCATAAAATTAATTATAAAATACAATGTTTTAGAACTAAAGATTTGCTATATTATGGCAACTAACCAAGATTTCACAAGTCGTCTTATATTAGATTCTTTATTTTCTTCTCAATAATTTTGACAGGTTACACCTTGTGTTAAACGAGCTTTTCTTTTTTCTTTTTCCTTTTTTTTTTTTGTATAATAACTAAACGAGCTTTTCTAGTAGTGAATGAGAGTGCAAAGAGGAAGGATGGCTAGAAAATGAAGACATTCTTGCTTTTCAAGTCCGAAATACGGGATGTGGAAAATTAAGATTAAATTAAAAAAAATCGAGATATCAACTTATGAATATTAACTATAAAATAGATATAAGATTAAATTATAAAAGAAACGTAATGCAAAATAGTTAGCCAATTTTTTAAATTTTATTTACTATTCAGCCAAAAGCAAAGTATTTATCTTTAAAGTCATTTAGTTGGAAAAAAAAGGTGCCGACTAGATATGTCAGCGTCTATTAGTTCCAAAAACCAAAAATTCTGTAAAATTCTGAATTAAACACTTCAGAGGTAAAGTTCTTTTTTTTTCTTCTAAAAGTTCTTTTTAAATTCTTTTCTTCTGAGTAAACTTTTCAAATTCTTCAAAATTCTAATTAAATTTAAACTTCCTTAGAAAGCTCTACCCAATAAAAACCTCCTATCAATCCAGATTTTTTGAATAATAATTCTAATAAGTAAATTTGATGTACTAAGGCTTGAGCCTTCCTTGGCATATACATTTTTTTTATGGAGTTTTAACAATTGTATTATATATCTTTTTCAAAAATGAAAACTTGTTGAGGATAAATATCACCTACTGGTTGTTTGTACATCGTGAGAATATCTATTTAATCGTATATTCTGTTTTTTTTTTATTATTTTTAACTCATGAAAACATCTATTTTATTCTATACCTAAATCTATATTTTTGTGTTTTTATTACTTTGAAATGTAATTTTGTGGTATTATTATTTAATTGTACATCATGAGTATCTATTTCTGGATTCGTCCGATCACTCTAGGGCTTATAACTAGCCTAAGCCCAATTATCTGACGGGCTAGATTTAGTAATTGGGTGTGTCATCCTGCTGGCAATCATAAAGTCCCCGATCCGCATCGTGTCACTCTGCCGTCCGCTGGCTGCTTCGCCGCCCAGATTGCCGCCGCTTGCCGTCGTCTATATAAATCAAACCAACACAGAGAGAGAGAGAGAGAGAGAGAGAGAGAGAGAATCAAACCAAAACAGAGAGAGAGAGAGGGAGAGAGAGAGAGAGGGAGAGAGCGATGTCGTCGCTGGGGACTTCGAAGGGTGTACTGGAGATAGCCAAGTTCGCTCTCTACGTCGCGGTGCCCGCAGCCCTCACCTACGCTGTCGCCACCGAATCCAAGACGCTCCACAAGCTCATGGGATTCGTAAGATTCCGTTCTTCCCTTGTTTTCTAATCAATTGGTTCATACTGATCTCGTGATGGTCAGAGTAAGAGTGTATTGGATAATAGGTTTATTGATTATAGTGATTGGGAAATGAATTAGGTTTGATTGCATTTGCTGAAAAGGGCAACATTGACTAGAAGCTCTCGAAGAAAGCTTCTAGAAGAATACCCATCAGCAAATCTTGTTACACATTTGCTTGACAGTTAATATTCATGTAAGTTGTTGCGACAACTTTAGAAGCTATGCACTAAACCAGACTATCGACTGGTTAATAGGTAGTTGTAAAATGATGTCAGCATAGATAAAGTGAATCTACTAATGTTACTAGCCAGCAGCGAGCATTGCTGATGTATGTTCGACGTCTCATGACTTTGGGCGCCTTATGAACCGTAACCCTCATCTTACACGGAAGTAAAAGGAAGCGGATTAACATAGCTTCTATGGTTTCATTTTCACGAAATCGTACTGGGTTGTCCTATGCACAAAGACCAATTGCTGTGGCATTGCCTCGTAGTCGTTTTGACATATTTTATGCTCCTGTCCTACTTAATGGATAGGTATAACTTGTTTCTTTATGCTAACCGAGAACCAGAAGTTATCAAAGCAAAATGCTTCTATGGAGCTATTATCAGCTTGATTGCTGCATCCCTAATTCCGTGCAGATGTTCCATAGATGAATGACGTGAATGATATTCATTGAGAATCACCTTATGTCATTCAAAATCACTAGGTTCTGTTATTTTGCTTTTCATTATTGATGCGTGTAAAACGTACCCAAATGGTACCGCAAGTATACGGATCGCACAAGTAATAAAGAGTATCGTTTCCTCGATGATTGAATTTATTGAGTACCAACCTAGTTTTAACCCTAACTTTATTTAATAACGAAATCAAAAGTTTAATAACCTTAAAAATCTCCAAAAGATGAGGTACATAATTTGTACCCTACGACAATCTAATTTGTTTTATCTAGGATTCAGAACATTAGATTTAATTTCCAAACAAGTTTTTTTTGTATTCAATATTCTCCCTCGTGTAATGTTTAAACTATTTCTCTCTCATCAACCAACGATATCTCTATTCAGAGATTAATAGGAGAGAAATGCATTAGTTATTATGGACTATATGTTGCACGAATTATACGTAAATATCTATTTTCCGTCACTTTGTGGTACATTTTACAATACACAATACTTTGATAATGGCCATATTACTCAATGATATTAAGAATTGTAATGCATACAATATTATATCAATTATATTCTTGAATGAACTTGATAAAACAAATTAGATTTTCATATTGGACTACAAATTGTGTCCTAAATAATAAAATTTATTTCATGGAGAAAAAAAAAAGAGAATACAACTGTTACAAGAATCAGGATCTAGTCTCGCTCTCCCCAAAGGTGTCTCGCAGTCGTGTATTTATATTGATGCCTCATGTATGGCATTTCCGTTCCAACCGCATGCTGTTTTGGCTTGTTTCATCCAGCCGTCCAAAGCATTATGTCTTCAAATTTCAGCTTTAATCTCAGTAACTAGTTCAATGCATGTTGCTCCATTTATTGTTCGCTCTTCTTTATCCGGCCAGCTTTTGCAAATAATGGCTTCCAATGCTCATTATGACATTCTTGGGCAATTAACTTCCATTGTGTATTTAACTTCAATTCAGAATGTTTCACCTAAAAACAACCACATAAACAATAAAATTAATATATAATTTATGGTAAATTTGTGTATATAAATTGGACTTATCAATTATGTCTTTCTTCGATTTGTCTGCATTCTATGGTTTGCTTTTTCCTAAGATTTTCAGTTTTGTAATCATATTGAATAAGGACGTTTTGTCTTCCTATTCCTTCTAAACTAGTTTTGTTTACATGCATGAATTGTGCATATGTTGCATTTACTTCTGTGCTTATAATTTGAAGTGTACATGTCTTTGTACATTCACGCGTTCTCATTTGTGAAACCACGGTAATGGGTGTAGTACATTAGGATACAAAGATAGTGGAATCGACATTCTTTTTGTTTTATGTACCCATGCATGAGGAAGTTGCAATCATCAGTTGCCTTGATGAAAGTTGCTTGCCTTTTCTTCTTGCATTTTCCGCGGTTTCGTCAAAGAACCCCTGCTTTGCAGAACCCTGTCAAATAAGCTTCTGTTTTCTAAAAGACTTACAAAGTCACTCCAAAACACATATATAAGTATTTTCTTTTTTTTTTAAATGAATATGAGAAAATAGATTTTGGCGTGCTATACAACTTTTGTATTCAAAAATTTCTAAATTTTTTTTCTAAGTATATGTTTTGAGGCTCCAATGTTTTTATAACCAATAAGGACTTCGGAGCCTTAAAACACCTATTCAGAGGCTTTTTTAATAGAAAGCTACTTCTTTCTACTTAATTCTGTTACCACCCCTTTTGCTTTCTTGCAGCGTCAATATGTGGTATATCCTCCAGAGGGTCCCAGGCCTCCATCTCCAGAAGAACTCCGGGAGATGGCTCGTGAGATGGCCCGCAAGAAAAACACACCCTGAGCAACAGGTAAAAGTGAATCCATACTAACACCACAAGTGTTCATGTCTACAAAGTGTTCATTTTAAGCTTGCATTGCAATGTTTCAGATAGTCCCATGTAATAGTCTGTGATTTTCCTGTAGGTATTTGCATAAAATATGTGTATGTTGATGTAAGTACCCTAACTGCAATAATATGCCTCCTTCGAAGAGGCTTGAAGAGGCTTGTAAAAGAGCGAGCTGCTAATAGCTTATTTTTTATGAGTATTAAGAGTGCTACATCGCTTATGTTGAATCCAGCTTCTCATTATTTTCGATGTTTTGCAATTTCATTGGTTTGAAATGTTGATGTGGAAGCATATCTTCGTGTTGTGATTCTAGTAACGCACACATAATGTGCTCAAAACACTAACCAAAAGGATTGTAGTCAATATTATCTGCATGTTATCTAGGTTGTCGAAGAGAGAATGAAGCGGGGGAATGGCAGAAAATCTGTTCTTACAGGTGCTTTCCCATACTTTATGCGACTCATATTTGCCATCAAACTTTGACTTCTGCCTGAAAACTTGTCTCATTTGAGTTCGCTTTATAAACTAAAACAAAATAAGTTTTCTTGATACAGAACAAAAATCAGATATACCAAACCATATAACAAGGCTTATGACTGGGAAGTTGCATTTACGTCGGGCTAATGTTATTGGATGAATTTGGGTCCGACTCCATTGAGTATTAACACGTCATCTGCCAATTACTTGCATATCTGCCCGGGTCCTGTTTCTGTTCCTATTTCGGGTCTATAAAGCTTGGTTGTAGTTTTGAGTCACGTACAAACCCCAAGCATTGCCCAAGCGAAGATGCTAAGCAGCATGAGCTGAAGGTGCTGACCGCTTGGCTCATGGCCATCTGAGCTGGGGCGACAGCGAAGGTCGGTTCCAGCAGCTCCCGGGCGTTATAAGCTAAAAATTAGAAACACAACCGGGGCTGGGACTGCCTTACTATCGAGCGGGCCGGAACTCATGTTTAGTCTTGGACTGTTTACATAGTACGGACCGAGTTTGGCATGTAATATTTTTGAGTGGCCGAACTTAGCCTGCTATTTGTGTGGACACGGCCGAAAGTGTCAATGTCAAAGGACATGACCGTCTCTCTTTTTCTTTTTTTTGTTTTTTGGTCCCTCAAGTGTCCTCAGTCCCCATAGAAAATGAGACTAATTTTGTCTTATGAGTAAATTAATTACGGTTATCTCTTCTACCAACATGTACTTTTCTACGGTCGTGAACTCCTGATCTTGCATAGATATTCAACCGCTAAATTCAGCTTGCTGACCAATAGAGCCACACTTTGTGGGTTTGTCCATATATGTTCCAATCCTATGTTTTATTGCTTAGATGAATCGCAAATATATTATATTCATTGTTTAATTTTTTGCATATTAAATTTTCTCATTTGTATATAGAAAATATAACAAATATCATTCATAAATAACGAAATAGAAGTTGCCATAAAAATTGGGATAGATAGATTTGGAATCATGACAGTTAGCAGATGGGAGTGGTACAAATTCTCCTTTTTTATTTGGATTATGGTGCCCAAACAAACTCGCACTTAGAGAAGCTATGTCACCAGCTAAACCCAACTCAACAACATCCAACAATCGCAAATTAAATTATTATTAGAGAAATGATGTTCTTCAATATCATTTTGACGATGAAAATTTTAAGATTGATGTGGTATTGTCCAATTCAGCCTATGAATTTAATAAAAGTTTTGGAAAATAGTAAATTTTACCTTCCAATATTTTGGAAAGATCACTTTCTACTTTTTTAAAAATATCACATAAAAAATAATTATTTTCCAAGCATTAAATAATTATAATCATAAATTTTTAGACTGATATGGACAATACTACATCAACCCTGAATCTTTAGGGTCAAAATGACTGTAAAGAATAATATTTTTCTTATTATCAACAATTATTTGCCTTATAGGGCAAAATAAGATGTTTTTAAATGCAATAAAAAAAAATAATACGTGGTTGGAGCGGAAACCATTTTGACAATTTAATCTCATGAAAACATTTTTGTAAAACATTGTTATAGAACGCATTTTTTACAAGGATAAGAGCGATTAATGGTTATTTTTAGATGGGATGGGGTAATACTACATTGCCCTTTCATGTTAGTGTCTGTCAATTGGGAAACTAGGCGTGAGTTCAGTTTACCGAGCTCTAGTCGAGTTTGAGTACAGAATCGAACTCTATTAATTAAATAAGCCGAGTTTGAATATCTTATTACATGATTTGTTTAGCTCACAAGCCCAAACATACTCCATTTAACTCAAAAATATTTTACTGCTAGATTACTTTAGGTAGTTCGAGCTCGAGATTGAGTCAAGCTCGGCGTATTGATGAAAATTCGAGCCTAACTCGAGTCGAGGTCAGTTTAATTGATGCAATCGAACAAGCTTGAGCAGGAATTTCGAAATCGAGCCAGACTGAGCTTATCCGCTGAAGCTCATCTAGCTTGAGCCAAAAGAATCAAGCCAAGGTTGAGCTATTCGGCTCGAGCTAAGCTCGTTTCCACCCTAGTCAGAGCAACGGCCGTCTAGATCATCTAATGGCCACTTTGTTTTTTCTCCCGGGATTCCTAAGACGGGACAAGACCATAAACAAAGGGACACGATTATAACTACTGCTTCAGTGCCCACACGCCAATCTCTGCTGATATAACTACTAAACAGTTAAAAATTTTAGCTCTATTTCTCATCAATACTGCTCTTGGATGTGTCTTGCTTGTATTATAATATCATATAAATCCGAATCTGAGATGAGTTCACAAGTGGTATCCACTATGTATATGAATCTTGTAATTTTCTAGACTTCAAATAAAAATTCTTGGAAGAATTCTCCAAGTTGTTTGTTCTTTCTGTGTTTCTTCGCAGGCCAGTATCGGATTCCCTGCCGTCTGGTTTGGATTTTCCAACTCCGCATATCTGATTTGGCCGGGCATTTCACTCATAGTTTTTGCAAGAAGTAATTTTCCTGATATTGCTTTATGAAAGTGATATGAAATTCACATTTTTATCATTTTAAAATTTAAAATCCAAATCTAATTTTTGATATGGAAATTAACCTTGGGCCAGCGACGGCAAAGAAGCCCAAAGATAACAATGTCCCGAAAGCAAGAAAAGGGCCACGAAGACATCCAAGGAATATCAGCCGAACCCGACCCAGTCTTGGCTAACAGGATCAATGATAGCCAGTCCGGAGAATATCCACTCAATAATGGCCGATGCCTTAGAGTCAACAAAGGTAGCGAATGGCCAATTGACACGTGGTAGATAACCCAAATCAAAGTCCCGTCACCACGATATGCAGGTATGGAGGCAGAACAAGGAGGAACTCATGCGCCCACCTTTAGGACATTGCATAGTCCTCACAAACATCGCCTCACCACCTAGCTGCCTAATGACCAAAGAACACATACAACAACTCTATGATGAGAAAAATAGTACATTAGCCTGCCACATCGTGAGATCAATGCAAAAGTCCGTTGGCCTCATCGAATTTAAAGATTAGTAAATTATTATTTTTATTTGTAAAAAAATATATATAAATTCATATCGAGAAGTGATAAATCTCGAATTTAAAGATTAGTAAATTATTATTTTTAATTTTGTAAAAATATAAATTCATATGGAGAAGTGATAAATCTGCCGGAAACGCCGGTTCATTAGAAATAGCTTTTTATTCCATTCCCGCGAATCCCCGCAGGATGAGCGTCTAGTGGGACAGGGATGGGATTTTTGTCCCGGTGGTGTACAAGAATTTGTCCCCACTCGCAAGAACAGAGATAGAGATATGGAGTTTTTTATCCCCATGGGAACATCCCCGTATTTCATTTCTCTTTTAAATTTAATCCGGCATCAATATAAATGAAAAGTTGATGTATTTTTAGGAGCTAAAATATTTTTTTTTACAAATCAATCCTTCCGAAAATACGTTTTCGAAAACTAATTTACGAAGTCTTAAAAATAGAAAAGCTAATACGCAATTATCTTATTTTTTTCCTCCGTTGTACGTCAACGAAGTATTTTTTCCCCTGATTTCGTGGGGGGACTTCGATCATGTTGTGAACGATTTTGATTAATTATTATATTTGACAGTTCGTAAATTTACGTGAACGGCAGGGTATCCAACATTACAGAAACTTTCCCCTATAAATTCCACGTGCATATACATCGTAGCGACAAACCAACTCACAAAAGAAAAGCTAATCGGACAATAATGGCGTCACTCTTCTTTCTCCTCCAAGCTTTCAGTTTGTTTGCACTACCCTCCATAGCATCAGCTCGAGGTCTTTTCAGGGAGTACATCGGGGCGGAGTTTAACGGCGTTACGCTCGCTGACGTTCCTGTTAACTCCGACGTCGAGTTCCACTTCATCCTTGCCTTCGCCATCGACTACACCACTTCCCCAAGCTACGCCGTTCCAACCAACGGAAACTTCAACGTTTTCTGGGACGACGGCAACATAACGCCGTCATCTGTGGCCGCCGTTAAAAGGGGACATGGTAACGTGAAGGTGGCGGTTAGCCTCGGCGGCGACAGCGTTAACGGCGGCAGCGCGTACTTTACCCCTTCCACGGTGGATTCTTGGGTTGCCAACGCCGTTAGCTCTCTAACGAGAATTATCAAACAGTACGACATTGATGGCATCGACATAGATTATGAACATTTCCATGCAGATCCCGCGACGTTTGCTGAGTGCATCGGACGGCTCATAATGACGCTGAAGAACAACAAGGTGACAATATGACGATATTTCTTCCAACTATGATTTCTATATTGTGTATGTGTCTTAGGCACAAATGGGTTAGGTGAAGCCATACAGAGAGAGGAGGACTAGTTACATGTTAACAATTCGTGTAAGTATTTTGCTTGTAAAGTGGATCAACAAGGGTCTTGATACACTTCCAACTCTTGCTCTCCGATAGCATCATCGCACTTACGAGTCGCGAAGACGTAGCGCGCTACAGAGTCTGCAGATCATTCTGAGCATCTAAATCGATCTTAGTCACTTGTGGAAGGAGAATACGCCCACGCCATGAAGACTATAGAGAATCTGGCATCAGTGTGTTCCAGTCTCTTACTCTCCCTATACTCTTCTGCATGCTTGCCCGACTAAACGTTCTGCCTCAAAGCAAATTTTATCTCATACTTTTTAACTTACTGTCTCTAGTCGAGCACTCAAGTATCAGTGTGACATGGCCTCCAGGGCAATAATTTCTCTGTCGACAGTTACCGCTATATCGGAGAGCAGAGGACGCGTATCAAAGGTGTCTCAGATGCTCGGCCGGAGAGTTGGCAACTCAGGTTCTTCCCAAGGCCATTGCCGCTCAAGTGATAAGCTCCACAAGAAGATTAGCAGTGAAACAGCTTGGTGGGATCTCTTCGCTTTGATAGTATCTTGGTCCATCTTGCATATCCAACATCTGGTATGTGGGCTCATAGCGGCTTTTTATATATGAGAAGCAAATCGCAGACCACTAAATTAGCTGGGAATTCATAAGAAAAAAGGAAATTTTAATCTCCTGTCATCCTTCGGTGATCACTACTATCATAATCATACTACGTATTTAGAACGTTCTGTATAAGTTGATTGTCCTTGTGGTGCGTATCTTTGAAATGGAACTATGAACATTATTTAGGCGATGGAGAACTCACTCTCGTGGATGAATCGTGTACTCGTAGGTTTCTTCTACGACTATTGTAAATAGCCTGCGCATACCCTGTATTTTTCCTTTTTTTTTTTCTTTGGTTGATGGGAAACGAACACGCTTCAGAGCTCTATAAAGAAAATCCTTCCTCTAACATGACACAATACTAACGGCCCATAGATTTATCTAGTATTTTCAGTGTTCAGTTTTTTTCTTTTTGTTTTTCTGCTCTCATAAATAAGAATGTTATGATCAGTTACGGTGACATAGCTACATCTAAAACATTGCCAAACCGAGCAAATCGATAAAAACATCACAAAATAAAATAAAAGATATAGACAATATAAGAACAGTCATGCATCGTTAGAAAAATAATATTTATATGGAAAAAACACATACAAACAGAATTTAAGTTATAGAGGTATATTATGTAGTCTCAACTCCATTAAGCTGTTATGATTCTGAATATAGGGACAGCTAAATTGAGAGACGTCTGTAGACATACCTCATTTTTACTAATAACTTTAAACGAAAATATTTGCTAGGATGGCTACAACAAATCTCATTATCAAAAACTATGAAACTCTGATGGGATTCCCATTTATCTATTTCTTTAGTGAGATTAAGATAATGCGGCACATATGCTAGCAACCCTTAATCATTAAATATATAAAGTCTATTCATCGTGAACGCAACTCGCCTCCCCTACCCGACGGTGAAGAAGAATATTGTTTATTAGTTGGAGTCCTGATCGGGCCGACTACTTGAACAACATTTCTTGTGCTCTAATGTAGACAATACTCTTTTTAGGCTAGAAACTCGTTTATAATTATAAGCCGGTACATTTGAGATTCTATCTTAGTAGTTTATTCAGATCTTGCGTTTCTCGTACTCCGGCTCCCACAAACGCGTTACGGATTGTTTAGGTGAGTAGGCTAGTAACAGTCCAACCTCAACTCAAAGCTGCCCCTCTCTGGATCCAAAGAGGGAGTTAGCGTGTCAGTGGATGATTAAACTAATATGATCATTGGAGTACTCTTTAGTCTCAATTTTTTTTCGCCCTAACCATATAGAGGCACTTATCTGAATTTCGCGATTTTTATTTACCCATTACACACCAATGTGTCGCGAATGATTATTATGTGCAATGATTGCACTTATTATCAGTTAGGTTTTTCCATATTAACGAAAGGGCCATTACGCTAATCCCTTCACTCTTTCTAGGTAAATCCATATATGGCGAGATGTGTACAATTACAATGACTCTCAATATGAGAATCAAAAACTAATTATATTTCCCCAATTGAATGCATTTCATTAATTCTATTAATGTCTTCTGTTCTAGTGAAGGTTCGCCGGCTAAGTTTTTCGCCCAAAGCTAAAACTCCATTTATTAGTCTGAAGGAGATATTAAATTTAGTGTTTATAGGATTATAATAATAGTTAAGAACAAATCATGTATATGAAAAGTTAAATATCCCCAATGATTATGCTTTAATTCTCCTTTTCCGGTGTTTTTCTTTGAGATTTAAAGTCATTTCCGCACCCTTTTCATTCATAATATACTCCCTAGCATATAGAACATATATATCTTTAAAGTACTAGGAGTCAAATCTCTATTTCCTATATGCGCAATATATATAACAAAGATTTATGATTTACTAAAGTGATTGAGTCTTCGTTGACAATTTTTAAAACATTTAAAACAAGAGCATATCGGCAAATTAAATTAATTGTTAAAAGCATGCATAACATTAAGCATGTAGGGGGCTTTAAGTCCAAAAGTATAGAAAAAATAAGCATGCCCTAACACGTTTATACCGAGTGTTTGACTCCTTACATGCGACTCATCGCTCCCTAGCCTTATACTACAATCGATGGCCTATGAGTGAGTGTTGGATATTTACGTGATACAGTTGTAGATCGTTTAGAGATTATGCTTAGATTTTTTGGAAGTATTCCCTCGTATCCTACGTAGCATGGGATATAGTCTCACTGTCGAACTCCTTCTCCTACCCTTAACTTCTCTAACGTCCCCCGCTTATTTAAACGATAAATAACTAAAATTTGCGTGTAACTCGTGTTTATTTTTGAGAATCATCTCAGATTTTATCTCTGACCTGATATTTCTCTTTATATTCCGTTAATCTTAATACAAACATTATTCTAAAAAACGCAGAAAATATAGTTTATAATTATATATTTTTTTTAATTATTTGGTATACGGGCGACTTGCTTTAATACAGAAATTAGAGAGAGCATGCAAGGTGCCAAGAGCATAATATATCTATTCTCTACTATATCTCACAAATATGTAATTATTTTTAATATCGAATTTAGCTTCGTTGAAATTTTAGTTATAAAGAAATAAATGCCTTTTTAAACATAATATTTTATCTATTCATTAATAAGATCAACATTCGGAATTTAGAACAAGTACCTATTGGCACTTCCATAAATTTGCATACGAATAGACATTGCACCCCTACTCACAAAATATCTATATTCACACTACTCGTGCATATTACCAATATAGTAACTTACCGTGAAAATTTAATATATCTGATTTATCGAACGAAGAACTATCCATCTTCTCTTTACAACAGTATAGCTTTTGATATACTAATTTTCAGATAATCTTGATGCATTCGTTTATAACTGCGGTTTTATTGGATTTCCCATACTATGATTCTTTATGATTATAATAAGTAGTGTATATTGTCTTAAGCTTTTTACAGGGAAAATTAATTTGAGATAAACGGAGATTACTAAATAGATTATCATGATTTTATTTAATAGGAATTCATTTAATGGGCCAATTAGAATTTGACACTTTGGGATCCGGAATCACTTAAGTGTAATCGATGTCTGCGTCGCATCAGGCGGCCTAAGCGAAATACTCTCGGCGCCCAGGCGCGGACGCGCCTGGGCTGGGACGGGTGCAACCCGGGGTCCACGCGAATTTGAATCTCTCGGTAGTGATCGGCTTAAGACTGATTAGTCACATACTTAACCAACTTACCGATGCGAGCAGTAAAGTCTCGTCGGTACGCTACTATTGGCGCGTTGGCCAGGCGGCCCAAGCTATTCTTTTTTTTATTTAAATGGTTTTAGTTTCTTTGGGTCACGGTGTATATACACATATTTCAGCGAAATCATGTCCTGCAACACTTAGGGCGCCGAGGAAATTGTAAAATTTTAAAACACAATCCCGTGCTTAAATTTTATGTTGTGACGATTCTATAGAACCAGAATATGAGGTATCGAGCGATGTGCATTTATGCCTATAGAGTGACTCGAATTTTCGTTCTTATATATTTTTTATTAATTTTTTTATATCAGCGGCGTCGGGCTACGCCGTGGCAATTTTACCGATAACATTATTCAAATAATTAGTTAAAGTTCTCTCTCTACGTGATTCTTAATCTTATTTACTTGCCTGAACTATCTCGAGATAACGTGTGAGTTATGTGGGTGGTATTGCCGCAATATTTCTCCTTGGTGCGACAATTTCGTGTTTTTTTTTTTCGAATTCCCGACCGTCGTGGCTCGCCGCCGCAGCGGACCATGCAACGCACTCCTCGTGGGCATTCTAAGCGAGTTATGATATTATAGTATGCCAAGTGAGATCGCGTAGAAGCCCGGTGTTATGAATATAATGCCGGCTTCTAATGCCTAGTTCCATGTCCGGTTGACGTTTTTGAACAGCTCGTGAGCTGCAATTTTGACAAGCATGATAGGAATAATAAAGCGGCGGATTTAAGTTCGAATTAAATATCGGCGCGGTTTGGGAGCCTTTGGATAGGATCCAATTTGTTGGACCGTGCTCTTCCCCGGCGATTAATAGTATTCTTTGCTTCCCTTCCCTCCCTTGCTGCCCAGTTGCGTCGAGATGCGCGCATAGCGCGCTACCGATCAAACCAAGAAGCCAGGTCATACGTCACTCCGGCCGGCGGCAGTGGAGGTCCTGCGTCGCAGTTTAGCGTCAGCGATCTCCAAGTGGGCGTGTCGCCATACTCCAGTCGATACTGCACTCAGAGCCTACCTGCGCCGCGCATCTTACCTGTGCTACCTGCCTCCTCTCTCTCTCTCTCTCTCTCTCTTGCCTTGCCTCTGCCATCCTCTCGTTGTTCTCGTTTCTTTCCTTTTGTTTCTGTTTGGGTTTTTCGCGTTGAGTGTGTTGCTTTTTTTTGTCCGTTTCCTAGCCTCCTTTGTTTCTTTTTTTTGCGATCTCAGCTCCTAAGCCCGTCTCTTGTCCTTACCTATTCCCCCATATGAACGGGGAATAAATTACCCTCTACCAAAACCTTTGTTGTTTGCAATGCGTAATATTATGGTTGTCCACTGTACATAGGTCCTTGACGTCGTCACCGGTGCTAGTGCTTAAGTATCGAATCCGGCTCTAATGTGTACTGATCACGCTGTGGGTCTGTTTGACGGAATTTCCGCTCAACTCACCAACCTGATGAGACGAAAACCGATCGCCCGCCTGGAATTTTCTAGGGACGGGTCCCGAGAGCTTCGCCGTTTGGTTGAAGCTCGGTTTGTGCGCGCGATTTCTCGACCAGTATTGCGCTCGCCTCGTCTCGATCACGATTCGTTGTTCAGCAGTGTAAGACAAGGTGTGCCGAAATGTTCTGGTATTTTGTCCGCTGAGTTTAGGAAGAATGCCCGTTGCTGAGTCTTGGGCTTTTGAATTGCCGTTCTGCGTTATATAACATTTTAATAAAACACATTCCTCATATTTCGTCTCGTGGGAGGAAGTCTCTTCCACCGTGTTCCTGGTGTGCATTGCAACGGCCAATGATGAGTTCAATTATAGGTTTGCTCATTTTCTCTCACACTTAACTCCGTTTTATTTTTTTTTTTTTCTCGTTGTCTTTTGCGTGTCCCTATAATTTCATTTTCTCTTCTTCTTATCTCGCTTCCCCTGTGTGTAAGTAAGAATAAAACTGTACTGTTATATTATTGATCTATTATTAATTATTCTTATTATTCTCATTGTCTCTCTATCATTAATATTCTTGTTCTTTATTATTCTTTTTAGCAAAAATTAAATGCCTCAATCCGGGACACATTAAAGCTAGTGTTGCAAAAACCTCGGTCCAATATTTTGGACATTGGCAAAGCAGCCCCCTCGTGTTACAAACTTTCGATTTTTCGCGGATCGCATCTCGATTTGTCAGGGTTGTTATGTGACATTTCTTCTTATATATCTAAGACATATGCCGTTCATATTAATTGATAAAAAATTTAAAAGTCATACAGCTAATTTAAAAAAATGTGAAAGGTTTAAGATTTCAATAAAAAATATATATTTAATAATTGTCTTTTATATATTATGCAATAAGAATTTTCTCAAACAAACTTTTATGTGTTTTTAAAGAAACCTAAGTCACAAGTGATGTGATAACTACATAGTGCTTAAATTACAATACGTAATATGTAATCATTTCACATTAAGTAAATTTGTGAACTAAATTAATATAATTGATTATCCTCCTTTTAAAAATTTATTTTATTCATCTAGAATCTATATTAAAATGATTTAGTTAAACGATGTAATTAATATGAGGCAGATTACTTTTTAGTGCTTGACATAATCATTTTACTCTGAGTCGCTCTGTTACTGGGTTTAAACTTATAGAATACCACCCGATGTTGAATTGTTAATAGAAAGATATCAGTTAATTGATTTCTATGTCATCTATAATTGATCACTTAACATTATATAAGTGATAATATAATTTATTCTCCATTATAGCCAAAATATAAATCTCTGTCTACGCAATTCCTTTTGTCTAATCAATCAAACAGATCTGGACCCTCAGCCAAATTGCAGTTTCTTTAGAAGTAATTTCTTTCTAATCTTTCCTTGATATATATATGCGTGGAATTTTTTAATTATTATCTCGCTCAATAGACGGAAATTTATACCACTATAAAGTCTCATACACATTAATTAATAATCTAGTTATTGTATCTTATAGTTTATACCTTTAATTAGATTATAGACTCCAGTCTGTAACAAAATAGTGATTAAACTAATTCTCTTTCAACATTCTAATAAATTAATACTGAAATATACATGTTTATTCTTGTGTTCATTAACAATTTTTGAGTATTTTTACTCCTAGAATATAGCCTGAGTTGCAACTACTTATTCCTAAGAGAAGATCATCATATATAAGGAATTTATTCGTATACCATTTTCAAACTGTTAATCTTCTATTTATCATGTCTATTTATTAAATTATAATTATAGGAGTGATATTAGTGTTAAGAACAAGATTTATTCACCATGGCATAAATTTTGGAGTATAAGATCAATCTTACATCTTCATGCTGCTCGGTATGTTATTTATTAACACGGCAATGTAGTTTCCTCCTTGATATATAATTTATTAAAGCTGTTTAGCCCGATACTGAAAATATATCTAAAGTGCATTCAGAATCATTTATACACATAATACAGACTTATTATAGTATTAACAAAATAACATAATTACGAATTATTTAACAAAGACATTTCCATGCAATAATGGTATCAGATAGTGAAAGTCATAAGACTTAATTCATCAGTAATACGATCTGAATAGCACGCCAATTATTTGACAGTGAAAATCTATCCTAGTTTAAAGTCATCACTTAGGTTTTATTTTACTAGTTTCTTGAGAGTGAGGAAAGTGCAGTTCATGTTGAATACTACTCGCCATTCTGATTCCTCAGTCATATGCTCACCGCTGAGACGCTAGAATCCTGTCCACTGCAATAACATACATATGCCTCTCAGCTTGTACTGAAACTGGGAATATACAGCGGCCGTTTGGAGCGATTGAGGAGTATGTGATCGGCACCTCATTTTAGGCACGCTTCCTCGTTGCACTCCTATTTACTGTAGACATCCCTCGCAAAGATCTCAACCGTTATCGCTTTGCCGCCATGTCTTAGACGGTTCACGGTTGATTGTACTTTGTGGAGCAGTTGATGTAGTGTAGTGTTCTCTTCGCTGATGCCTGGCATGCGTAGCACTATTATTGGATAGCGCATTTTAGCATTTCCTGTGCCTATTATCCTCCCACTAGAATACCAATAAATGAAAAACATAATTTATGGATAAACATAATACAATGAACTAATTAAGAAAAATAAGTTAAATGCTAATACAGGAGCTAGATAATGGAGTTTGATTATACTCAACAAATTATTTATCCTGTTTGTTGGATCGATGAACGACCTATTCTCATTCTATATAGGGAAGTTCAAACTAATTTTATATATGAACTCAATTTCCTATCTCGTTTGTCACCACTGTCGTTAAGAAGTTCGTCCATGGGGTGCGGTTTATCACTTCTACACTCTCACGATAAATGCATTGGCAACATATAGATATTGAATAGCCCTATAAAGTTTTTAAATATACTTTTAATAACCATACAGTTAAGCATCAAGATACTCGAGCATCACGTGTTTTATTATTACACAATAATTACGCGTTGCGATCATTGTCCATCATTCAGGTAACTTTGGAGAAGGCAACATTCAATAAGCCAAGCCTGTTTGTCAAATCACTAGTTTCCGAAGAACCCGAGGTGGCATTCCAGTCCGATAAACTAATTACTGAAACTATAAATTAGAATTGGGCTCTCCCTTTTATGTAAACTCTCCGTATTATCCTTTACTAAAGCAATACCTCCCTAAATCTCCTGATGAAGCATGCTTTTACCCACGAGCCGTATATTGCGTCCAATTGCCACATTAGTTGGCTGCCCAGCCTCTCTCGGCTACAACCCCTATTCGAGTTCTTATGTGTTGGATGCGCTCAAGTTTAAGGGTGCACGATCGAGTTGATATGAGAAGCGATTACCAACACTGAAATAGAGATTCTTATTAGTTTTCGTTTTGTGTTTACGGCCAAGTTCAATGCAGACGGCGCCAGTAAAAAATTAAGGGCCGCATTTCCGCAATGTGGTGATAGTTTCGCTATTGCGGGGATTAGAGTAATTGAGCAGGTTATGGCAGGAGACTGACAGATCGGCTAATTTGATACAATCGTTAATTTTTTGGTAAGCTCGCTCAGCGGTCATTGCATTTGGTGGGGATACGGGGTTATGGGCGTCCTCGCTACTCGTTTTTATTGAGGCGAAGAGAGATTATATTACAAAGTAGGCAACTTGAGGATACAGAGTACTTTGTTTGCCTCGTCTCCGCATAGACAGTCGAGATAGCTACAAATTAAAGATATCAGAATGAAGCCTGACACTAAATTGGAAATGAGGACCAATCAGGGACGGATTTGACCAGCTTTAAGCGCCACTCGTTTGGAAAGACCAGTTGATATGCGCATCGAGCACAAAAGTGATCCTCTCAGACTCGCCTACTGTGGGCGCATTAAAATTTACAAAATTGCGCATTTGAGTGAACTTCCGCTGATTTTGAGGCTCTCTGGAATTAATTTGATTTTGGCGGAAGATATTGGAGGAAATATCTTAGGCTAGCTCGTAGTTGGAGCTTATTAATGAGATAAGAAAATTTGGACTAAAGGCACTCTGTATACTAGGCGTTGTCTCTCCAGCAGAGAGGGTGTGTACATCTACGTGTCCACGGGCAGTCTATTACAGGAAGCGTGGGTCAAAAAGGCTAAGAATGGTGTGGTCTCGCCTACATACAGTTGCCTACAATTATGTTGCCAAACCCGGGGTTGTCAGGTATGCCAGGCCAGATACATGTTGCGTGCTGACCCTCTCACACATACCACTGTCCTGCTGTCTGCCGGCCACTATGACCTATGAACATTATCCACAGCGCCGCAGGGCGAAGTGTGTCTGAGACAACATGAATTTTTGAGTGGTGAGCAAACCTCTCATTTTCACCATATTTGGACAACGGCATCACGAAGGAGAGAAGGCTACCAACCAATTAAATACGGGTACTAGCTGGGTGTCTGTACTTCCGTTTGTATAACTGAACGCGTAAGATGCCGTCAGCGTAGACTCTTTGACACCCTGGGCGGGTACTTTTGCTGTAAGAAATGTGTGGGGATATAGCCGGTGGATTAATTGGCTGATTATCGAAAGCCATATGCGCAAGTGAAGGATCTCTTGAGCAAGAGAGGTACCCATCTTGAAGGAGTCTCAATAAGACATCCTATAACTCAAGTGTATGTGTTCACCTACAATCACCACTGTTCATGGCGAGCGAGAACATGGGGCACACACGAACTATGCTGCGGCATTCCTAGTGACATCTCGTTTGTGACCCTGTCAAAAGATACAAAAAGTGATGTACAGACGGACCCCACCTGATATGTTGTTCTTTCTAATAGTGGCATCGGCCGCGATGTTTATTCGCATAATGGACTACTATAGCAGACTCGGAGCGAATTTTGACAACACAAAGATCGCAACTTATTGCTAGATATTTATAGAGATGGTTCTAGGAGAATTCCTAAAGTTTAACCCTTTTTCTGAGAAGAATGTGATTAGAAGGGGTATAGCAAACGCGCTCAATCTTTAATACTCCTAGCTCTGCACTAGGACCCCACGTGGCTCAAACTATCTGATCTGCTAGCTAAAATAGCTAGTTAGACTACCTATAATGCTGGGGCCACATTACATCATATGAAGTAAAAAGGCGAGGCGTTATAACCCCAGGAGGAGTAAAAAGGTGGATAACAGTATTTGGAAAAATCGGCGAAATTCATAGACATGGTCTAAAATCATTTTTAAACTTTTGATATAAAAATACAGTATCAACAAATTAGACATGGACTCAAGAGTATGCAGAACAACAATTTAAAAAGCAAAGGAGAAAGAAAAAAAAACACACACACACACAAACGCACAAATTACAAAATACTACAGTGCAGAAGCAAAAGCATCGAGAAAACGGTGCATCACAAGACACTCGTTACAACACACATATCATAGCCGCTATTGTAGGATCTTTCCCAATTTCCATGAACGAGGTTTAATGTATAGCTGGCTAATGGGGCTTTTATGCAATGTTATCTAATTGGTGTACATAGAATTGTCGTTTTAATTTTGACTAGAATGGACATTCAATTTCAGTTGTGTTTTTAGCCAGGTTTGGGCCGCACAACCTTTTTCATTCGGCTGTTCAGCTATTGCTCTCGGCAAGGTAAGTTTTTGTCGGAAGGGTCGATGCACGCTTGAGGTTGCATGCAGCCTAAGACGTGCTGTGAATCTGCCCTAGTGAGAAAGATGCACGCAAGCATTAAACTTAGCCATGGAAGGAAGCCTCATAATCTGAAGCTGGTCCATCTTGTCCTCACACTCTGTATACAAGCTCACCATAAATTTTGGACGTGGAGAGAGTACGGGTAGTTCATTTAGCGACTCACCTGTGGAGGATTATATGGCGCCTGATCTGTGGTTGTTGCCGTGAAATTGCAGTAGCGAAATCAAAGGGGGACATTCCAAACTCAAGATAACAAACGACAATGATCAGATTTCTAATCTTTCTAAGACTAAAGTTGACGGTGTTACGCCTCTGATGACATATAATGGCCTATACCCGAATCTGTCGCGCATGCAAGGCAATAGAGGCAAACTAGCTTTGATGAAGATTTAGTTGTGTGCAAGCATCCCTAGAAAGTATTATTTTACAAGTTGGAGTGAATGTGTCGAAGAAATCGTTTTGTGCTGCGTAACTCACGTTAACTCGAACAATATACATATATGTATCCTCACCAGTACCGACTAAACTCTTCATAAAAGCCTTATTGTTTGCTCTTCTCTCATCCAAATAACAATATATTGGTGCATTTCACAAGTGGAAGAATTTCAAAGTTACATAGGCTAAATAGTAAGCACTTTTTGGCATGCAATAAAAAACAGGGACAAAAAGCATCTAAGCATACAGGATTCTTCTGTTATGCTATACAGAAGATTAGTTAATATGGTAGAATACTGTCAAACATATATCAACATAATCAAAATGCACCTTTTGAATTGTCCATGCTCTACAAGGCTCTCTCTAAATTGAAGGAGATATAGATACAGACGAAGGATAAAGGGCACCGACAACAATCTCGGTCTTCTCAAATATGCTCAATACCAGATACAGTTCATTTTTCTAGCTTCACTCTTGTACGCTTCTTTGATATCATGGCAATCTTCCTAGCATACTGCGACTTTCGATCCATCCACGGCCACGCCCGGCAGCATAGTGCAACTCGATCTTTTTCGACCGTATACGTTCAAACATCTCTCAAGAATAGCCTTGTTGGACAGTACTACTATTCTTCAAACGACCGATAGTTGGAACCAGGTAGTATGACCTCTTTCCCGTGTTGTTTTGCGCCAATTGCCTTCCACAGAGCATCTGAAAGAGCATACGAGTAGTTTCAATTGGGAATCTGTAAACTGTGTTACGCCATCAGATATTGAACATGGGTGGGACTATCAAAGTAATTGTCAGACTGGCTACTAATAAGCAGCCAGCACAGCAAAAACATATAATATAGTACTCTTAGCTAGTCAGGCAGATTGGATAACTGCTTGTTGCATCAATACCTAGCATGAGGCTGCTTCTAGAGAGAGACAGACCAACTAAGTTCTTATCCCTGTCTCGATGCTTTCCCTGTACAATTTTTGGACGTACAATGGAGCCAATTAGTTGTTTCAGCTCGTCCCTCTTCTTGACATACATAGGATCAAGTTCGCCATCCTTCATGTCACAGAGTTTTGTCCTTTGAAGATGTGGCTGCCACATATTTCAATCATTATATTACATGAGCATTGTCAAGGCCCCAATAAGTTCTATTATATGTGTCAAAATGGGCCCTTTAAAAAAACATTTTAATTGATCGGGAGATGTGTTCTACAATGTATGTTTCTCTTCCAGCATATTGACCCCTGCTAAATTTGCAACTTAGAAATACGTGACCAAATTTCTGCAACTTCGATACAACAACACAACAAAGCCATTGTCAGACTAGGTGTTTTTTTACTATAGAGATCCTTGTATGTCACCGTACTCTCTTATGATTTATTAAACATATCTTCCTCGAGTCCAGATTTGCAACTTCAACATCCATAAAATACCAAAATACATACAAATCCATCAATAAGACCCGTGTGCTTAAGAACTTTAAATGCCTACTTTATGTTTTATAAAGAAATGCCTACTTTAGCATCACTATTAATCAACGATACTGTTTACAATAAGAACACAGTAAAACAACAGCTTCAGCGACAGCAAATTTGGCTAAAATGGTTAGAAGCAGTCGTTTACTCACAGCAACTAGAACAAGTTAAGTATAAAGAACATTATACTACATACCTGTGGCAAGCTAAACGCTGTACTGTTATCACCCATAACAGCAAGAGATTCTCGAATCTGGTTCACCTTTTCTCAAATAGCAAAAAAAAACCAAAAAAAAAACAAAAAACAAGGAAAAATTATATTAAGAAAATTGTGGCAAAGTCGACTAGACGAAACTTCAGGTGCATACTACCTGATCAATATATTTGTCCCCTGCAGTCACAGAAAAACAAATAATCAAATATATCATCAGGTTCCATTAAAAAAACACACTGTTTAACCAGTTCAAAAAACCAACCATTATGATTTGGTACACGTTGTAGAGCTTCATTCACCATCTCTTGAACTGACTTTCCTTCTGTTTAATATTAATATATTATCAACAAATATAATTTTCAGCGAGATGCAAAAGAATCCTATGTCCATCAGCAAAAAATCATGGCGGCACATTAAGAAGATTGGAAACCCGACCACCCCCCTCCCAAAAAAAAAGAAAAAAATAACAGAAGATATTACAATCTTCTTTTCAGGATTCGGACAAAGTTGGTGACAAACACGTTCAAGTGACAGGTTGTCTCAGCCAACCATGAGGATGCTGCAACCAAATGTAATAAGTATATGCAAGCGACTGCATTACCTTATGTGTAGACATGTTTCAGAGGTTGGATGCTCTTTTTACATTAAACCGCACAAGGAATGGTCGATTCACTTCCATTTCTTTTTTTCCAAAACTCTAAAGGAATCTATGTCGACCCTACCAATCTATTGTCTAGCAAGATTGCACATGGCACCTATTCTAAGTTGTCTTCCTAGTCATGCTGGCATAAACATTTTGGAAAAAAACACAGTCTAATATGAAATTATAGTTTTACATGCCGGTCGGCAATGGCCTGTGCCAGGCAGGTACGTCCTTGCTCTAGCAATTCTCGGCACGGCAAGAGCTGCCACGTGTTCGGAAAAAATAACTATATTTGAATTTTTTACATTAATTTTGATGTTTCTTAATTTTTACTTTTGAAAAATAACAAATGAATACCGGTACGGTCAGCGCTGCATCATCAGAATGGTTGGCACGTGGGATCTGAATTTATCGAAAAACTTGGTTCTTCTCAGCATGGAAAACTTTGTTTGAAATTAGACGTATGTCCGTGAATATATGACTACTCATGTTATCATATTCTAGACCTTTTAAGTAAAGGTCTTGAAAATGATGGCTTTGAAAGTTACTCAAAGATCCACATGAAGCAGCTCAAGATCAAGCAAGCAACTGGACCGTGTCAGATGTACGCATCTCATTTCGGTAGATAATAAACTAGCAGGAAACTATAGAAGTGACTAGAATTCTTATTTGGGCTATGAGGAGTCAACCTACTAAAAAGTAAGTCTAAACCAAGCAGATAACCTCCAAATTTCCTAGGTTAGCTTCTATTAGGACAAAAGAATATTATCTTATAAGCTTAAATAATGCTTAAAGCCACGCAAAAAAAAAGAACCATCCCTCATAATATGAACCAATTTATAGGTTTTTATTGGCAAAAAATATGTGATTGATCCCTGAATTTTACTAAAGGTTTACAGAGATAACCCTGAACTTTCAAATATTACCGTGATAACCCTGAAGTCTCAAAAAAAATCTCTACTAACCTCGTCGTCAGATTGCCACTTGTGCCATTTGAGCTGCTGACGTGGCCATCACTTATCCTACGTGGTTGCTGACTCCCATCACTTGTCCTATGTTGCCATTGATGGGGCAATCATGTTAGCAGCCACGTTGATAAGTGATGGTCATGTCAGCATCCACATTAGCAGCTCAAACGACGCAAATAACAAATCTTGGACAAGTCTAGCGGAGGATTTTTTCTACAAGATCATGGTTATCGCGATGTTCAAGGTTATAACGGCCTATTTTAGTAACGTTCAGGAGTCAAAAACATAACTTAGCATTTTTTATTTCATAATTCTCCTATAGCAGTATGGAAATATAGTGCAAGCATAGACATCCAATAACCTCAAGTAAAACATAATTATGTATTATGTGTATCACATGTTGGATAAATAAGGGAGTAACAAACTGAATAAGTGATATGCTTAGCAGATGTCATACATAAGCTACATATGGATGTTAGAGCATAGAAAAACTGATGTCTCACACAATCGACAAAGTCGTTTTGACTTGTGCAAGCAAATAGTTCATATTCTATATCTAAACTAGTAGATTGTAGTTCAGTAGTTAGAAAATAAAGATTACTTAGTTACCGCTCTAAAATGCCATTATATTGCAGTATGATGAACAGGCCTAAGGTCCTAAACAAGGTTAAATCCTTTCTTCAAAGATTATTTAAAAACTTACGCAAGAAATCTCGCTGAATAAGCCATAAAAGCTTAGCTGGTTCAAATGCAACATCTTGCCCCTGAAGTGAATCATATATCAGATTATACCAAACAGTTATGGGTCACATTCTGTATTATAAAAAAATCATTTTACAGCTCACCTTCACTCTGTTTAGCATGAGCGAGATAGAAGAGCAGGACCATCAGCCTTCACAAAGAGTTGTACATAAACTTTAAACTAAAGATAGTCAGACAATGAAACAACATACCTGCCATAGAATTCTCCAGCAATTTCCATAGCAAATGATAGCCTAGATATGTCAGCTTCACGAATCTAGGAACAAAAATTAGCAGTAAAGATGAGAACGAGAGATCAAATGCAACACTGTAGAAGTATCAGAATGCAGCAGAACAAGAACTCAGTCACTGTGAAGGATGAAGCTGAACTACCCTTGGAGTTAAATACGTACCGTCTCAGGTAAGTTATAGATAAGCACTGAGCTCATAACTGTTGCCAGAGCAAAAATTCTGTAGGAAAAAAGTTCTTTCATTTAAAAAAAAAAAAGAATTCTCAATCTGATGACAAATATTTGTAAAGGAATTAAGATTACACTAACCTATCATCATAAACATTTGATTTTCCAACACTTTCAAATCCTTCAGTATCAAGATATAAAACGGACACTTTTTCTCCATTGACAAGTAACTCAACTGGTGTACCCCACACCCATATTCCTAAAGACCAAAAGCTTTATCAATTCAAACTTTTATAAGATAAACAGTTAATTACAGAAAAGCATATATAGTGGGAACGAATACATTTAGACATGAACTAGGTCAATTAACCTTTGGTTTTAGTATCTCGCATATGCCCAACTCCAAAACCTGCATTTTACATAGAGTGCAGACAATGGCGTTAATAGATCTTCCAGTTATCAGATTATTTACATAGCACAGAAGTAAAATATAGCAGGCACAGGAGATCCACCTTCATCACAAGAGAGTGACAGAAGTTGATTGAGAAGGAATGATTTTCCCGAGCGATACGGACCAATGACCTAAGAATGCCAACAAAATTATCTAAAAGCACAAGACTGCAGCCACACATATCACAGTGTAAAAGTACTAAAAATTGTAATATGCTAGCAACAACAAGAGAAACAATTGATCACGTTAATGGAAAAAAAAAAAAAAAAAACGTTTTTTTTTTTTTTTTGACATATTTATTCACTCAAAACCATGGAAGGGCATAACCAAGATATTCTTCAAAATATACGCTTGAAGAAACCAAGATATCAGATCCAGCAACTGACCGCAATAGCTGCAATAGGAGTTGTAATTCTTCGTATCGCCTCCAAACCCTCATTAGCAAGTTGAAGCTTTGTGTGCCCTGGATCAGGCTCTATAATAGGAAACCTATTGATGTCTAACAAGTCAGGATATTCCAAACCGAAGACTACATATATTACAGAGAAATGGTAATATAAACGACAATGCACTTACGCGCGGCGGAATTTGTCATCGAAGGAAGACGCAGCAAGCCCCAAGAGACAACTGAAGATCACCAAATTTACAACAGCGATCCATCTCAACGCCCCCATTTCAAATCCAACCAATCTCACCGATTCCGAGGCATACGACGACAGATCTCCCAGCGGCAGAGCTTGGTTTGCTTTAGCAGATCGGCAACGTGGGAGGGGATGATAGGGATTGGGAAGTTGTGTGTGCGTAAGGAAGGAGGAGAGAAATGAAAAAGAGGAAGACGGAGGAGGAGGGAGAAGCAAAGGGAGTTAAAACAGGGGCGCTTTTGCTTGATTCGAAGCAGCGTTTCTCGGACTTGGTCTGCAGACGTCTTGCCGTGTGATGCCGACTACTTGCTTTTTTGGTACGGATTTCAGCCGCTCTAGGCCTTATCGCATTACGAATTACGAACCACCTGGAACTGTAGGCTGGGCTGGGCTGGCCTGACCTGGGCTGGGCTCTTATTTTGTAGGTTTTCTTTGTTAGAAGTAAGCGTGAAAAAGTTATATGCATCTTTATATTTTTCTCTCTAAATATATTCATATCATGGTTTTCGGTGTCGATCGGCGTAGTCCTTGCCGCGCAGCACGTCTGTTACGATAGTGGTCGACACGATGCGTGCCGAAAGATCTTATATTTAAACTTTTAAATTAATTTTATATTTTTATTTTTATTTTTATTTTAAAAAAATAATAAATAAATAAAATATATCGGTATGGTCGGCACGACACCATCGGCATAGTCAGCAGATGTCAGAATCTGAGTTTTACAGAATTTGGCTTGATTCGGCATAGAAAATCTTGATTCAAATAGTGAAATAATTTGATAGTTGATAGAATTATGGATAGATAGTGGATTGATAAATGATAACATTAGTTTGGAGATGAATTTGCAGATAAATGTTAGAATAGTTTTCAATTTCACGCTACATTATTTCATGGACGTGCCATGCCCTCCCCATTTGATTTTTGAAACATTTTTAAGCCAAGTACTAATTGGAGTGTTGTTTATTTTGACTGCTCTACATCTTAGTATAAACCTTTTCCAGAAAATACCAAAAATGAGTAATTCTACCTCCAAGAATCTACTTCAGAATTTTGAAGTAGACTTTGTAGGTTTGTCTGACTCATTTCTTAACATTTTACTGTAAAACATTACACTGCAAAGTTACATACCATATCAAAATAATTATATTCTAGTTCATCAAATGATCAAAAAAACATCTTAAAAATAAAATTTGGCGACATTATACATGCTACAGTGAGTCACGTGAAACACTTTCATGTTAGAGATGTACAGTATTGCTCAACTTGTGACGCCGGACCTCCCAGGTCAAATATTGAAGGGTCTCGGTTTAAATCGGCCCATAAGGGTGCACAACGGATTTATACCATATGCAAAATATTGGCCAATATATTTGTAACTTTGATGTACAATTAGTATATAGGACAAATAATTTATGTTTGCTAAGGGCTAAATTTTCGTTTGATTTTTAAAGTTTTAAAAGTTTAACGTTTTCATCAACACAAGAGCATATATTACCAATCTATTTGAAATTAGTAAGAACTAGAACCATATAGATATTGATATTCTAAACATTCAAGCAGCCTTCGATCTGCTTTTCCTCCTTTATATTTAACAATAGGTCTTTCAAAACTTGGTAAATTTCTCTTGTTTGTGGGTGCACCATTCCACCTGCTATAAACTCAAAACTCAAACCTTCCACCTCAATTAAGCTACATCCAGGCACCTTCTCAACCCCCATCTCTTCCATCACTACTCTTGTGCTCACAGCATCATCGAAGTCACCCTCGGAGGAATAAATGTTCGATAGAAGCACATATCCACCTGTATCCCGAGAATCCAACTCAAAAATCTTCCGAGCAGCAACTTTACCGATCTTTGAATTTCCATATATCTTACAAGATGAAAGCAAAGAAGCCCATATTTTAGTGTCCGCTTGAACCGGCATTTGGTCGATCAATCTTTTAGCTTCTAGAACAAACCCGGCGCGTCCTAACACATCCACCATGCAACCATAGTGTTCAATTCTAGGTTCAATGCCGTAAAAATCAACCATCAATGAGAAGTATTTCAGTGCTTCAGGAACCATTCCCGAGTGGTTACAGCACGTCAGTACACTAAGAAAAGTAACATGATCCGGTAATAAGTGAGTCTTACAAAGCCTTGTGAAATATCTAAGAGCTTCTTCGAAAAGACCGTGATATGCGAGCCCGTTAATAATGGAGTTCCATGAAGATAATCCCTTTGTTTTTGCGTTGTCAAACACTTGTAGAGCCATGTGTATGTTGCCACACTTCCAATGCATATCAATTATGGCAGTAGAAATAATATGATTCATATAAATATTGTTACGTTCTATGTAAGAATGAATCCATTCTCCTTGTTCTATAGCTCCTAAGCAAGAACAAGCCCCCAACAAGCTCACCAATGTATGCATATTTGGCTGGAACCCTAATTCTTGCATGTCATGGAATAAATTGATAGCTTCTAAATTTCTCCCGTTTCTCACGTACCCACTTATCATACTACTCCATGTCACATCATTTCTGTAAGGCATTTCGTCGAACAACATCCTAGATTCTTCGATTTGGCCAACTTTTGCAAAACCAGTGATCATCGAGTTCCACGTCACGACGTCGAAGTCTGAGCACTCGCTGAAAATCTTCCATGTGGCATCCATGAAGCCGCCGGCTGCGTACATGGATACCATAGAATTGCGAATGTAGGGATCACCGGCGAGGTTTAGTTTGAGCACCATTGCATGAACTTGAGTTCCTTCATGACTGAGCCCAAGATTCGCGTAGGCAGCAAAAACGGAAGGAAATGTTAGTCTCATAGGTTGTAAGGAAGAGTTTAACATGTCGTAGAAAAGATAGATGGATTTCTGAGGAGTTGAGCTCTTAGAGAAGGCTCTGATGAGTGTGTTATACATGAACAAATTAGGGTTCAGGGTGTGAGCAAAGAGAAGCTCGGCGTAACGGAGATCACCGGAGGTGGAGGCAGCGGCGAGGAGGCGGCTGGCGGCGACGGTATCTGCAGCGAGGCCGGTCTTGATGAGCTGGCAGTGGAGCTGGTGGAGGTCTTTCACGGATCTACATTGCTTCTCTAGCATTAAGAGTGGTGGGTGATCGGAGATGAATTTGGATATGGAGGATGAGGAGGAGAGCATTGCGATGTTTTGGTTAAATGTGCAACGGAATGGATAAGAGTTAGAGATACATGTGGCTGCCACCGTGAATATGTTATGGTGGTTGCATAATAAACAGTTATAAAAAAAAACTTTTTATAATAATTTCTTTTAAAAAAAAAAGAGAAAAGATAAAAAATTGTTGGAGATATATGGAAACCATAGTATGAGACTATTTTTGCTTGAAGAGCTAAAATCAACGGGTAATATAAGCATTCAATCATTGTCCCACTATCTTTTGGTCAACATAATTATAATTTATTGTGAAATAAAGTATGATGACCATTCACATTACTAATTATCATTTGGGTCCATTCTAGATATTTTTTACATATGATGGATTCTAAATAATCATACTATTTTTCTGGTTCGGACAAGATCTGGATCCAAAATTTGAGTCCTTGGATTTTAATTAATCATATTGGTGCAATTATTTATAAATGAATCCCTCGAGAATATACCCAAGATAAAGATGAGAGTTTCTGGAGTGAGATTGTAAATTTGAACATTTCTCCAAAAGAGATTGTATATTTCAATACTTTTTATGCTGCATTGGATATTTGAAGGAGCATTTACAAATGAATACATGCCATGGAAAAGCCCTATCAGCATCTAACGAAGGCGTAGATTTAAATATTGATGTCCGAACCCGCGGCGGATCATGTTAACCTTTCTAACCACTTGAGGGACCACATACAGGATACAGCCCATGAGCTCCGGCTGGCCTGGGCTGCATCTATGCGCTATTTTTTGGTGCGTCCAATTAAAGTGTAACAAAAAATATTTGACATAAGTTCACGCAATGTACTTTCGGTATTCTATAACGCCATATCTCTTTACATCTTTGAAAATGATTCCTATAAATCGGTGTACTATGTCTATTGTACTATGTCTATTCTATCTCAAATCAACCGAGTCCGACAAAAGATCCAGCTAATGCAAGTAATAATTTATACTCAACAAAAAACATGTGGCGGGTCCTTAATATGCTACTTATCAAAGACATTGTGGGGATGAACAGAGAGAGCTTATGGTTTACTGGCCAATGCTATTTTTTGTCATCTCAAATAAAATTTACAGCCAACAGCATTGGCTCATAGCATTACTTATCATTACAATACCATACTCCAGAGTCCAAGCCCCTTTGGTTCGTATATACTTGTTTTAAGGAATAATGTCAAAAAAAAAAAAAAATACTTTATAAAATTCATACAAATCAGACCATTTATTTTTAACTTTAAAAAAAAAAAAAAAAAAAAACTTAACCATACATATTTAGGTTTTCCGGACGAACACATACGGTGTTGGATCGAACAAATACGATATTCTTAACTTGTAACATAATATTCTAAATAAGTAAATACGATATTTTGGACGAATAAATAAGATATTATACGAGCAAATATAATATTAGATTGTACAAATACGATATTTAGGATGAAGAAATAAGATGTTAGATTGAACAAACAAGATATTGGATTTAAGGAATTGATTTGTTCAAATTTTATTCAGAAATTTTCTTGACAAAGTCTTTACTTTTATGGTCGATTTATACTTGTTTTAATCATTACATTTTTTAGAAAATTGAATCTAATTGCTCCTCATCATAAATGAGTACTTTACGTATAGCAGCCCCTGAATTATGATATGATGATTCATTTACAATCTTATACATAAGTATGTAAGTATATTCGATGCATGTGAGAGCTGACTTGTTTAAAATGTAGTCAAAGTCAAACTCCATAAGTCAATCACTCTTTCTTGGGAATGAGAAAGGAAAGTCAAACCCATTGAAAATGTTGCATGCGGAAACTCGACTCTTTCGTCAAATGCATGCATGGATTGAACTTCACTCAATTGCCACTTCGAAGTTACACTAATAATGAATAGTTTAGTTAATCATCCTTAATTTTCCCGTTATTTGGTGGTTTAATCACGTATTAATTAATTGAGATTTGACATGTCCAAGCAAGCTTCCACAATCTAAATTAGGGGCAAAGTCATATCTATTTATGATTTTTAAACTTAGATATATATATATATATATATATATATATATATATATATACTATAATATATATATATATATTATATATATAGCACCCTCTCCTAGGCCGAATAGTGTGACCAGCCTTTGCTTAAATTCCAAGAGCATCCTAAAATAAGTAATAGGGTGCTCAGCCGAATTAATTAAGTTGGTGACTGGATAATTTTTACTACTTTATGTTTGGTATGGGGACGGGTGTTATGCCGAAGTTTTATTTTCTGATCAAAACAAGTACACTACGGATTAGATGATTTGGTTAGAAAAATTGGTACCCACTAAAATAATTTAATAATGCTGCCGAAAAAAATTTAACTTATTATCTAATCAAAACTTTTAAATGTATAAATAATTAGCCCAACTTGCAGTGGTCCTGAACTCTTCAGTTTCCTCAAGAAAATGAGTCAGTTTATGTGAATTTTGACACCATCAAGGCATCAACGCTTGATAAATCACTATTTGCATGATCGGACACTATTGAATATTTTTTGCATAAAAGACCATTGTGCATTTGTGCTTATGACTTCAGCTGGGTAATGCTGATATGTGCTACCCTAATTTTAGCAGATAAATACATATATATTCCACACTTTTTCTTTAAGTTACCGACGTTTTGTTTAAGATTCAAACGAGGAGGAGATAATGCAGATGCATATCGAACACTCGCGTAACATGACAAATACTTCGCCACGTAACCATCCAAAACTCGAAATGCTTGATATCAGGAATCAGGATGGTATTTGAAAAGTATGAGTTGTTCTATGAATCATCGTCGCATAAAACATCAACTACTTGGATAAGTACCCGTTCGATGAGTTGTTCTATGAATCATTCGAGGCGATGCAGGTGCATGTTGAAGGCTTGCATAACATGTCCGATACTTGGCTAAGTAACCATCGATAATTCCAAATGCTTAGATGAATCAAGATGGCGAATGTGTTGTTCTATGAATCATATATTACGCGCTTAAAATAGCATTAAAAAAAAATATATATATGTGGACATACGAACTAAATGTCAAATTGTGCCTATAAAATTGCGACATGTTTTAATGTTGGTATTTACATATTTGTGTATTTGGCTTGTGGAGAATATGCTTAGATAAACAACAAATGTATAATCAATAATATATGTTTGTATTTGGCTTGTGGCGAATATTCTTGCATTTAAGATCCTCACCATAGCTGAAAATAGTGGTCATGGCACGTGTGCTTCTAAATAATTGGTTGGTTTGGGGTAGCAATCATCCCTACTATTTTAGAAAAGGAAAATAGTTTTCAGTACGGACGTCCATGCGGAAAAAATCACGGACGTCCGTGGAAAACGCGTTTTTTTCCTTACGTGAGACGTGTTTTCTATGGGCGTCCGTAATTTTTTTCGCGCGGGCGTCCGTGCTCTCAACCAGTCCCCTTTCGAAAAATAATTAACTACATATTATAAATTTTTTTTTCTTATATTTTAAAAATTTATCATTCAACTTACTTTAAAATTATAAAACATATTTATAATTATGGCTAATGACTCCAATTGAAATGATTCTAAACTTATGTTTAATTACTCCAAACGTTATTCTATTATTCTGTAGATACAATTTTAGATATAATGATAACTGGGTCGAAGTTATGCACTAGTAATTTTTTTTTTTTTTTTCCGATGAAAGATTATGTAGGACTCTATCTATTAAATTAAGCAACATAAAAGACTTGAAATCTAGGATTCAATTTAGAATGTTAGGCCAAGAGTGGATACTTTTCATTTGAAATGCAAGTGACTGGCAACCTACCACTTCACCTAAAAAATAGCAGCCAGCTTAATCACAGTCCTTTTTCTCATTTACTCCACCTCGATCTGCAGCACTTATCCCGAGGAACTACTTTCGATCCATCTCTACCATGTTTATGGAAAGAGAGATAGAAGTACTTGTAAATTCTAGCCTGTTAGGTTGGAAAAATGGCACATGAACATGAATCATGATGTATAAGGTATGGCTTACTTCTTTCCTCATGACTCCATAAGGGGGAGTTGGCCTAACTTTTTCTTTTCATTTCTAAGGCAGGTCTAATACCATTCATTTTTTTAAAAAATTACCGCAAAAAAGTATATTCATAATTAGTCCGCTTTTATACGATTATTCCCAATAGATAAATCTACGAATATCACTGTCCAATATTCTACCAATTGATAAATCCTAATTTTTACAAATCTGAAGATCCGCATCATCACTTATGAGGTCTGATATCAAACCATTGTAAAGAATTTCAAACATGCGTTTCGATTTGCATGAATACTTTTTATCTTGGGTCCAACAACAAGTGGGAAGGCTCCTAAGCCACATAAAGGTGATGAATATAACGTCACAATATTATACATATTTTTTCCTTTGGTAGACATCAGATTATTTTATTTAACACAATAAAGTCCCCTATTTTCCCATGCAATAGCTAGCTGTTAGCTTCGCCGGATGCGTCTATATACGTAAGTAAATATTTATAGTAAAATGCAAATTGTTATAAAATTTAAGATGATAAGAGGCAGTTTTTTTCTCTTCGATCAATCTGCACGATTTAGAATATCCTTCATGCTCTAATTTGCTATATCTATAAACTCTACGACGCTCTTGGATAATTATGTGATCTGTTTATTTTTTATTTGGAGGGTGTCTGATAAAATCTATCAATTATTAATATAAGATTCCTAAGAAAAAGATGAAAGGAACAATCCGAGGATAGAATAATGATGAACACTATCTTAGAGTTGACATGCTACCGGCTGCACAAAATGTTCTCCACATAAGTTTAAAAAGAAAATGGAGACTTGCATGTCAGCTTCTCCCTCAAAACTTATTTTACGAATAAACTCTCATTTATAGCCCGTCATCTTTGACTACAAAATATCCATTTAGAATTATTTTTTGGAATACCGTCAGAATACCCTAGCACACCGCTACACCTAAAATATCTCAGAATACTACTAGAACATCCCAACACACCGCCAGAATATCCCATAACACCTAAGAACACCTACCTCCAAAACACCCTAGAATTGCACACTTTGACTTTCAGAGATTATATTTTTACGTATATGAGTTAGATCAAGACATAAAATATGCCATTGGATAGAGGGTTCGACAAGCTTTCCAACAAACCCGATGGATCATGAATCTGACTTTATATGAGAAAGAAAAAATTTATAAAATATATGTATCTTTAAAGTGCCATAACGATGATAAGATTGGGATGTTCTTTATATTTTCGGAAATGTCGTTTTGAGATGCATCTGGCGGCAAACCTAAATGTTTGGCGGCGTTTTTGCGCCATCGAAATTGTGAAAAAATATCATCTTGTGTCTAAAAAATACTTTTAAATGTTTGAACATCTTTTTAAAATATCTAGATATACTCTAAATTTGCGAATTGCTGAATAAACTGTAATTTTTTAAAAAACAATTTTAGCATTTTTTTGAATTTTATTTAGAACTCTGTGAGAAGAGAAACAAGAGAGGAAAAGATGGTGAAAAACTACCTTCATGAAGAGAGAGAAATACATCACATTTATCAAAAAAAAAAGTAAAATGATATTTTGGTCATTTCACGCACTAAATGGGACTATATATTCGCCAAATCAGGTTAGAGAATACATATCTACAAAAATTAATTAAAGGGAACACAAATTTGCAATATGTCATAACCCAAAAGATTATTTTGCAATGTCTTTAAGGTGGTGATATGCATTTTTACAAAAAAAAAATAATAATTGCATTTCAATCTTCTAATTCGTACAATTTGTATTTCAGCCTTTTAAAATATATTTTCGCGCCGACTTAACTACACGCGTTGTGCGCCACGTCGGCGTGTTTATCCGTTTTCGGAGGCTAAACCGAGCGAATGTAAATTTAGGAGCTGAAAAAATAATTTTCTTTAAAAAAATTGGAAGGAACATATTTTTAAAGCTGTTAAAAGAAAGGACTTTTTAAATACAAAAAAAGGACTTTTTGTTGGTGAAAATGTACCAATTTCACAGTCCCAATTAATATTCCAAAAAGTAATCACAAAAAAATGCCTCTAAATCGGACGGTGGTAGTTCATCCGTCATCATCCTTCTGCTGAATATACAAGCAAGCCCACATGAGCTTTCTATTTATATCCTGTTTATCCTTCATTCCTGTTCACTTCGCTCTATAAAATCCCGCCTGCTGCTGCCTCTTCAATTCATTCATTCGTTTGCCTCTGACGGCGTGTCCGGTGGCTTTCTGACGAGCTTCTCTTCTTCGATCTTAGCTGCGTTTTCGTCGTCTAATTACCTCCACAGAGGTAATCAATCTCTTTTTTCTTTTCCTCTCTTAATTTTTTTTTTTTGTTTTTGTTTTAGGGTTATGTTCTTAATTAGGTAACACAAGTCGTGTTAGATTTGCTTAGTTCAGAAGAAAAAATTAAAGATAAATCTAGAATTGTTGGTTTAGAGATTCCACTATATTTTAATATGTGCTTAGGTGCATTATGCCTTCAGAGATAAAATTAATATGAAAGTTTAAAGAGATAAAGTTTTCCTTTTTTATTTGGGATACGAATTATTATATTTTCTGGAAGATTTGTGGGACACGATGGTGGCGCGCTCTGTATTAGTTGTTTGTTTATTTTACTTCTTTATTATTATTTTTTTTAGGACGTACGGTTAGCACCGCTCCTCTTCTCGAGGGCGGCCCTCCTGTTGGAAGTAGAAGGCCGCGCCGATTTCGTCCGGCTATTTCTATTTGGACAGATTTTGAAAAATAGTATAAATTTTACGTCTGTTTATTTAATTTATTTATAAATATTTTTTTAAAAAAATTAACTTTAAAATTATAGATTGTGTCAAAACTACAAAATTATAGATTGTGACATAATGTACAATTTTATAATTAAAAATTTTTTCCAAAAAAAATATAAATAATGTATCAAAAAAATAATTAAAATATTAGATCATTTTTTTAACGTATTATTTGATATTTTTAAAAAATATTTTTAACTATAAAATTATAATCTAATCAAAATTTATAATTTTATAATTAAATTTTTTTATAAAATTATCAAACAATATGCCATGTAATTATCTTTTTGGCGTATTGTTTGATTCTTTTACGAAAAATTTTTAAATATAAAATTGTAGATTTTAATAAGATATATAATTTTATAATTAAAACTTTTTTTGTAAAAATATTAAATAATATATTAAAAAAATAATTTAGTATTTTGATTATTTTTTATCACATTGTTTTGTATTTTTAAATATAAAATTGTCGATTGCTTCAAAATTTAAAATTTTATAGTTAAAATTTTTTCTAAATGTATTTATAAATAGATTAAATAAATATATAAAATTTTTATACAATTCTCAAAACCGTTCAAATAAGAGATAGACGGCCGAAATCAGCGTGGCTTCCTACTTCCTGTTGCGCATGCAACAGGGAGCCGCGCCCTCTCCTCCCTCTTTGATCTTGACCCCTCTTATCAGTTCATGCCCAATCTTAAAAAATTGATTTTTGACGGTAAAAAGAGCGACGTGGTGAATTGTTGTGGGCCTGTGGCCAAGAGTTCTTCACCACTTGGTACTATTTTGGTGTTTGCTGTTTGGCGTTGGACACGAAGGCTGGGTCCCTTCTTGACTTCGCTGGTTAACTTTCATATACGGTGATGGCATATGCATCTTTTGAGCCAACCCAACCTTCTTCTGTGTATTCTGTTTAATCTCAATCTTAAAAATCTGTTTTTTTTTTCTTTTTTGTGCTCGAGGTGGTAGCGCAATCACAAAGATAATACACGTTACTTGGAGCTTTTCAGGTTTATAAGTGTTTGTTTTATTAGAATTGTTTTTTGTGATGTTTAAGGTCATGAGTGGATCTCCATTCTTTTTTCTTTTTTACTTCTTTTTACGACGAATTTTCTCCTCGAGTCTTAATTTTTTTTTTTTTTTTCTATCTCTGCATTTGCGATTTTATGTTGGTTTAACGCCACAGTTTTAAAAATTCTGGTTATAAACTTTTTTTGTGAACATTATTGATTTAGTTTGTTCTATTTTTTGGGTAAGAAAATGTTGATACATGCATTTTGCCACGCTTGAGGATGTTTATGTCATCTGATTATGCAAAAGAGGGATATTGCTTTTGTTTGTGCTTGCCAATAATTTTGTGTTAGTTTCATGCTAATTTGTTTCTTGCCTCATGGGATATGAAAATATCACCCTAGTTGGATAATTTTATCCTCTTTTAGCATTTCATTTGGTACTCTTTTTCGAGACATAGAAAAATTTATCCCAAGTACCCTTGTGGGAAATTTGACTTAACTACTGGTTTTTGGGTGCTGGTATTTTGTAATCTTCGAATATTGTTCAAATTCTATCACGAGCATGTCACTGTATGTTATGTGCCTCAATGGCACAAGGTTACTGTTTTAGAAATTATTCCCTTGCCGTCAAGCGGGTGGCCTAGTTTCCGTCCGGTCAACCTGGGAACGGAGAAACAAGCAACTTAAAAAAGCCTTGAGAACTGAGCGGCTATATATATTTTTAGTAATTAAATGACATAAAAAAAACATATAGAAATTACATGCAGGTGTGTGAAATGTGAAATGTTTGGAAATGTTCAAGAGGGTTTGCAATCCAAACACCTCTACGTGAGTTTTCTAGGTATATTAACAAAAACACATGGTAAGATATTTAGGTGGTCACACATTTAATGCGGGTGCGGGAACGAAGGAGGAATTGTAGCGAGGTTCCAAGAAGGGTTCATGGTTTATAGAAGATTCCTGCAACTAAAGGTCGCATTGCTCCTCCTGGGTAAGCAAGGTCCAACTAGGCTTGTGTAATGGGCCTAGACTAGGTCATGATTTAGCCCTGAAGTGAGTTCATTCACTGTTTTCCAGAACTTTGAAAACAGAACATTTTTAAGCATGGATGGACTAGCAATTTTGAAGTTTGACATGCTTTTTGGAATTAAATATGGATGGAAGGATGATAGTTTGCATGTTCTTTACAGTGCAATAACTGCTAAGGTGAATGTAATCCACATTAAATGCTATGTTATATGGTTTTACATCGTACGGCCCGAAATGTGCCCAATCCACAGGGATCTGGAACCGAGATGGTGTCGTGTCGGCCAACACGGCGTCTTAAGCTTCAATTTTTTTTTTTTAAAAAAAAATTGTAGAATTGTTTATTTTCCTCATGAGGAAGATGAACAGTGCTCTTAACATGTTGTGCAGCATGCGACCCGTTATGTCGCGTCCCAGGTGTGATAGGGCGACCTGTGTACACTGGCGGGACCGTGCATTTCTGGTCATGCTTCAGGCGCGTGCTATAAAGGTCATTAGTCATTCGTTCTGCTTAAATGTTATTACATAAGAGCCCTATAGTCGAGTTAGTAAATTTTGCAAACTTCTCCCATTCACAAAATAAATGAAGTAATACTCACGCTTTTCATACGACTAGAACCTTGGTACAGGCAATATGAAATTATGCTCATTAGAGTTTTGTAACTGATATGATAAGGTCCTGTAACTGATGGCATGATGGTATTGTTTAACTGATACAATTATTATGTAACGGATTGATACTAATTTACTTTTAAATGTCATATTTGTCATATGCATAATGCAAGCATCCACTCTTTTTAATCTCTGTTACTTCTGGGTTGTTAATAACGACATTAATTTCTTTACGGAGTTTTATATTCTTGGACAAATAGTTAAGCTTGATCTTTTATATATGCTTGTTGTAACTGTTTTTATCTTAGTATGATGTTTTTTTGAATTGTTTGTGAATTAATCGGTATGATTTGTATTTGTAATGCATCCATAAAATACTGATTATAAGCTCATTCTGATACACTTATGTTATGGAAATTGCAGAATGGGAAGCACAGAGACAAATGGAACCAACTATGGAGAGTACACCTACGCAGAATTACAAAGAGAACCATACTGGCCTTCTGAGAAATTGCGGATCTCGATTACTGGAGCTGGTGGTTTCATTGCATCACACATTGCAAGACGCCTGAAGAGTGAAGGGCACTATGTCATTGCATCTGACTGGAAGAAAAATGAGCATATGACGGAGGACATGTTCTGTCATGAATTCCACCTTGTTGATCTGAGGGTCATGGACAACTGCCTTAAGGTTACTCGTGATGTGGACCATGTGTTTAATCTTGCTGCAGATATGGGAGGAATGGGATTTATTCAATCCAATCACTCTGTCATTATGTACAACAACACCATGATCAGTCTCAACATGATCGAAGCTGCAAGGATCAATGGTGTTAAGAGGTCTGTGTTTTGTACTGCTTATAATTCTTTACTTTTTTTTTTCCCATTTGTTTCTTATCGACATTATGACGGTTCTAATAATTTGCATTATCCAAGCTAATGCCGTTGGTAATATGGATTAATAGAAAGAGCTATTATGGCATCTTTGGAGAATAAGTCTGGCTTTGGTGGAAATTGTTGCATCATATTCACTGTTGGTGCTCAACTTCAACACAAAGGTTCTACTATGGTTCCTAGATATTACCAAGGTTCGACGTTTCGGGCGGCACGCTCCGTGCCGCCCGAAACGTGCCGGAGCCGCCGGCTCTCGGCACCGAAACGGTGCCGAGCCGGCGGCTCCATTTTTGTTTTTGTTTTTTTTTTTTTTATAATAAAGCTGGTCATCTTCCTCGCGGCAAGACGACCTTAATTTAAGGTCAGGCGCCGCGCGCGTGACCTCTTTGGGTCCGCGCGATCGCGCGGACCTGAATATCGAATACCCCGTTCTGCGCGGATTGATTGTCCGACAGACGCGCGCGGACCTAATTATATATATAATATAATATATAATATATAATTTTAAAATTTTATAATTTATAAAATATGCTTTAAAAATATATTATAATTACATTTTATTTTTTAAATATTTTTTATTTGTTTATTGTATTTTATTTATTTTTGTTTTTTACATTTTAATTTAATATAAAATATAAATATAATATTTTATTATCGGCACGGTCGGCACGGCACGATCGGCACGGTCGGCAGGTCTCGAGATCCGAATTTACCGAAACTCGAAACGGCACGGCACGGTAAACCTTAGATATTACCACCAAATAAATGCATGTTCAATCATTCATGAACTACTATGCATTCAAGCAAACATTGAGTAATTACATTGGTATGTTATTGTTGAGCAATTTAGTTATATTTTTCATGGATCATGGTGTTATTCTTTGCAAGCTGTGCCATAGACAGTTTATGTCCGCTAAAAATTGTTCGTATAGTGGTTAGCTAAGCTGCTCTATTACAATGCTTTTTCTTGGTTACTTATGGTTGTATTTATCTGTTGTATATGACAGCTGACTTAGGGGCACCTTGTTTCGTATGCGTGCATATTCTTTGTGCTGTTTTGATATTTCAGTTATGACTACAAAATTGGAATGTTCTTTTATTATTATTATTTTGCTTCGTCCCCTTTAACTACTTGTTTATAGATGAGGCAACCATAATGTGTTAACCCTATTAATGCGGGTCCTTTATAAGATCTATTATGAGCTTTTAAAGAACAGCTTCCTATTGAAATTGTTTTATTCTCAAGAAAATTAATTCTGTAGTAGCTTTTAATCTATCTTCTGATGAAAGATAGCACCAATAATTTGGTCTTCGTAATTTTTTATGTACAGGTTCTTTTATGCATCTAGTGCTTGCATTTACCCTGAATTCAAGCAGTTGGACACAAACGTCAGCTTGAAGGAGTCGGATGCTTGGCCTGCAGAGGTTGGTGATTTTGCACTTTATCTAGTTCTTAATTTGTTTTATACTTGTTAATGTTGATCACTAAATTGCGGGTAGTGTTTTCTTCCAGCCCCAAGATGCGTATGGTCTGGAAAAACTCGCGACAGAAGAGTTGTGCAAGCACTATAACAAAGATTTTGGAATTGAGTGCCGTATTGGGCGCTTTCATAATATATACGGTCCTTTTGGAACATGGAAAGGTTAATCACTTGCCAGTGCTTTCTTTGTATGATATGTCTACTTGTAATCTAACCCAAGGTCTTCTATGCGAGCCGAGTTTCGGTAAATTCAGATCCCGGCACGTGCCGACCGTGCCGATGGTGCCGTGCCGGCCGTGCCGATATATATTTATTTATTATTTTCTAAAAAATAAAATTAGAAATAAAAAATTAATTTAAAAATTCAAATATAAGATTTTTTGACACATGCCGTGCCGATTCGTGCCATGCCGACAACTGCCGGAACAGGCACGTCCCGCCCGGCACCGAAAATCATGATCTAACCTAATCCACGGTGCTATTCAATGTAACTTAGGTGGGAGAGAGAAGGCACCTGCTGCTTTTTGTAGAAAGGCTATTACTTCCACTGACAGGTTTGAGATGTGGGGGGATGGGCTTCAAACTAGATCCTTCACATTTATCGATGAATGTGTTGAAGGTGTTCTGAGGTAATATTCCACCAACATACCTTACGCCTTATTTTATACTTTGAGTGATTTTTTTCCTTGTGTTTATATTCCTTCAATATGATAGATTCAGGTTTTAACTTATGCATTATGATTTAAAATTCTTGCTTTAGGCTGACAAAATCAGACTTCCGTGAGCCGGTGAACATTGGTAGTGATGAAATGGTTAGCATGAATGAGATGGCTGAAATGGTTCTCAGCTTTGAGAATAAGAAGCTGCCAATCCATCATATTCCTGGTCCGGAAGGTGTACGTGGCCGCAACTCTGACAACACTCTGATCAAAGAGAAGTTGGGTTGGGCTCCTTCAATGAAATTGAAGGTATAAAAAATCTTTCTTTATAGTTCGTCTACTTCTTTTCTCATGCGTTCCGTGTAATGACCGTTAAAAATTGTGACCTTGAACTGCTAACAGGATGGTTTAAGGATCACTTATTTCTGGATCAAAGAGCAACTGGAGAAAGAAAAAGCTCAAGGTGTAGATGTTTCTACATACGGGTCATCCAAAGTGGTTTCAACTCAAGCTCCAGTTCAGCTGGGTTCTCTTCGCGCTGCAGACGGAAAAGAGTGAGGCATATAATCTGCCTAATATCAGGATATATATTCTAGTTAATAGCTATTTCGATAAATATTCTGTCTTTATATATCTACCGTCCATCCTTACCCCTCCTTTAATAATGTCAGATACATGTTTTTTGTTCCTGCCAGACAACTTAATGTTATCGGTGGAATTGTGCCGGTAGTTTTCATATGAAAACCTATATATATCCACCCCTTTCTAGTGCTTTTGTTGATATACAACAAATCTTGCACTTGTAAATAATGATGCATACATAAAAAACCTTGTGCCTATGTTCAAAACTTGTGCAGTATATCAAGCATTTTTTTCTGAGATGCATCATTATATCACGATCCTTCATATAAGAAATGTGATATTTTCTTGCATAATGAGCTTTTTTTTTCTTGAGATCATAGTGGACAAATTCTACCTGTAATCAACGAGTTTTTGTAGGATATATAACAGATAAATTTACGAATAGTACTGGCCGTATGAGAATATATGTTCTACTTTTTGAAGCGTCCAATAAGCCTTAGAGCAGCTCCTGCTAGGATATTAACTACCAAGAGAAATAGAGAAACTTGAGGAGGAAGAAGATCATGATAAGATGAGCACAGAATTGTCGGGAGCTCAGAAACTCCCTCCGTTTAGGTTCGATTTTTCCTCCCGACATTTTGTATATTACAAATATTGGGCTGCAAGCATGAAGCGCTTCACTGGTGATAGAATAGGAGAATCAGGTGGAGAACGCTATGGACAGAATCTTACAATTTCATTTAATAGGATTTCATTAACAGCTGAAAAACAAATCCTAAGAGAAAAAACGCTTAGGATGTAATATTTAAAGAATCTCATAATTCCTTTCAAGAGGAAAGACGATAATAGTTGAGGAGAAGCTCATCATATGTGTAGGTGAAAATGTAGAATTATCATTAATATGATCTTGTTACAAAAGTAGAAATACCTGATTCAGAATCATCAAGATGACAAACGATATGCCAAGTCATCAAGAGCCATCTAAGTGCCTACCTAAATGGCACCCGGGCGCCCGACAATAGGTGCTAATATTAGCGGAGCAAACCGAAAACAAGGAAAAACAAGTGTCATCTTGAAACTCTGCTTTGCAGATATCAAAGTCTTCAGAACTATCGAGTCATATGAAACAAATTAAGATATAGTTGGTACAAATATGCAAGGACAAGAAGAATAAGAAATAGGTTTCCTTCTTGAGCTGTGAAGGTAGTATTATCCAAGGTTTTAAAAGCCGACTGGCACGCTCTAAAAGCCGGACGGCACTGAGCGTGCCTGGCCCCCCCCACCCCCCCCCCCCTCTCTCTCTCTCTCTCTCTCTCTTAGGCGTGTGACCCCGTGCAGTGCGCATTTAAGAAAAAGCGTGTGACCCTTTTTTAAAAAAAATTAAAATTGTTGTAAGAAAATTTTAAAAAAAATATAATAATATATAATAAAATAATATTTTATTGACAGTACCTTATGGTACCTCTCGAAATTGGAATTTATAGAAATCTGTCACGAAACGGCATTTAAAACCTTAGTATTAACATGTATCTTGTCACCATTCTTTATTCAGTCTTCTCAGATTGGCATCATCCTGAAAAGGCATTGCTGCGTACAGCTCCAATATGAAGAAACAAAACCAGGTTTATCAGGTGGCATATTCAGATAATAGAATTTCTCCATTGAAAAACAAATCCATAAACCTCCAAACATTAAAAAATTCTGAGCATACCAATGAAAGTTGTCGTGTAAAATCACCTATTTGAATCTCTTAGGTACACTTTTGAGATCAGAACATTAGTATATCTCTTGAAATCAAGCATTGTGTACCAGCAAAACAAGTGCGCTGAGGTGAAGGTTCAGTAAGTTTTCATAAAGCAATATGTAGCGTAACTATAGATGCAGAAAGTGCGGGCCAATTCTAATCCCTACTGTCTACTATGGGCCGCCCATGGCTCATGCTATGCCGATTATTAGCTCGGCACAGCCTGGTGGCCTGCCGAATTAGTGCCGGTATGGGCTGGCTCGGCCGGTATGGGTGCTTTTTATTAAAAACTCAAAAAAAAAAACAGCGCTGGTGCACTGGCTCTGATAGCTAAACTTGAAAAAAAAAAATACTGGCCGTACGTACAGTCGCGGGCCACAACTTTCTGCCTCCCTAAACATAAACATGGTTTAAATGTGAAGTCATAAAAATAAAGCGTCATACCTCTTTTAAGTTCAAAGATTCCAACCACAACAACAGCAACAACCACCACGGAACGGCTCTTCCACTAGGTGGGGTCTGCTATATGCATCAGGTATAACATGATGTTGTATGTGAGCTCCGGGACTGCAATTACTTCAAAACAGAATATGATTTCAGTGAACACATCGAATGATAAGAATAGTATCTATATTGTGATTGATGATGCAAGACTTTACATTCAAGTATTGCAGAAAAATCAAAATCAAGACGGTTCATTAGGGTGGTACTTTGGTGGTGCATGTAGAAGCATCAACAGAATTCGGTTTAACCAAATCAAATTTCTTGCTTCTTGATCCTTCAACTTTGTGTAGGTAGAGGGTTGCAGAAAATGCTTGAGCTGTAACAACTAGCGGAGATCAACAACTTTACTCGTTAGAAGATACGAAGATTTCACAAGTGAATGGAAGAGGAAAGAATGTAGGCGTAAAAATAATTGGAAAAATATCCGATATAATCTAACCTTTCTATAAGTATACAAATATATTTAATTCTCGATTGAGCGGAATCGCAGCGTAGATATCGTGTTAGTGACATCATAGTTTGGATAATATAGCGTATGTTATTTTTTATTTTGTAACATTTGTATGTTATTCTTATTTTATTTTATCTTTTTTGTACTTCACTTATTTTATTTTATCTATCCTTTTCATATCATGTGTGCGTCATTCATGTTTATTTTGAGCATGCTCAATTTTATTTCTTGTTATATAAACTTGTGTATATATATGCTTGTGTGTCTTTGATTTGCTTCATCAGAATGAAGGTTCTCTATAGAAATAACCTCATGCTAGATATGACTGCATATATTTTATCCTCCCCAAACCTAACTATGACGGGACTCATTGATTGGATGTTGTTGTTGTTGTCTTCTAGATATATAAACACTTCCTACACAGTAAAATCGCTCTTTCAGAATCAATTCTATTCTAATAAAGGGAAATGAATGTAACATTACAAGGACACCAACGAGAAAGGAAGTAGGAAAAGGAGAAATTACCAATTAAGATCAACTATAAATATATACTAGCGGAAACATCACCCGCGATGCGTGTGAAATTTTTTTTTTAATTTTTTAAATTTAAAAAATATATTTAAAAATATTTAATTATTTAAAAATAAAATATTTAAAAAAATTAAGATATTATATATATATATATACAATTAATTATTATTAATTAAAATAATATATATTTTTAAATATATTATATATATATATATATATATTTAAAGTATATATTATTTTATATATATATATATATATATATTGGGGGGGGGGGGGGGGGCGTGCACTGTAGCAACTCCCCCCTCCAGCTTAAATATTATATATATATATATATATATATATATATATATCACATAAATCATAACAAACAATGGCCAGTGCTTATGCAATTTATAAGGTATCAAATACTTGCGATGTTATCCCATGATGAAGTCAATCATCAGGGTAGTGAAAGTAAGTGAATGAGTGAGATTAAGAGGAATAATATCCAAGGATTTGTAGTTTTTTTTTTTTAATTTTTTTTTATTAATATTTGTAGCATTTTTCTTAAGGGGTGTTTGGAAAATAAGTTTGAAATTAATTTAATAAAATACTTATTTTAGTAACAATTTGGATATATACAGAAAATCAATTTTATTAAAATTTATTCTCTTATAAAACCTAAAATTTTTGTTTTAGTAAAAATTACTAAATCCACGTCTTTCAAAAAACTGGACTTGCTAAAACTTACATAATATCCTTCACGTTTCCAATATTCTTTCGACATCGTCAATCAAACTTCTAACTGCTGGAAGCTAGGAAATACGGATAAGACACGACACGTATACGGAGATACAACACGAGCACGGGACACGATAATTTTTAAAAAAATAAGATATTGATACGTTTCGGACACGACAATAACATTATAAATAATTAAAAATTATTTATATTAAGTTCTTAAACATCTGAAAATACACTGATGTTCAATAACAAAATCTATTCATAATATAATATTTCAATCCTTCAAACAAATTTAAACAACAAAATTCTAATTACGTCAATACAAAAAAAATATAATATTCTAATACTTTACTATATTATATATTTATTACTATGTATTGCTATTATTATAAAATATTTTATTCTACTAAAAAAGATCTTTTACAAACTTTTTCATTAAAAGAAAAATAATTACGAATATGCGTGTCAGACACGCATGTCTGAAATGTCCGGCACGTATGTCCATTTTTTTTTTTTAATACTTCTCTTACGTATCCGACACATGTTCAGCCATTTTTGTGTCGGATGCAATACGAACACTACACGATGCAGAATTTCAACGTGTTCAAACTTTCCAGGCTAGAAGAGTAACACTTGATTGCGTCGCGATAGCAATGCGTTGTGAGCTCTCTACTGAGCTCGTTTTGCTCTCAACTGCGCTTTTTTTTTTTCTTACAATATTTGCAACAACCAACTATGCATTAACGGCGTCAATGAGATGGTCACCAAAGACCACGAGGTACAGAAATTTCCATATAACAATATGCATTCAATTGAACAAAGTTTGTACGTATTTGTCAATGGAGAGATTCTTGGGTGTAACGATTACACCACGTCATTCCGTATAACGGCCTCAAAAATATCTATTTAGAAATATTTTTTTAAAAAAATTTCAACATCAAAGTTGTAAATTTTGACGAAATCTACAACTTTAATGTTCAAAATTTTTTCAAAAAATACTTCTAAAAATATGTTTTGGAGCTCCAAAATTTAACAGATTTGAAGCGGGTTTAAAAACTGTTTTAAAATCCGTTAAATCCGTTAAATTTTGGAGTCCTAAAATATCTATTTAGAAGTATTTTTTGAAAAAATTTTAAATATAAAAGTTGTAGATCTCATCAAAATCTATAAGTTTCTTTTAAGAATTTTTTTCAACAAATGATCATAAATTTTTTTTTTTGATTTAAACACGAGAAAGATATATGCTGACGTGGGTGGCGTAAACGTTTCATTGTAAAATTTTTCTTGTCAATGGGGCTTATTTCTTAATTTTTTAAAAAAATTATTCTGATTACAGGTTTTGAAATTTTTTATCCAAACAAAGATTTAGAAATAATATTTAATAAAACTAATTTTATAAATTTTTATCTAAACAAGAAAACTAGTAGAACTGGTTTTTAAAAATTTGATTTAAAATCAATTTTATTGAAATTAGCATTAAAACTAATTTTAGTAAAATCTCAAATTACCAAACACTATATTAGAGTATATATATATATATATATATATATATATATATATATATTTATTGCTTGAAGATAGTACACCAATCATCATATCATACGATATATACAGAAACTGAAACATCCTACACTAGCCCAAAAGCAAACAACCACTAGATTCTGGGCCGGATCCCCAATCCAACGATCAATATAACATCTCCACATCTCCCTCCCAATATAAATACTCAAACCCAATGTTCTACTAAGACCTTTCGTTTGTAAACCCTAGCCGTCCACCTCTTCCTTCCAGCCATTACCTCCAATGGCCGCCGCCGCCGCTCGCCCGCTGGTCACCGTTCAATCTCTTGACGGCGACATGGCCACCGACGGAGGCAACTCCGTCCCACTTCCCGACGTCCTCAAAGCTCCGATTCGTCCCGACGTGGTCCGTTTCGTCCACTCGCAGCTCTCCAAAAACGCTCGCCAACCTTACGCTGTGTCAAAGCGCGCCGGTCACCAGACCAGCGCGGAGTCGTGGGGGACTGGGCGCGCTGTTTCGAGAATCCCACGTGTCCCCGGCGGCGGGACTCACCGAGCCGGCCAGGGAGCTTTCGGGAACATGTGTCGCGGTGGGCGCATGTTCGCTCCGACCAAGATCTGGCGGAAGTGGCACCGTAGAGTCAATACTAACATGCGTCGCCTCGCCGTCACCTCCGCCCTCGCTGCCTCCTCAATCCCTGCCCTCGTCCTCGCTCGCGGCCATCGGGTCGAACAGGTAGATTTTGTTGTTTGTATTCTGATTATATGATTGGTTTATATAACTAGTATTTACTCGGATCGGATAGCAGTCTATATCCATGTCATTGTCGTATTCCTTGCATCTTCAGATTGTTAGCAAAATGTAATACCAGGGTACTAAAAAATGTTATGTTATCTAATACTTATAGGAAATACTTTTGCTGATTGTGTACATTGCTTAAGCAGATGATTATTAATTTGCTTATGAACATTTTAGTTTAATGTTAACTGGATTATAAATATGATTTACACATTGCAGCTTATCTTACCAAATAGTTGATGCACTGATTTACTATTGACTTGTATTTGGTGCGTAGGCCAAATTAATGCAATAATTGTTTATAACTGTGACGTATTGGTAGCCAATTGCAGAATGATTACATTTTATTCCATTTTTGAACTGTTTTATGTGAATGATTTAATAGAATTAGTTTTACAGTATAAGTATTAAAATTATTATTCATTCTTTAGAATCTGAGATGTTTTGTCTCAAGAGCTTGTTTTTTTAATATCAGATCCCAGAAGTACCATTGGTGGTCTCAGACTCTATTGAGGGTATTGAGAAGACCTCTACCGCTCTTAAAGTTCTGAAGCAGATTGGTGCGCTTCCTGATGTTGAGAAAGCCAAGGAAAGCCTGGGGATCCGTCCAGGTAAGGGTAAGATGCGCAACCGCCGTTACATTTCACGCAAGGGTCCTCTGATTGTCTACGGTACTGAGGGGTCCAAAATCGTCAAGGCCTTCCGGAACCTTCCTGGGGTTGATGTTGCTAATGTGGAACGCCTGAATCTGCTGAAACTCGCTCCTGGTGGTCATCTCGGGCGATTTATCATCTGGACTAAGTGTGCGTTTGAGAAGCTTGATCAGATCTATGGAACTTTTGATAAGCCTTCTGAGAAAAAGAAGGGTTATGTTCTTCCACGTCCCAAGATGGCCAATGCTGATCTCGGTCGTATCATTAACTCTGATGAGGTGCAATCTGTTGTGCGCCCAATTAACAAGGAGATTAAGCGTAGAACGCTCAAGAAGAATCCTCTGAAGAATCTGAACCAGATGCTTAAGTTGAATCCATTTGCGAAAACTGCCAGGAGGATGGCGCTGCTTGCTGAGGCACAACGTGTTAAGGAGAAACAGGATAAATTAAACAAGAAGAGAACTCCCTTTCCAAGGTAATGCTATTGCTTAGCTATTGTTGTTAGCTGATTGTTTTTACTCTAACATTTGTTTGCATACCATAATGTTTTTCCTTGGTACAGATCCTTCAAATACCTTATTTACATCTTTGAAAGTATTTGTCAAAAGTTTAATTTCTTTTTTGTTGGGTCTTATGTAAAAACCTTTTGATCTTGAATTATATCTGAGGACAAATTATACTGTTCATGCAGGAACAATCTTCTGCAATACAGGCTGCGGGTAAGGCGTGGTACAAGACGTATGATCTCTGACAGTGACTACACGGAGTTTGAGAACTTCACCAAGTGGCTAGGTGTCACGCAGTAACTGAAGAGCTGATTATAGTATCCTTTCAATTTTGAACTTCGCTGTCTTTTTGTTTGGTATTTTATGTCTTATTGTTTAGTTAGGAACTTGGTCAATGCGATTGTTAAAAGAAGTGATTTGGTTTACTATCTATATAGTGTTTTTCACCAGTTTGTAATAGAGAACTAAATCATTTGCACCATTATGGAGAGGTTTATTCCCCATTTTTTACAGGCGTTATTAGTGTGAGTTTTGTGCTGATTTCATAGTTCTTCTCATCAATTGTCGGATCAATCATTTCAGATTGGGATGTAGCTTTCACATATACAATTAAGATTTTTTGGAAACAGTTGTTTCGGCTATAAGCGTCTCTTTATGGTAAATGGCTAGCAAATGTTTAGGTAGGTCTTGGTGGTCTCCTCATGTGCTTCTGATTGTACAATAAAGATGCCGGATAGGGATTGTGAGCATCTCTTCTTGACCTCATCAACTTCTTGACGGACTGATGCTACATATCACGGACGCGGACGCGTACGCACGAAAACACGGAATGGGTGGAAAATGCGTTTCACATGGGCGGAAAATGTGTTTTTCATCCATTCCATATTTTCGTGCATGCCGGCGTCCGTGATCTATAGCATTTTCCATTCTTGACATGCTCTAGGAAATCCATATGAATTTAGGACCTTGGGTTACATGGGCTTGAACCGAACATATGAAACTACCGAAAGGCAGCATGAAAATGTTTTAGTCAAGTAGGTCGCAACCTTGAGGCGTAAGTTGTTCGATTAGTGTCTGTGATATGTGCGCATATCCTGTTTGGACCTTAGTTTGTGGAGGTAATATGTTATTCTCCACTGGCTCCGGATTATATGATTCTAGAGTTTTACATGTGTTTGTTTTATCGAAAGGTGATTTTTCTCAAGCTGGACTGTTACAGTTATTTTGTTTGTCTGCGTGTATGAAAAGCTATTTATCCTGCTGCGTACCTACTTTGTTTCAATTCGGATGTGAGAGGAGGTGATGAACTTTGTGGTTGTGGATGGAGCAATGGTGAGATCGAGGCGATTGAAAAGCTCGGTCCAGATCACGGTTTTAGGTGTTGATCGGCACAGTCCGTGTCTGTTCCGACAGTTGTCTGCGCAGTACGTGTCGAAAATTTTTATATTTAATTTTTTTAAAATAATAACTAAATATAAATATCCACGGTCAGTATAATACTGTTTGCATGTTTAGTATATCTCGAATTTAGAACTTATAGAAATGTGGTACGCGATGGTACCTTAAAATAGTCCAGACTTTATTTACCAAAATGATTTGATTATGAACGAGTCCGTGTTGCTTAAAGCTTTTGGTGTGGGGTGACCTGTACAAGTCAATAGGTTAATATGGATTGATCATGACAGATCGGATTTTACAATTACTTATTATCAGATAAAAGTAGTTGCTTTTATCAAACACACATTAAAATTTAATAACATATCCAACTTTAATTTATGCTATTAATTTTAAAGAAAATAACAAACTAGTTTTTTTTTCCATGTTATTCATTACTTTTATATAAAATTCGTACTTGCACGACTAATATTCTAGTTCCTCAATACATAGTGATATTTTTTCTTTTGCCACAATACTTTTTCTTTTCCTCAATATATAGTGATATTTGTTTTCTATTTTAACGTAATTTTGATAATGAAATTTATGATTTCAGGATTATGCTGACATATATAATAATATAACTTGGTTAGAGTCGAGTACTTGTATTTATATTTACGCTATGGCTGAGCATATAGGTCCGCATTTGTTAAGAGTGGGATTGACTAATTGGATGTGGGATAAGGCCTTACACCTCATCCAATTTATAAATTGAGTGTTCGAATGAAGGGGCTATTTGTGCCATTATAAATACTCGTGCCTTCTTTCCGTTAACAAAAAAACGGTTAAAGTGTTTCTTCTATTTTTCCTCATAATTTACTCCAACTTTTGAGTTAAATTCAATTAAAATAATGATAAGTTCATCTGTTATAACATTAAAGTTTAGTTACCATCGAGCTGAATCCAACCACAAAATGTAGCTAAGCAATATCAAATTCAACTAAAACTATACTGTAAGAGGTGAACAAAGCTGATTATAGGATAAGAGCAGAAAATAGTTACAATTTTTGAATAAGAAAGCTAACTATCTACTGTGAAATCTGGTGTTCATGAGAACACCATTGATCACGCCTGCTTCCATGAGTAAGCACATAGAATGTATTTATTCTGGACCGTTGCGTGCTTTGCGATCAGCAGAAAAGATCTAATCCAACGGCTACCAAATCAACTATTTAGCAAAAATGCATTCTTCAGGGCCCTTGACGGCCTTAATGCAACACCAAGAGCTAGGTGAAATAAAACATTGAGGGACATAGATATATATATCATTGGCGTCATAGTATATAATTTATTTTTGGTAATTATGACAAAAAACTTGTTTTTGAAAAATTTTTACTCTTTACAGAACAGATGGGACATGGCCTGTGTAATGACTAAGCAAATTCCAACAGTACGTAAACAAGGAGAAATACAAAGCATGTTTATGATACAAATGTTATACTGGATTTCTTGAAATGCTGCAACGTTTTCCATTAGTAGTTAGAGAATTGAACACTTGGAACCACCATCCATATCCTGACTGCCTTCAAACCATCGATCCCACGAAAAGTCTATCGGCCCGATGGTCCTGCAAACCAGCGAGCAACAAACAAATGCAGGAGTTAGCAATGCTCCCAACAAATTAAGTTTTTTTAAAGTGTTTACAAAGAAAAAAAAAGAAAAAGAAAGAAAAAAAAAGAAGGTAGGTCTTGATCAATTACCCTGGGAGAAGCGGGTCTGGTATCCTCTCCACCATGTTCAACAATCTGGTGAGACCAAATGTGGAGTTATCATATTTAAAACTTGAACATAAAATTAGCCAGAATAAAATGTGTTCTATGTTTTTATTGACTTATGCGTATCTTTAGATACCGTGGCAGAGTGGCCGATACATTTTCAGTCCTCTCAAGCTTTTCAAGTTCGTCCTGTTCAAAACCATTATTATGAGTTTTGTTACAAAGCGAATCCCTAATTTAATTCAATACCATCTAAAATATAAAAAGACTGATGGTATCAATTCCTTCATTGATGAACTCTAAAATTCAATTTAAATATCAGTTGATAACTGTTGATTTTTTGAGGGCCCAGGTCCCCACCTGGAGCTAGGGGAGCACGCATGGGCGTACCTGCCAACACAACATTCGTAAATACACAACCAGAGTTGAGGGAGTCGAAGCCAGTACAGTGAGGCTTCCTGAGCACTACACGCCCACCATGTTTAGAGTGCTCGCTATGCCGAACAAAGATGACCGTGGTGGCAATTCATGCTAGATGTAACTTTCCTCATTTAAATCTTTCGACTACACTCTCAAAAAATTCGATACTTGACAAAAACTTCAGATGGTCAATTTTGTTATTTTCCTAATTGTTTTCGGAAAACAACATATTCTTGTTGGTCTTATGAGACCTTAAAGAAGACAGTGAATGAAACATGGAAGTGAGCTGCCAATAACAACAAAAGCATACATCTGGATACTCTTAATTTTTTTGTTACTATTACGTTGCTCATAAACTGATAGAAGTTGTATTACTTTTGCTAGAATTAACATTACAGCTATAGGCAATGAATATGTGAAACTGGAATAGCATATGAATGAAGAAGAAAACTAAGTTGATAAGCAAAAGATGGTAAGCATCTTTTCTTGTAAAGCACATGAAAATTTCTAATACGCCTGATTAGATACAGGCGTACACTTTCTGTTCTTATCAAATTACCCTAGGCTCTTTCAAGAGTTCAGCTGGCTCAAGCCAAAATGCTCAGACATCGCAATTTTTATGATAAAAAATCAGTACCACTGTTGATCACAAAAAAGTTACGAGGTATAGGACATTCCAGATTTGTAATTAACTTCTGGTTAATAAGTTCCTGAGATCCTAAATGTTGATCTTTGTTACCTTCTTGATCCATGTCTTTACCGTGCTCATTAACTTACATAAATGAGTTAAGGCATACTAATTTAATCACGAAGCACTCATAACTACAGTCCATGAAACAAGGATGAATAAGATATGATTTGGACAAAAACAGGTAGTAGTATTCACTGCTATATAGATGTATTCATTTCAGCCGGATTAGAAATATCTCAGAAGCAATCTATTTCACACTATGGCTGCAGGATGACATTCTCAAGTACTTTTTTTTTTTTTCTTTTTTTTGGAGAAATACTGTTCTCATTCCTAACTTAGCTCTACCCGAGAGGAGATTACACTGAGTCCGATACCCATATGAGGGGAGCTACTAAAAAAAGTACACTAACAACAGTTTGTTGAACTTTAGGCAACCATAGAACCTCTTCTTCATTCTCATAAATACTTACTTTTTGGATCCTTCATTCTTCTTAGAGCACTGCTATTCATTAGGAACCATGATGTCTTAATTCCTAATATAATCTGAAGTATATATTAAGTGTGGTGCATATTACAATATAAGATGTGTGGTTCATATCTCACCATGCTAACAAGGGCCCTTGATGGATGGCATTTTTCCTCTTACATGATAGTAATTATAAGATGATAAAAAGTTGAAAATTCCTTCTCCACCAAAATTCAAGCTCAACTATCATGTTTGAGACCATATAAACTCCTCAATTAATGTCAAAACACATAAGACATCTTATAAGCTCAAACGTAAATACATAACAACAATAGAATCAAAATCATGCCAATAAAACATTCCATTTTCTTTTCTTTTGTTGGTTATACAGAAAATATTCCATTACAAATAAACAACAGATTCAGCAATGAACAACTTCCAAAAATCTAAAATCTTATATCAGCTTCAATATCATTCATATTAGTGAGATATGACAATATGAATACTAGCTCTTCAATCTCTACTATTTAAGAATTAAAAAAACACAAAACTTGCTGCAACTTCAAGATAGACATTGAAATAGTGAGAGGGAGAGAGAGACATAGAGATAGAAAGGGACCTCAAGAGATCGAGTTTCTTGCTCCAACTTCTTAATCTCCGCCACTAACCGATGCCTCCCCTTCGTCTCCACGAGGGCTGCCGGTGGCGTGACGCCAGCATCCTGCATCAAGCCGGCGGCGCCGCCGGCAGCACCCTGCATCAGGACCGTTAGATTTGAGATAAATATCCTACGGTCAGATATTCAGCTCAGGTGAAAAATGAGAATGAGCAGTATATTAGTGTGAAAGAAGGCGAGAATGAAGAGTATTTCGAATCGTTCGTTCTCAGGATCTCATGAAGCAGTCAACTTTGAACCACCAAGTAACAACCTTGAAAACAACTTTTTTTTTTTTTTTTTTTTTTTTTAAAAAAAAAAACCTTTTCTTGAAAAAAAAAAAAACCAATTCTGGTCTTTATTGGAAAAGTCTTTGGAATTATGTTATTTTACTTTCAATGAAAATATTTCTCATGTATAAAATTTGTTTTATAAGAATATAAAAAAAAATTAGCATATTATATTTTTTCTTTATGTGATTTTTTTGACATCCTAAGAAAAGTCGCAAATGTTGGAATTCTATGTGCTTGCTGTGGGGTAGGACACTAATTGGTGGGGTGTCCACATGAACATCTGGTCTGGCACTCTCAGGTTGATCCATCCATAGTTGGCTAATTGGATTTGTCCATTGCAAAACAGAGAGCAACGTAGTTGACTTCCGTATTTATCATTCTATTTAGTTAATTTTAATGATATTTTGATGAGTCCGTCGGCTCTCAAAATAGATATAAATAAATAGGTGAGATTTTTAAAAAAAAAAGTTAACTAGAACGATAAATGTATTGATGCTTGAAATTTTGTTGGAGTGTGGAGTTACTATATTTTGGTTGTATTTTGATTTTTAATTTTTTTCAGTGGCTATCTCTATCATTATTGATATGCTTGATAAATATTTTGTCCAATGTTTACGGCAACTCAAGTTAGGTGGGGTCCGATAATATAAGATCTGGTTGACATATAAGCCCAAGTCCGGATCCATGACATCCTACGTGAACGATACATTAGCTTTTAGTGTCAAAAAACTTCCAAATGAGCAACGACCTCAAAATGAGTGGTCGTTTATCAAGGCATGATTGGACGAAATGGCAGATCGCATAGAACCCTGTAATGTTTGGCTGCACAAGATCCCCCTAGGTCTCAAAGTTACATGGTTGAGAGTACGGCTGAGCATTCGGGTCAACCCGAACCGAACCGATCCGACCCGAAATTCTTAAGACCGACCCGAACCGAATACCTTCAGACCAAAATCGACCCGAATTTCAGTTCAACCCGAACCGATCCGAAATGACTAAAATTCGAGTCAATTCGGGTCCATTCGAATAACAATACAAATTAATTTTATTCAACACCAATTCAGATTCGGTTCGGTTTGGGTAGACCCGAATAGTTGTAACATGAATGTTTTGTTTAAAAAGAAGAACTAGCACATAAAAATCAACAAAAACTAATTAAAACGTAACTCGTAAGGATAATTCGGGTCCAAACTGAACCGATCCGAAATTCGCCATCAAATCCGGACTATTAAAATGCCGACCCGAATCGAATCTGAAATTTTGGCTTTGATCGGATCGGTTCAGTTCGATTTTTCGGGTAGGTTCCGGTAATGCTCAGCCTTAGTTGAGAGTCCTGTTCCTCTTGTTCCAAGCCCTCATGGTCTCCATCCTAAAGCTCATGTCTTCAAGGGCCAAGCTCCAACGCATTGTTCTTGAAGGCTAAAATCTCAAAGATTATGTCCCAAATCCTTGGTTTCCAATGCTCGAGCCTTAAGGACCAAGCCCTTAAGATCATAGTCCCCAATGCTTAGGTGTGCACCGCACAGGTAAGGTTTATCTGTACGGTGCACAGTAAAATAAAAAATAATTGTTTTTTTAATTTTAAAGTATTGGGTAGAGTCCAAAATATTTATTTAAAAATATTTTTTTGAAAAAAAATTCAACACGAAAGTTGTAGATCTTATCAAAATCTATACTTTTATATTAACTTTTTTATAAAAAAAATAATTTTAAATACTTTTTCTTTTTACTGCGTGCAGTGCTAATAAACTTATCTACGCAGCATAGAGATTAAAATTTGCCTGTATCCCAAGGTTAGTTTATCTGCGCGGCGTGTAGATTAAAATCATCACTAAAAAATACACAAATATTTAAACACGATATTGCTAGTTCTATGGCCTTATGTTGAAATTAAATAACCACCCCTATCAAACGGTATTAAATTTTAGAAAAAAAATAAAAATAGAATTTGGCATGTTCTCTACAATAATTAGTAAAATAAGATTCACCTAACATCCATAATTATACTATCTGATTTGTAATATTTATTGATAGATTTAAATTTATATTTAATGTTAAAAAAATTTCAAAAAAAATACTTTTAAATAGTTATTTTGGCTCCAAATATTAACGGATTTCAAAATAATTTTAAAATCCCTTATATTTAGGAGACTAAAAATATTTATTTAAAAATATTTTTTTGAGCTAGTATTCATATTGTCATATTTCAAAACATAACAATTATAGATCTCACCTAAATCTATAGCTTTTATATTAAAAATTTCTAATTGGTTTGGCCTCTTGAATTCCAAATATTAATGTGTTTTAAAAACAGTTTTAAAATCCATTTCAAATTTATCCGTTACTTTTTGTAGTCCCAAAGTACCTATTTAAAGATACTTTTTTGAAATTCTTGCAACTTAAAAAAGTTGTAGATCTTATATAAATCGGTAACTTTCACATTGTAAGTTTTCTAAATAAATACTTTTAATTTTTTTTTAAAAAAAAATCACGGTTAACAAAGCAGTGTACTATTTATTAAACAACGGAAATTAGTGTTGGTTTATAGTATAGTATATAGTACACAAGCTTTTTGCCCCTCGCCTGTTGCCGCGGCATTGAAATTCTTTTATGTATTTATATAGTTGAAAATAATATTAAATTAAAAAATTTATTAATTTTTAAAATTTTTTTGAAGAAATGATATTAAGTTGAAAATTTTAAATAAAAAATTAAAATGAGAAAAAAATGAAAAGATATTTTTTTATATTTTTACTGATATAAATTAGTGTAATTTTATAATTTCTTAGAAAAACTTGAAAAATGAAAAAAGTATCAATTAGACAGAACGTTATCACTAAAAAAGACACAAATTTTCAAATATGATATTTCTAGTTATATACCCTTATATTGATAAATAATCACACATATCAAACGGTATTAAATTTTAGAAAGGAAAAAGAATAAAACCGAAATGTAGCATGTTCTCGACAATAATTAGCAAGATAAATTTTATCTAACATCAATAGTTATACTATAGGATTTATAATATTTATTGATATATTTAAGTTTATATTTGCCGTCCATAGTGTACTTGTTCGATAATTATCTATAAAAAATATAAAATATTTTCCTAAAATGAGATAAAAAGGCCATATATATTTTTTTTGGTTTTCTTTTTACATTTATGTTCTTTAGGACTTTATAAACTAATCAAAAAATATATGAGTTTCATATTTCATCCGAGTTTTGTTTTTCTTTTTTGATGGTACATCCAAAATTATTATATTGACTTAATTATATAATATATTTATATTGAATAATACTTGACAATCCCAACAAACTATTAAAAAAAAATGATCTTAAAAGTTGTAAATTTGAAAAGGATATATTTTCATGTTAAAACTTTTTCAAGAAACATTTCAGATTAGTTGTGTTGGGCTTCAAATATTAACAAGTTTCTAAAATAGTTATAATATATGTTATTTTTTGAAGGCTTCAAATATTAACATGTTTCTAAAATAGTTATAATATATGTTATATTTTGAAGCTCCAAAATATCTATTTAAAAAAATTTTTTGAAAAAATTTGCAACATTAAAATTGTAAGTCTCATCTAAATTTACAACTTTATATTGAAAATTTTAATTATTTTGGCCTCTTGGATTTTAAATATTAACAGGCTTAAAAAATCGTTTTAAAATTCACTTAAAATTAATCCGTTACACTTTGGATTCCCAAAAGACCAATTTAAAAGTATTTTGAAAACTTTCAATATAAAAATTATAATTCTTATTTAAATCTAAAAATTTTATATTAATTTTTTTTCAAAAATACTTCCAACCATTAAAAAAAAAAAGAAAAAAAAATTGTTCACTGAACAATAATTGTTGTTCAGCGAACAATAGAATACCCGGACCAAACTATATATAAAAAAAAGATTTGATCTTAAAATTTGTAGATTTTAGAAAGATATACTTTGATGTTAAATTTTTTTTAAAAAAATATTTTTAAATAGTTATTTTGAGCTCCAAATATTAACGGGTTTCAAAAATAGTTTTAAAATCCGTTACATTTAGGATCCTCAAAATATCTACTTAAATATATTTAAAAAAAAAAATCAACAAAAAAGTTATAAATATCATCTAAATCTACATCTTTTTTATTGAAAGTTTCTAATTGTTTTGCCCTATTAGATTCCAAATATTAACAGGTTTCAAAAATAGTTTTAAAATCTTATTCAAATTACTTTGTTATTTTTTGGAGTACCAAAATATTTATTTAAAGATATTTTTTTGAAAAAATTTTCAACATAAAAGTTAACAAAAGATCTATTTTCATTTTCTATATAAAGCAAAAGTTAAAAAATATTTAAAAATTTTATATAAATTTATAAATTTTATATTAAAAATATTTTTAAAAAATACTCCCAAACTAAAAAAAAAAAAAAAACACTGTTTACTTAACAGTGAATCACTGTTCAGTGAACAGTGGAAAAGAGTGTTGCGTAGAGTAATAATAATAATACTAATAAATTACAAACGTTCGTATAATCTTGTTAACAAAAGTATGTTTTTTTAGAGAAAGAATAATTTGAAAAAAAAAAACACTGTAATAATATAAAGAGATAACTACCGATCTACTCATAAATTCTTTTTGCTTATACAAATCAATTTTTGAATTCTTCATTATTGTTTAAACTTGTTAAAAAAATCTCTTTCTCGATATTCGTATCGTAGTTAATTTGATTATTATATAAATAACTTTTGATTTTTTTTTGTAAAATAAAAATTATAAATTTTGATAAAATTTACAACTTAATATTCAATATTTTTTAAAAAATATTTTCAAATAAATGTTTTGACGCTTCAAAGTCTTAGTGGATTTTAAAATCAATCTATTAACTCGCTATACTTCAGATCCTCAAAACAAATATTTAAAAATATTTTTTAAAATAAAACTTATAGAATGGATCAAAATCTATAAGTTTCATGTTGAATATTTTTTTAAAAATATATTTTTAAATAAATATTTTCAAATATAAAAGCTAGCTAGAAGTTAACATTTATACTTTTTCTAACAAAGGTCAATTGTCTTCGGAAAATGAACCTATAATTATGACAAAAAATATTTATGCTCGAGAAAAGTATAATTTTTAAGCATAACTTTTATTACAGTACAATCTGGAAATATACGAGAGTGTAAACATAAATTTTGGATTAGATGGAATGATGAAAAGGCCATTGTATATATTTTTTTTTTTTTTTGGTGTTAATTATCGAGTTCAATTTTTATCTTATATTTTGATCGGATACTGAATAATAAAAATAAACCCTTTAAATCAGATATTGCTGGAATAATATCTTTAGTCTTTTTTTTTTTCTAACAAAATCTTTTGTATTATTTGGACTCCTAGGTAAGCTAAAATTGTCGTAAAGATCTATTTTAATTGTATATTTTCTAGAACTAAGAAAAAAGTATATTATACTCTTACTAATCCTTGTTGACGAGAGTGGAGTTGAGCAGCATTCCATACGTCAGTCCGTATGGAATAATTATCTGAAAGATCGTATGAAATATTTAATATAAAATTATAATTTTTAATATCTTTTATATTTTTTATATTTAATATTTTAAAATTTTAAAATTATAAAGAAATTTAAAAATAATTTAAAATCCTTCTAAACCATTTAAGATTTAATAATGTCGAATATATAATTATAAGTATTTCTAAAAAAGATTCAAAATAAAAATTATAAATTTTATTAAAATTTATAATTTTTATTTTTAAAACTTTCGAGGGGTAGTTGCCGTCTAACGCTGGCATGGCGGGGTTTATTTATCTCAAAAATCAACATGGAGTCTTTTTTTATCCTTCTTTTAATTTTTCTACTTGTAGAAATCCAGTCTCCATGTTGGAGTTGCGTGAGATCTTTGTAATATCGTGTATGACGAAGAATCGCTAGTTCAGTTTGTTCGCTTCCCACATCATCATCCAGGTGATATTCTCAGTCTTCTCGAGCTTATTGTTTCTTAATTACTAGAACAAATCACTCCTGGAATATACTTATATGTTTTGATTAATGTCAATTTACACTATTTTTGTTTATATACAGATGAGTACATATTCAGGTTTAAGTTGATTTCACAAATCAACATCAATCTTGACTGGGAATTCGCTGAAAGTTTATGGGATTATTGAGTTAGTTTAGCATATGAATATGAATTCCATAGAAAAATGATGGAAATATAATGATTTGAGTTGGAAATGAAATCGCTGTTTTTAATTTTAATCTGTGGAAGAATAATATTAGGGCCAATTGCCTAATTTACAGTTCTCAACTAATATATTTTGACATTATAATCCAACGAGTTAGCTGTAAATGGTCTAAAACGCTAATTGAATTTGGAATGTGAGGGTCAGTTTATCTCCGTATGTAATAGAGCTAGTTCATAGTCATGCCCCGCTAATGACTAGGAATTCTAAGACTCCGTACATGTCATGATGCTAATGACTGTAGGATTTATAAGACTCCGTACATGCCATGATTCTACAGTAGCTTCTATCTAGCTGTTTCTTACGAACAAGCAGAATGAGATCACTATTCCATCTGTCAATCTACTGGGTTTACTCTAAATCACTGTTTAAGGAGATGATATGGACTTATGATCGCTGGCGTGGGGACTCATATCTGTGTTTTTATATAGAATTAACTCCCATCCTTTGAGATTCAATGGGGGGCACTATTATGTAACTCCTAATGACTGCTCACAAGCTATTGTTATTTGGGGCTTCCTTCATGAACATAACTGTTGGGCTAAATGTAATAGAATTAAACACCTATCCTAAAACACGGACATCTCTATTGCGCCCAAACTGAAGACTTTAACACTGATACAAAGCTATTTATCTTTGTTCTATACTTACAAGGACTTGTATTCCTTGTCTTCAGATAATGTAAATTTGACCTATTGGAAATTTCGTTTTTCACCTTCTTTTAAAGTCGAAAGGATACGGTAGACAAAAAAGGTGTGGTATAGGAATTGGCTGAAAAAATATGTAATTTCGAGCCGTGCATCCTGGTAGAAATATTCTTGAATTTCTTCCTCAAAGAAATCTTGTTAATACTGCAATCACCATATTATGATGTGTTCACTAGTATGTATATGCTAATTTGGCAACTTAATAATTTCAGGAATGAGGTTGCAATTTCCAAGTTTGGTCATGAGATAGTTATCAAATTACCATGATTTTTGCTTAAGAGTCGTTTTTCTGTCCCACACAATTATTACCGAGTTATTTTGATACCTTGCATGTTGCTATGGCTTTCTGATCCTATTACGATGCGTTTTCTCCTTACCTTGCTTTTACTTCATCACTCTTTGTTAAACTTTAAATGAAGAATAAGGGAGCACATCATCGTGTATGCTGCTTTCATCATCTATGGAACAATGTGGATCGTTGTAATCTATTCATTACTTAGTCGCTATTTCCTTGGTTCCTTTCATTTTCTTTTTTAGCTTGATTACTATCTTCTTTTACTCCTTGGTTCTTTCATTTTCTTTTCGTGCTTAATTACCATCTTCTTTTACATATCTTTGGGTGTGCATATCATCTTTTTAATGATTTAGTCATAGTATATTCTTTAAGAACTTTTCTGTCATCTAGTTAAGCACATTCAGTATTACCTGTTAGTTGGTTTTCCTTTTGGTGGACATTTGGACTTGTGTTTTCACCACTATCACCTGATTGAATAAAAATGGAAGCTGTTCATTTTGCAATGCTGAAGTTTCTGTATCATGTTAGAGAATGACTTTTTAGTGCTAGTCTAGCTATGTACAAGAATTATGCATGATTTGGTCAACTGATACTTGCTTAGCAAATGGTGAAATAGCACTTTGGTACAGCTAATGAGCAAACTAACAGTGTGAACTTAGATAGTCGTTCATTTGTTGCTGAGAGTTAGTCTTTGCTAAGACCCTCTATAATTGTGGAAATGACACGAGATTCCTCTGTAATTGTGGCAATGATATAAGAAACCTTTGGTAAGGGTACTCAGTATTGGAGAAACTGGCTGGTGTAATCTTTGAGAAGATGTAACTATAAGAGTTCAAGAGTTTCAGATAGCTAGTTATTTTTCAAGTATGCGACGAATAAAAGATTGTCACTATTCAACCTTTGTGATCCTGCAACCAAATGACTTTACTAGGCCTCGGTTCTTCTTTTGCACTTTAGTTCTTTGTCAGCAGTATTAAAGCTCATCTCATTTTTTCGTGTAGAAGAAACAACAACAGAAGGAGCAGACACTGAACGAATCGGATGGCAGCATCAAAGATTCGAGCCCTATGGAACCACCCTGCTGGCCCCAAGACCAGTTTGTTTCTTTGTTTCTGTTGAGATAATGAATTCTCCTAAAAGCTTAAGTGTATTTTCCTTCCATAGACAAAATGTGAAATAATTGTAGCTAGCGAGCAGGGTTGACTTCAGAACCTCTGCAACCAACAATATACCTTTCTTCTACTCAACCAGAAGCACAAATGGAAATAGGAAAGAAAGTAGAAATAACCTTTGGAAAGAAAGAATTCATATAGGCCTCGATCAATATAGGCTCTTTTATATACCACTCTTTCCAATTATTTTAGCATCCATAGGCAGCTTTTTCTGTTGAATGCATATTGACCAGTTGTAGATACAGTATGTGTTTGGGTAAATTTGGATTATGAATTATATGTAAAGAGTAATAACAAAAGGAACAATAATCTTTGCGTGCTATCTCATGCCAAAGGACAAAAAAGGACAACCGCATTGGTGGGGCCTTACGTTACCCACTAGGCTTCAACCACTAGCCAAGGTGGAGCCTGTGCGGCGGGGTTGAGGAGATGTACGCCAAGCATACTCCCTCATGCACGTGGGTCACACACGCCTGGCGAGAGCCGGTTTCCTCCGGGGCGCATGAAGGCACTCCCGGCCTCGAACTTACGCCACCCGATGGTTGGGAGAGACTCCCAACCATTGGACCACACTTTCTCATGCCAATTTTAGCTAATTTTGAAAGATTAAGAAAAGTGTGTATCTGTATTTGATTAGTGTAATTGATTAGCTGATTGTGTTTCAAACTGCAGTTCATTTTTGGGCTCCAACCTTTAAATGGGGTCTTACTATTGCTAATGTTGCCGATTTCTCGATGCCACCTGAAAAGTTATCTTATCCTCATCAAATAGGTCTGTTGTATGATGTATCAAAGATTTTCTCTCTTATGGCTTCATGCGTCTATTGGGAGTGCTCTATTTTCAATGGTTTCTATGCTCATGTATATACATGCATATATATATATTCATATTTAGCATTTTTATGTAATCAGTTGTCGTGGTTAGTGGGCTCATTTGGACACGTTACGGCACTGTAATCTCACCGGTAAGTGAAGGACCTGGTAGGAATGTGTTCTTTTAAGCTCATTTACTTTTCCTAGCTATTTATGCTTGCATAAATTTTAAAATTGTAGCTAAAATGAAGACCCTTGAGCAAAGCAATTTGGATAATTTGACTATCTTAATTTTGCATGCTCACTTAGAATTTGGTATTCTAATGAAAACTATCTTAATCTTGCATGCTCACTTAGAATTTGGTATTCTAATGAAAAGGGTAACTTAACCGGGAAGACGCTGAGATGTAGTAGATTGTTCATATCAGGAACAGGTAACAACAGAATGAGGGTTGTCCTTTTATTTGTCTTTTTTGTGACTTTTTTTTTGTGGCTTAAGAGAGCATTTCTAATTTCCTAACCAACTGTTGATTATTTAGCAGAAAATAACTGCTACATTTTTCTTTTCTTTTTATTTTTCTCCTAAGCTTTAACTTAAGAACGGATATGGATTTTAAAGTTCTTGAGGAAGCTTGAGTTTGACAATTTATTTGTTACATCAAGACCAGAAACGGTGATCGACTCCTATGTTCAACAATTGTAGTTAAAATTAGGAACTTAAAACTGCTCACATGGAATGCAATTTCGCATCTTTGTTCTATTTATCTTTCGATGGCTGTAGTTTTAATGCTATATATATGTGGTATCGCAGAAGAACTGGAACATCTCAAGTGTAAACTTTACAATGGCTAGCACCGGTGTTTATCAACTTACGCGCAAAATTCGGTAGGTAGTCTCTTTGGTGTCTCTCTTGATGGCCCTTGCTTCTATTTTATATTCACGTTTATTTGCTCGAAAACTAGAATTATTGTTGATTCTCTTGCATGGCCATGCATTCCGATCACCAGAGCCTCTAGTCTAATAAGGTGTGATAGATCCTACGTGGCTAGAGGACCTGTAGATATTAGGCACTCCATGGAAATGTTTATGCGATACCGCAACATGGAAAATAACTTGATCCTTATTCGGTACCACATCGGGAGCTTGATACTGAACATCCACTCTGTGTTAGGAGTCTTAGGACTATAGTGTGCTTGGCTTGGAATCAAGATATGAACTTGTGTTCGCTTTTGCCCTTTATGGATATTCAATGATAGGTGGACTTTGTACTGCTGACATTGCACAAGTTCACAGTTTGTATCTTCAGAAATGATTTGTTCTTCCTTCTAAAGCTCTAAGGAAAACTCGAAATCGAAATCGGAGATGCGGTAGGATGACTCTAAAAATACCATTCTAGAGTTCCCTATGAACGTGAGTTTAACAGCACCATTCTAGAGTTTTTTGGAGGTGCATTGAGAAGTTGCTTATATTTTCTTCTCGTGGAACAAAAATTCCATCCTCAACCCTATAGTTTTTTTTTTCCTGAGACATTCCATTGATGAAAAATAAATAAAGATGTCCCCCCCCGCTCGTGGGTCGAGTAGTGTGACATGCGCCTCAGAAAACGTATGTTGCAGGTTTGAACCCACGAGTGGCCCTAAAATGAGGAATAGGTAACGTCAATGCTTTTTTAGCTAGGATTGCTAATGCAATAGTTGGGCAGGGCGCCAATAGTTCACGTCTGGCTCGAAGCGCACACTGGGCCGAGTTTTAACTTTCTGACCGTGATTCCGGTCCAGTGCGTGCTGATGGATCATGGTAGGGTTGGTGCATCGGCAAGATTTCGCCTCGTTATCTTAAAAAGAGAAAAATAATAAATACGTTCAACTACAACTCTTCCGATGCCTCTTCCTGATTACTCACTGTTTCTATCCTGTTGTATCTGTTAGATGATGTTTGCATGGTTTCTTTTGTTGCGTTCCAGGCATGATTACCCTTCCAAGGTACAAGAGATGCCAGCAAAAGAGATGCCAGCAAAAGAATGAAGCAAATACAGTCAATGTAATATCTCATCAGCCGCTCGGTGGAACACGGATACTTTTATTCCAAATGAAAGCTTGGATGATTAATTCCAAAATCTTATTTATAAAATTTATAGTAAGTGTATATGGTGGTATGTTGTATCTGAGTAACTGTATAAATGTTATGATGTTATTTATGTGGATATTATATGTGGTTCATATGTGTTTGGACACTACAGAACCATATAATAATGACAGGAAGATGAAAATAAAGCATGTAATTTTCTATCAGATATGTAATGGTAAAATGTAAATACATCTAAATATAAATACTTTTGCATCTAGATTTGACTCCTCATCTTAATACAAGTTTTAGATAATTCTGTATATATTGACACATAGAAATGTTTCAAATCAATAGAGATGTTAACCGTTGATGGAGGTAGCTATAGATTTTTATAAGTTATCTTCTTTTTTAAAAAAAAAAAAAAAAAAAAATCTTTTGTCAGTATCTTATTTTATAAGATTACTCTTCTGAAATGTTTCCAAGTACTTTTAATTATCGACGAATTAAGTAAGTAAGTATATTTTGGGATTAGATTTTATTTTGGACGATATATATGGGCCTATTTGGAATACCGCAGTTCGGCTTCCAACTGCAGTAGTTGTAAAGTGGGCTTCAACTCCGCCGTTTGGTTTTGTGAAGTTGGGGTTCGAACTGCAGTCGCGTGTTGCAGTTGAGGTCGTGGATTCTGCATTTGGGACTGCGGTGTGAAGGTTACGTAGTTGGAACTCCGCGTGGTTGAAACCTCATTTTCACTGTTGCGATTGTTTTTGGCTCTGCGATACCCTCTCTCGCGAGCTCTGAGGTGTTGCGATCTACGTTGATCGGCTTTGTTCTCTGTGATATCTAGTGCGGCCTGCGGCGATTTCGTTCGAGCAAGCTCCTTAGCTGCTCCGATTAGCTGTGGTCTGCGCCGATCTACGGTGATATGCTCCGATCTGCTACGATCGGCTGCGCTATCTGCGATATCGTGTGAGTTGCTCTGACCTACTGCGATTCGCGTCGATCGACCCCGATCTGCTAGCCCGACTCTACCGTAAGAGAAGCTTATACCCTATTTTTTGCTAGATCCATGAAATTGGTAGAAAAATCATGCTACTGCACAGCATATTTGTTGATTTGGAAGCTAATAAGCAGATCTATGATCTTTGAATAAATACAACTCTACTATTTTTCTGACCGATTTCTGAAATTTCTTCAGATCTGTTCTTGCACAAATGAAATTATGTAATTTTAATAAATCTATAATGTTACTATGTTCTTAGCAGATGTTTCTTCAGATCTATGTTTTTCATATTGTTTTTCAAATTTTTTTCAGATTGTTTTCCAAAATTTTTTAGATCTGTGTTTATATATATGAATGATCTTATTTTTTTTATACTTGTAAGTCTTATTTGTTGCATATATCTATTTTAGGACAATTGATGCGATGGAGCGTGAAAATGAAAAAAGAAGAAAGGCCGTAGTTGTTACCGTTTTGTTTGCAATACAATATTTATTATTGATGGTTATTAGGTATAAGGGTAGACACACATACCTAAACCATATAGTCACATAACACGAACGAGTCACAGAAATTTGATGTTGAGCCGTCTTTACAGATCCGATGATAATTATTGTTTGCACATGTTAAGAATGAGGAAAGAATCATTTTTCCTTTTATGCAATCTACTTAGGAGTAGAAAGCTTATGTGTGATACAATTTATATAACTGTGGAGGAGCAATTGGCAATGTTTTTGCATACGGTTGGGCACCACCAACGAAATAGGACTGTAGGATTTACGTTTATCCGTTCCGGGGAGACAGTAAGTAGGTACTTCAAACATGTCGTATGGGCTCTCGGCAAGCTCCGTCCCGATTATGTCAAGCCACCAAACACCAACACCCATCACATGATTACTTCGAGTTCTAGATATATGCCCTACTTCAAGGTGTGTTACTTTCTTTTCCCCAATCCATCTTTTACGCTATTGGAATTATAGTTACTACTCTAATTGCGATGGTAATGATGCCAATAGGATTGCATTGGAGCCATTGATGGCACGCATATTCCTGCTTCTGTGCCTTCAAGTATAGTAGCACGATTCCGCAGTCGTAAGGGCATACCAACACAGAATTTTAGCTGCCGAGATTTTGATTTGAGGTTCACTTTTGTCCTTGCTGGATGGGAGGGGTCCGCCAATGATGCATTAGTTCTCCGTGATGCAGTGGAGAGGGAGAACGGACTTAGGGTACCTGAAGGTATAAATTATATTAGTCGTTGACATTAATTTCATAATTTAATTAAAAAGTCACTGATAAACAGTATTGTCGTTTAGGTAAGTACTACTTGGTTGATGCTGGTTACTCAACCCGATCGGGATTTATCTCCCCTTACCGAGGGGTCAGATACCACTTGAAGGAGTGGTCTGATCGATCCCCTTCAAATGCTAAGAAGTTGTTCAATCATAGGCATTCTTCCTTGCGAAGCACAATTGAACGTGCGTTTGGGGCCTTGAAGAATAGATTCAAAGTGTTGATTTCACGGCCCTATCACCATTTCAAAACCCAAGTTGTTGTCGTCGTCGCTTGTTGCGTGCTTCACAACTATATTATTACGAACGGGGGCGATCCGTTGATCCCTACTATTGAAGAATGGGAGACCACAGATGACACTCCATCACACTTGAGTAGGGATGTACGAGATGAGACACGGGAGTGGGTAGCGTTGCGTGATCGCATTGCTATAGATATGTGGGTCAATAGATGATGACTTGCAATTCACTATTATATGATATTTTCGATGAACTGTATGTGTTTTTTGAGACTAAGTAGTATATTGTACCATTTTGAGACTTATTTTGTAAGTAAGCGATGTTTAAATACATGTTTTTTATTATATGCACTTTATTCCTCGAATAGATAAGGAATGTTTATCTTTTGAATGATATGCACTTGATGCCTCGAATAATTATTTCTTCACAATTGTGCCTTCGTTGATATTGTTGATATAAGATGTATGAATTCAACACACAAACCTCAAAGCAAGGGGCCAAGTCTCTAAGGTGGACAAAGCCCATGAGCCAATTTTTCATCCAATTCGTGGTTGACCAAGTAGCACAGGGGCAAAAAGTTGATAAGGGCTTTAAGCAAAGTTCGTATACGGCATGTGCTAGAGCTGTTAACGAAAAATTTCCCAGATTTCGTGTAGAACCGGCAAATGTCATCAACCACTTGAGAACCTTAAGAGGCCGTTGGGTGACGATAAAAAAATTGAGGGAGTTGAGTGGCGCTGGTTGGGATGAAGAGAAGAAGATGATAATGTTGGGTGATGATGAATACCAAGCATATATTCAGGTATACAACATATTATTTTTATGAGTGTTGTATATGAAAAATAGTTTGAATTCTTATCAAATAATGTACAATTTCAGGCAAACCCAAAGGACGAGCCATTTCTTAACAAACCTATCGAGTTCTATGAAGAGTTAGGTATTATATGTGGTAATGACCAACCTACGGGTGTATACGCATGTAATATGAACGATTTCAATGTTGACATTGGTATGAGCATGGAACCGCCAACATGCCCCAACTTGGAGAGGGACATCGAGCTGAATGATGCCACTTCCCAATCCAACCCAAATATGTTTGGGAATTTTCCAAATGTCCAGTCTAGCCCACATGCAAATGTTCAAACCGCCTCTTCAAGCAAGAGCAGGGCGTAAACGTGGTCGCGATGGAGATGATGTCATTGCTGAGGCTTTTACACTTTTTTGTGCAAAGATCGATAATGTATGTGAGGCCCATTCGTCACGATAGTACCACGTCTTTTGGAGATAGGCTATTTTCAGCAGTCATGGAGTTTGATGGGCAATATGCTTTGCGTGATTTAATTCGAGCATACGATTATATGATGGGTAACAACGTCACTGCAAGATCGTTTATTTCCAAGAATAGACAATGTAGAGAGATTTGGCTTGAGGATTTCTTGTCTGGACAAATTTAGACTTTATTTTAATGTTCGGCTTTAAGTGTAGTAGGAGTATTATGTAAGCCTAAAACTATGTCTTACACATGTCACGGTTTTCCATGTTGACAATTATCGTATTACTATGGTGGTTATTTTCTATCGCGTAACAGTTTAAATGATGCTATCAGGTTTGAGATGCCGTACTACGTTGTGTTTCGTGGGCGAAAGCCGGGGATTTATGACACATGGCATGAATGTCATGATCAAGTATATGGTGTATCTCATGCGTGTTTCAAGAAATATGAAAGAAGAGAAGAAGCATTGGACAAATATATGTCCTATATAATTTCAACCAAGTATAAGGAGGTGGATGAGGAGGCACATAAAAAGGCCTTAGAAAAATAATATTGTTTGGTTCAAGCTTATAAAGATCAAATCAAGTGCCTTAAAATATATCTTGCTATATCCATATCCGTCACTTGTATTTTATTGTTGGTTGTATATGGCATTTTTTAGTTGTTCAAGTTATGAAATATGACTCTTTGACATTGTTGGTGCATGCAGGTTATCCATAATAAATTGCTCTATGATGATGTCCAAAGTATATCTTGAGAAAATACTTATGTTGATGTGTATTTTTTACTCAACCCTGATAGACAATTTTTTGTGGTGATTTTGTGTGGATGGGGGATGGTTCGGTCTGTGGCAGTTGCTACTGCATGCAGTGCATTTGCTGGTTTGCTTGTGTCCTGGTACTGCAGGCTGTGCTTTAACTGCTTACTTTGTGTCTTGGTACTGCAATATAATTGCTGGTTTACTTGGGTGTTGGTGCTGCAGTAGCTTCTGAAGCTGTGTTGGTGTTAGTGTGTGCAAGTCAATGAAAAGATCTGCAATACTGCAAGCTGCAAATGTTTCTGGTTTATTTGTGCTATGCAGTACTTGGGATCTAGTTATGCATTTGTGAGCTATATTGCAGGTTGTTGCTTTGCTGGAAAATCTGGTTCCTATACTGATGGGTTGTTGTTCTGAAACTGCAGTAATGTGTGGTACCTATATGGTGCTGCTTGTGCTGTTGTGAGTTATTATTTTACTGGGTGTGTGCATATGTGAATTTTCTGCAGTTGCTGTAATGTGTAGTTTGTGCAGTTTTGGGAGCTGTGGTAATGTGGAACTGCTGTTTGTGCAGTTTGTGCAGTTGCTGGAATGTGTAGTTAATTGCAAATCTGGAACTTCTGTTCCTGGGAGCTGTGGTATTGTGCTGAGAGTGTGTTGTTGTGAGATATTGGATTGCTAGGTGTGTGCATATGTGGCTTTTGTGCAGTTGCTGGAATGTGTAGTTTGTGCAGTTTTGGGATCTGTGGTAATGTGGAACTGCTGTTTGTGCAGTTTGTGCAGTTTGTACAATTGCTGGAATGTGTAGTTTGTGCAGTTTTGGGAGCTATGGTAATGTGGATATGTTGTGCAGTTTGTGCAGTTGCTGGAATGTGTAAGTGTGAATCTGGAACTGCTGTTTCTGCGGGCTGTGGTATTGTGCTGAGAGTGTGTTGTTGTGAGTTTTGCAGTGCAATGGTGTGTGCATTTGTGGGTTTATTGCAGGTTGTGAAGTGCTGAGATGTTGTTCTTATATTGCAGTACTGGAAGGTTGCTTGTAGAGTGCTGGGATATTAGTTGGACCAAGCAAACCAACAAGTGCATGCAGTCTTTTTTTTGAGTAGTTTGAGATCCTGCACTTGCATTTGTTATATACCCTTTTTAGGTGGTTTATTTTTAGGTATCTTAGTATTATCCCAGTATTTTAATAGAACATTCGTGCCATCTATTTATTGGACAAGGGTCGATTCTGAAAATAGAATCGGTGCTGTCTAATAGATAGGCTAGGTTTCGGCGTCGTTTAGATACTTGGCGCAATACCATAAGGTATCTATAAGTTAACCACATGCAAGTGATACATAAGTATTTTCGATGACAGTTTCTTTGATGAATCATTTTATCCTTGGACAACTGAGAGCAAAGTTGGCAACATATTCAAAGTATTCGTCGCATGCGGCATACTGGATGGGGCAGCACAAATTTGGGTTATAACAAGGTCTCCGTCGTGTGTGAAATAGCCGAAGAGCAAAAGCCAAGTGTATTTTTTTTATTTAACACTCATTTGTGAATACATTTGTATGAATCATGTATATTTTATAATATATGTACGTCATCAGTTCAACTGTAAATAACTCTATCAAATATCTTTTTTTGCTAATAAAGTTGTTACTATGTCCATTAATATTAGACTATTTCATATATGTTTAATATTATTCTAGTAATTTTTAATATTTTAATATATATCATATTATAGCAGCTTTCATAATTATATAAACCAACTCAACCCAATAAAAATAAAAAAAAATAAAAATAATAATAAGACTTATTATTTTCAAAATATTTGAAATGTAAAATAAATGTAGTATATTTAATAGTTTTCGACATAGCAAAAAACCAACTAAACTCAGAAAAATAGTTGTCGACAATAACACTTAACTGAAAATTCTATTAACAAATTTTAATCCCAGAAAAGAATAAAAATAACAATATTATTACATATATAATATAATATTTTTTTATTACATATATCATTTGTCATACAACATTACAATTACAAGTTTATAATATTTCATAATCCACAAAATTTAAAAAAAAAAGAAAGAGAAGGGGTAACTATACCACGAGTTACCATATCCGTTCAACTACATCAAACCAAACACAGAATTTGAAACTGCATTGCTCAACTGCATCACACCAAACATATTTTTTTGAACTGCAGTAATTCGAACTGCATCAAACCAAACAGACCTATTGAATTCTCAACAATAGAAAATGCAACTCCCAGCACTTGTAACTGCTGCATTTGTAACTCCGATTTTCAATTGCATCAAACCAAACAGCACCATAGATATGGTTGCCGGGGACCCTTTCAGGATTAGATTTTATGTGACGAAAATTATGTTATCATAAATGGTAAAAAAAAATATTTGAAAATATTTTTATAAAAATTTTTACATAAATATATTTTGATACAATAATTTTGTATTTTTAAATTTCAAAACATAAATAAATATTTTATAACTTTACAATTTTAACATTTTAATAAATTTTAAAAATTATTTTAAATTGTTAATTTTAGAACTGTAACATATCTAAATATTTTTATAAAAAATTCAAATATCAAAGTTACAATATCTATATGTAAAAGTTTTGTAACATATATTTTTTATTGTTATAGAAATGGTAGCAGAATTTCCGTTGGAACAATCTAATCCCGGGGTAATTTTTTTAACTTATTTTATTGAAAAGTTGTAAAAATAAAATCGAAATTAGAAATTTACGAAACTAAACTCGATTGTCTGTTTAACAAGCGACATTTATCTACATGGAGCACTCGCCCACGCTAACACGCCACGTAGTGAATTGTTGCATGTTTAAGAGGCGATAATTTCGAGATAATAATAAAAAAAGGTTGTCAGTCTATTTAATTAAAAAAACATTCTTATTTTTATTTAGTCTAATTTGTATTTTTATTTTAATATTTTTAAAAAAATTTTACATCAAACAATAAAATAAAATAATATATATTTTATTTTCATTACAACTTTTCAGTTCAAACGTTTTTTTAAAAATTATCAATAAACGTGCCAAATAGTCTACCGAAATAATTAAAATGATGCATGATTTATATTTTATCCTTCTGTTTTTATATTGTTCGTTACTTTTAAATAAATAATAAATAAATTACGATCTATTTTATTTTGCTCTATAACTTTTCAGTTCAAATATTTTTAAAAATATATCGATAAACGTGTCGAATAATTTGTCGAAATAGTTAGAATGATGCCTGAAAATTAATTTTATCTTTTGTCCTTCTGTTCTCATGTTATTCGTTATTTTTTAAATAAAATGATATACAAATTACGATCATTTTATTTCTTCTATAACTTTTTAATTCAAATATTTTTTGAAAAATATTAATAAGCATGCACAATAAATGTTACCTATGTGATCTTCATGCTGCATGGTAAAACTTTGGAGCAGTAAAAGAAAATCCGAGAAATTTGCCAAGATCAAGATCCAACTAAATTTAGGGTTAATTTGTTTTCAGCCACGCATTTGCAAACCTTATCGTTTTCAGCCCATATACTTATTAGACCCTCACTTTCCAACTTTCTCACTTTACTTTTCAGCCCCTCCCTCGTTTTTTTGTTTCCTCTACATTAGACCATTATATCAATATTTTTCAAAAAAAATTTCAATATGAAAGTTTTAAGATTTATTAAGATCTAAAACTTTCATATTCAATATTTTTTCAAAAAATACTTATAAATAAGTGTTTTGATACTCCGAAATGTTAACGGGTTTTGAATCAGATCCGTTAACCCGCTAAAATTTTGAACTCTAAAAACACCTATTTAAAAGTATTTTTTGAAAAAATTTTGAACATGAAAGTTGTAGATCTTATCAAAATCTATAATTTTTATGTTAAATTTTTTTTCAAAAATACTAATATGATGGTCAAACGAAAATGATACATTTTACGAGGAGAGACCTAAAGGGTATTAAGCAAACTGCAAGGGCTGAAACCGACTGGTTTCGCCCCTGCAGGGGCTGGCAACGAAAAGCCCCCTAATTTTGTCACTTTTCAAGACTAGGGAGACCTAAAGGGTATTAGGCAAACTGCAAGGGCTGAAATCGACTGGTTTCGCCCCTGCAGGGGCTGGCAACGAAAAGCCCCCTAATTTTGTCACTTTTCAAGACTAGAGAGACCCACACGGAATCAGCTCTCTAGGGCATCATAGAAAGTTGAAGGCGATTCAACAAAAAAAAATAATAAATAAATAAATAAAAGAAAGTTGACGGCGATGAACAATGACCGCGCAATATTGCAAATTATTAATGGCTTTTATAGCCATACAACAAGGACGACACAATTTTCGGCATATTATTCAGTATATTTATTGATAATTTTTTAAAAACTTTTATGCCGAAAAATTATAGAGCAAAATAAAATATCTAATAATTTATTTATCATTATCTTTAATAATATTGAATAATACATGTAGACACCCCATTTTATCCGGACTATCGTTCCGATTTTATTCGATAAATTCGATTAAGCTTAATATCTTAATTCATACAATGAAATTTATTTTAGCTTAATTTGAGACTATTTGGACATTCATAATTGTTTAGAATTCTAATGAGGCCGCGCACGAATAAGAAATTTTCGCGAAAATCAAATAATTATACGTGAGGGGCTATCATTGCCAAATCAGAAATTAAAAGCCCATGATATTGCAAAATCATGGGAGGCCGTTTTTACAATTTAGCAAACATTTAATTTTTTCGTGTAATTTTAAAAAATTGCATTAACAGCCAGCCAAAACGCTGCCGTTACCTGCGATCGCCGCTGGGTTGCAAAACGCTCGCGCTTAGTAACGCTCACGACCCCTATATATACAGACGTCGGAGGCTCGGCGGAGGGGTAGGAGAGCTCGGCGAGAGAAACAATTGCCGGCAAGAGAGAACGAAAGAGATCGGGAAAGAAACAGTGAAGGAGAGGCGCTGCCAATCTTGACGATCATCATCTTCATCGCCTCGGAGCTGGGGAAACAACAGAGGAGCATCTCAAACAATCATCCAAGCTTGAACTGGGCATCGAACAAAACTTGCGCCGTCGACCTCGCACCTCGAAGGATCCGAAAATTCAAGGTAACTCCTTTAAATCCATTCCACCATCGTTTACACACGTTCGATAATTTTGAGATATCGCCGGCGAACCACGGTGGTGAAAATTTAAAACCAAAAAGATAATCCAAAATATACCTTAAATATCTCGAGATACATACGTCAAAATTAAATTTAGACACCGCCATTAAATTCAGGACCATCGAAAATATAGGAATACGTATACGGGTTGCAATGGCCGATGGTTAAATGCCGCGACCCTCAGCGTCGGCCACGAGCTCGCGGCCGATATAACCGTAGACGACGACCGGCTCGCGGACTCCTTTACATTAATTATTTTTTAATTTATTTTTTTTAATATATATATTTTAACCTTAATTAGATGTTATTCTTCGATAAAAATTGTAGATTTCGATGAGATTTAAAATTTTTATTTTTGAACTTTTTCAAAATACTTCTAAAAAATTATTTAAAAATAGTTGGTATAATTTAAAAATATTTTTGAAAAAATTAAGAACATAAAAATTATAAATCTTATTAAATTTATAATTTTCATATTGAAACTTTTCTTAAAAAAAATACTTAAAATTTTATTTTTATAAAAGATTTATTTATCCTTACAAAATTAAAAACAAAACTAAAAATAATTAAAAATTTACTGCATGAACAAACTAACGGCGCAAACAAAAAAATTGACGATAAAATTATTGTAGACTTTTTTTAAAAATATATAATTATCGTAAACACGAAATTAATTTTAAAGTTATATAAATATATTTTGGATAAAGTTTAAAAACTTAATTTGTCTAGAATAATAATAAGAAAAATTTATATATCAGCCTATCTATTTATGTTTCACATATATTAATTTTTAAAAATTAATTTTTAAAAATTAATTTTTATATAAATTAGTAAATTAGTTATTAAAAATATATTTTTAGTTACTGATAGGAGTTAAAAAGAGAAATATAGGTTGATATGTAAAAGCCCTTGTAATAATGGGGTGTAGTACTGCTGGAGCATGCGCCACCTGCGTACGTTTTCAACTCGGGCTGTGATGCCACGCGTCTCGTCGACAGTACGTGTCACGTTATGCCACAACCTCCACATTTTTGTTAGTCTTTATTCCAGATGTTTCCATATTCTCCACTTTCTTCTCATATTGATCAATAGATCAAGAACAACCTAGAAAGGCTTAGTTTAAAGCCATGGCGATGGCGATGTCATCCTGCGCCGTAGTACCCATCAACCTTCTGAAATTGTCATCGTCAGCGAGAAGATCAGTTAAACCACTGCAGCTGAAGAAGCTAACAGCTCTCAAACTCGGAGCAATGGCGGCGGTGCAGAGCGGAAGAGACGTGCCGCCGGAGGTGCCTTCGTTCCCGAACGAGCGGCCCGGCATAGAGGCTCCGCCGGAGTTCGTGCCCCCAGGTCCAGAGATAGATCCCCCTCCTGGGACCGGACCGCCGGACTCCCCCGTGCCGCCGATGCCGTCGCCGCCCAAGCCGGAGATACCGGAAGTACCGCGTACGCCGCCGCGTATGCCGCCAGAGGTGGTGCCACCTGGTGGCCCCTCGCCGGACATCCCACCGGCGACTCCGCCGGAGATTAAGCCACCTATGGCGGTTTGGATGTAGAAATGCAGGGTTTTTTCTTTAATGTTTGTTTTATCGCGTAAAAATTCTCATTGAGAGTCTACTTTTTGTAACCCGAGTAGTTTTAACCATGTCGGTCTATTGTACATAATTTTTTTTTTTTTTTTTTTTTTAGGGCTAATTGCTTCCTAATAGTTCCTCTTTTGGATCTTTGGTGAGAGTTGAGATTCATGAGGTGTTGGTGATTTTAAGCCCCTTTTTTTTAACGATATTGTCTTAAAGAATAGATGAATACTTAAGATAAAATGTATTTCCATCCAACCTAAAATAATAAAATAGTAAACAATTTTTATATCTGAAAGGTAAGCTAGTAAAGTTAATCTTTTCTGGTTGCAGATATTCTAAATTTTACATACTTCAAAAGTAGGAAAGACGGCAAAACACAAATATTCTGGATTTTATTTCTATGTCGATGGTATGTTAATTTTGTTTTCTTACATGCATACAGAATTCGGTCGAATTATCTATCTTATCTTAGGGGCTGTTTACTTCGCGCGGAACTGGTGGATCTCGTGGAACTCGGAACTCAGAACACAGTTTTGCTGTTTACTTCACCGCGGGAACTCGCGGAACTCAATTCTGAGTTCCGCGAGTATATAACAAATTGAGTTCGTCCACTTCGCAGCTTTTAGCTGCGAAGTGGGCGAACTCGTTTTGTCTTCCGGCGTGAATTGTGTTCTCGCGATTTCTTCTCCTTCCTCTGGCGACCACTGTAGTCAATGGTTGAAATACTTGTACAATGTGTAATTTTTTTTTTTTTATATATGAATACATGTATATATAATAATAAACCTTTTGTAAATTTTTATTCAATACAAAGTCTTTGTATTCAATACTTTTGGTGTTCAAATTTTAGAACTTATCTCTTATAATTTTTAGTATTCAAGAATATAAAATTTATTTGATATATATTTAATACATATAAAATAAAAAAATATATAATATAACATATCCTGTGTAATATAATATATATGTTATAATATATAAATTTAAGATATTAAATGAGAGATAAATACAAAAGATAGGATATAATATATAATTTAATATAAATATTTAAATATAAATTTAAAGTAAATATTATATATTTTTTTTGTCTCAGTTTACTTCTAATTTCAAGTAAATAAAAAAAAAATCTTTCAACCCTCACTTTCAACCCCAAATAAACAAAGAAACTATCTTCCAGCCTCTACTTCACAATTCCAAGTAAACAGAGAAATTCAAAACACCACTTCTCACCCACTTTTCAGTTCTCACAGTTCATCCACTTCTCACTTCTCACTTCTCACTTCTCAGGCTTCCGCGCGAAGTAAACAGCCCCTTATAGTCATAATATTACGTTGATAATTGAGCAAATTATGTCAACCATGATCAAATTTTTACAAAATGGTTATGAAAGAATATTTTGAAGGATAAAAATAATCTAAAGGAAAAATAACTTGGCATTCTTTCATTTAAGATAATATTTTTCTAGACTGAGAAGTTAGAAGAGTACTAACAATTTTTTGTGAAAATGGGTGAGGTAAAGATAGCAAATTTTCTTCCAACAAAATAATTAAGAACAGTCTTGAAGCATGAAAGATTACAAATTTATGGACAGATTAAAAGAAAGAGTATAGCTAATCATGATGTTAAGAGAAAAAAATCAACATAGAGAGAAGTCACCCAATTTACCCAAGCTGTTTAAAAGTGTCTTTATAGTCTAAATAGGAGATATATAAATGAGAGAAGAACCAACAGACTAATAGAAATCACAAACAACAAAATCCTACATATTAAGCACTTAGCAATCAGGAAAACTTTAGGAATGACATATAGCTACAGGTAGCTCCAAGTTGAATCAACACTATTGATCACACAAATAAGTCTGCATGACTAAGCCATAACATTACTGAGAGTGCTTAAAATTAGGCTGCCTCGACGTCTAGGTGTGCTGGTCGAGCTGAAAAGTGTTGGCCGAGCTGAGGTACCAAGTGTGCTGACAGAGCTGAGAAGTATTGGCCTAGCTAGGTGTCTAGGTGTACTGGCCGAGCTGAGAAATGTTGATCGAGCTAAGGTACTAAAGTGTGCTGACCGAGTTAAGAAGTATTGGCCGAACTGAGGTGCCTAAGTGTACTGGCCGAGCTGAGAAGTGTTCGCCCAGCTGAGGTGTGCTGACCGAGCTGAGAAGTATAAGCCGAGCTAAGATACTGAGTTGTGTTGAGCGAGCTGAGAAGTATTAGCCGAGGTACTGAAGTGCTGAAGAGTTGGCCGAGGTGCTGAAGCTGAAGAGCTAGCCGAGTGCTAAAGTGCTGAAAAGCCAAGATGAAGAAATGGCCGAGGTGCGAAGTTGGAAAGCTAGCCGAGGTGCTGGAGCGCTGAAGAGCCGAGCTGAAGAGCTGGCCGAGGTGCTTAAGTGTTGAACAGTTGTCCAAGCAAGTAGAAAACCAGAATCGAGCTAACTAGGCCGACCCGAGGACATCCAAGCAGAGCTGAGCTGACCAAATCAAGCAGAAGCTGTCCCGGTCGAGGCTTGACCACCAGAACTCCCTAGAACCGCTTAGTTGGCCACCACAAATAGCTTTAAAGCGGTACTTTGAGGCAGTGGAGGCAACTTGACTGCATGTAGACAGTGTGTTCAACCAATTACCTATAAAAAAGTGGGTATACCATGGTGGGCTACTCCAAAATCAAGACCATACAAGCTGCTGCCAAGTTGTTTAAGAGAGCAAATGACACGGTGCAATCACAACCGTTGGATGGATGCAATCTCAACAGTCCATTAGAATTCAGAAAATTTTACAGAAATTGAAAAAGGGGTAGAATGAGAGGGAGTGAATGAAAATATAATTGTATTATACATCTCCTTTTACGCTTAAAAAAATTCTTTCAGTGGTCGCGTACAACCCGTGATTTTTTTTTCCGATCACCTAGGGATTTTCACGTAAAAATACCATCTTCATTGCGTGATTGTTGGCGTTTTCTTCCAAGCCATCTCTGCCTTCGAACATCAATCCGGTCGCGACTCGCGCGTTCAATTACTTTGATAACGTTAGAAATTTTTGTGACATAAAGTTGACCATAAAATACAAGAATCTTACCGAAAAAAAGTTTATTGAATTTATTTGAAAGGTTTTGGAATAATATTTATATCAATTAGAAAAGATGGACTAATATTGTAGTTAATCGAACAAAAAATCAGCAAGACATTGAAGTCAGATGTCGAACTCTGTACACCGTGTGTAGCAAAATTCTGAACGCCTAAATCCGACAAATCCATTAAATTGGACGTCAAAAATTCCCCATTTTCTATGGGCTTCCTGTTTGGGCTTTGGTGTTACACAGTCGATGCATCAAATTATGAGTGTATCCGCAAAAATATTTTGCTTCAATCTCCACCCTCCATCATTTCTCACCCTTTCTAGCGTGTGAACACACCCATGATTTCCCCCATTTGGCCCATTTCTGCATCGAAGTGTGTCTCCAAGAGTGACTAGTTCGTCGATCTCATACCTAGCCACCTATCTTCTCTGCCACAACATATGTGGCCAGCGGTCCTTACGACATAGCCATCAATCAGCCAAATAAAACGACTGCTTTCTCCCCCACCTCCGTTCTCGCTCCTCTGCTCCACCATTCTTAGTCACAGGTGAGCTTCTCATCTCTCGTCTCACTTTTTTTTCTAAGTTTCAGAAATTCCATTTGTGCTTGTTTATTTTGTATTCTGCAGGCTGGTATAATCTTAGTTTTATCAAATTCATGGCTTCTTACATGCTCAACGGAGCTGAGAATCTGTCACTCATTAGAACGAAGTCTCCGTACGGTTTCAGCTTCAGAAGTTCATCTCTCCATGGCAGTAACTGCCTCCCAAAAGTGGGATCGGTTCAACTTAGAACAACGAAGTTAAATTCAAAACATACCTCAATTAGGTGCACTAGTGTGCCTTCTTCACGGCCGGTGTATCAGCCTAGATTCATCCAGCACAAGAAAGAGGCATTTTGGTTCTACAGATTTTTATCTTTGATCTATGATCATGTGATAAACCCTGGGCATTGGACTGAGGACATGAGAGATGAGGCGCTTGAGCCCGCGGACCTGTACGATGCGCGCTTGAAGGTCGTCGATGTCGGTGGTGGTACAGGGTTCACGACGTTGGGGATAATTAAGCATGTTTATCCTGAGAATGTTACAATTCTTGACCAATCGCCTCACCAGCTTGAGAAAGCTAGGAAGAAGGAGGACCTAAAGGGCTGTACTATTATCGAGGGAGATGCTGAGGATTTGCCCTTCCCCACAGATTCGGTCGACCGCTATATATCTGCTGGAAGGTGAGATCTTTTGTGCTTTGCTTATTGACTTTGAATTCCTTTTCCCAATGATGATTTTTCCCATGTTATGTTTCTGACAATGGCATAGACTTGGTGGTTGTTAGTATGATTGGATTTAGATCTTCTTAAGAGGGGCATTGCACTTTTCGGTTTGAATTAAACTTAGTTTTCAAGTTAAAAAAAAAAAAAAATCTCTAATCTAAGCGAGTAACTAAGTTCCTATTGTTTAGACAAAGTTCTTTTATCCATTAGAATTGATGGTAGGATGTTGCATCTACATTGATTGTGGTTGAGCAGGTGTTTGGGAAGCTGCATTCGATGTTTTGTTTCTTTTTTTTTTAAAATTTTGTTTAACTTGATAAGCTCTGTACCAATGGTCGGTTGGTGGAACATGGGTCGGTGTTATCCAAGGATTTGTCTGTTACGACGGTTGCACAAAAGCATTCCGGTCATGAGTAGAGTTTTCCAATAATAATCTCAAAGAATATAAGTTCTTTATCGGTGACTGATGTTTGATTATCGTCTTGTGCCGTTGGGACACCAAGGTGCTACATTTCTATGAGCTGATTATGGGTAATCCCTATTCAATTTTGATGTTTAAACCATGGTTTTCGGTGCCAGTGCACGGCTCCTGCCGGGCGGCACGTGCCTATTCTGGCAGTTGTCGGCACGGCATGAACTGGCACGGCACATGTCAAAGAAATCTTATATTTAAAATTTTAAATTAATTTTTTATTTTTTAATAAATAACAAATAAATATATATCGGCACGGTCAGCACGTGCCGGAATCTGAGTTTACTGAAACTCGGCTCGGCTCGGCACAAAAAACCTTGGTTCAAACTATGTAAAATAGATCTAACTTCCGATTTCATATATGCAACTTTTTACATGATATGTTCACATAAATCAAATGTAAATCATTTTGTTTGAACATGTTATCATGTATGCAGTGTGGAAATCCACACTGTCACTCTTACTAATTCATGCTGTCTTATTCTTTTAGTATCGAGTACTGGCCCGATCCTCAGCGTGGCATCAAAGAAGCATACAGGGTGTTGAAACTTGGTGGAATAGCTTGCATCATAGGTCCAGTGCACCCCACCTTCTGGCTTTCTAGGTTCTTTGCTGACATGTGGATGTTGTTCCCTAAGGAAGAAGAATACATAGAGTGGTTTAAAAAGGCTGGTTTCAAAGATGTCAAGTTGAAAAGAATCGGCCCTAAATGGTACCGTGGTGTACGTCGTCACGGCCTGATCATGGGCTGCTCTGTTACAGGGGTGAAAAGAGAATCTGGTGACTCTCCTTTGCAGGTATAGCATTTGTAGGAACCTTGTTAGTATTTATTGTAAAATTAAAAATTCCTTTTCGTTTTTGCTAATTTCATTCTAAGTGTCTTAGACGAATTTAGATGGTCGCCCTTACAAACGTCTTCCACATGAACTTTCCTGCCATTTACCAAGAGTTTCTTTGTCACTTATGTATATGCAATCAAGGTACTCAAAATCGAGATTTCAAGTAAGATTGAAAACAGCGGTAAAACGAATGGTAAAATTGTAAGATTTAAAGTGCCAAGTGAAATTGTTCGACTTACTAAAACATGAAGAATGAGAAAGAACTCGCTTTGACATGTAGAGCCACCCCCGAGCCACATGAAAATTTTACGATCTATGTAGAAAATGACGAAGAGAAGAATTTGAGAACAAAGAAAAGACTGTATAGACTGTTTTCCAGCTGATTCTACTCGAGATTTCAAGATTCAAATGGAGATTCCACCGATTTTACAATGTTTTTAGAGTTGTTATTGTTGTATAGAGTTGTCAGATGGTTTATATACTAAATGCATCCTGCTTCAAAGTTCATATTGAATTTTCATGGTTTTGTGCATATACTGGTAGTAACCTAAGAATTCTTTAAAATGACGGGCACTTTCTGATGATACCTAATTCTTGAACAATGAAGACACATAAAAAAGACAACTCTCATCATTGTCATTGCTCAACCCAAAAGAAATTAGTGTTAGTCCAATGCTAATAACAATTTGGTTTTTGCAAAAAAAACAACAAATCCTGATTGTTATTGATAGGAGAGACTAAAGTAGACTTTTTCGACAGCTTAGCCTTGTCATTTGAAGTAGTTTATATGTGCTTCTGAGACTGGAGCTAGTAGAGGTTTCTAACATACAGAATTCTTGTATATTTTTGCAGCTTGGACCGAAAGCTGAGGATGTGAAAAAGCCCGTAAATCCATTCTCTTTCCTGTTGCGCTTCATTGTCGGTACCATCTGTGCGACCTATTATGTCTTGGTGCCAATTTACATGTGGATTAAAGATAAGATAGTTCCTAAAGGGATGGCCATATGATGCAAAAGGAATGCTTGGTGTACTGGCTACTAGCTCTTGAGGATGGATGAAATGTAGTACTTCATAAAATAAATTAGATTTTTATTTGTTCTGTTTTTTCTGTTTTTGTTTTATTTATCAGGTTTATTGTAGTAGATATTATTTCTGAAACCATATGTGATATGATCCATGGCTTGCATTCGAGAAAAGCTACGTTTTGCGAATTTATTTGTTAGTTAAACAACTAGCATTACCCAAAAATAGCCTATCATTTTATGTATTTCATGATTGCCCTATCATCCTGTTCAGGCAAGATTTAGTTGCCACAAGATACTATTATATGTAGGCTTATCCTTGCTCATAATATAGGGTGTAGTAATTTATAGATTGGCCTTGCGGATGGTGATACGGATATCCGGATATTTCTAAATAAAATGATGGGATTTTTTTATTGGTAGAGTATGGATAAGTGTATTTATATTTATCTATTACGATGGTTGTATAACAGTAGTCGCTTATGGTCAGAGTTTTTTTTTTTTCACTATATTTTTAAAAGGAAATAATTTAATAAATTGAGGGTTTTAAACAATTTTCAGAGTTTTAGAGCTACCAACTCTGTGAAGAGAGTAGTTGGCATATACTTTTCACAATTAAATTTCCTTTGTAAAGCAAAGGGACAAGCACAAAAATGCTTTCAAGATTGACTGTGGAGTTCACAGAGCACTATTTGGGAACATATTCACAATTATTTCCTATAAATTTAGTAATAATATGATGATAATGATAGTACGAAATTCTTCTTAGTTAACTTATGTCGTTTCTATTATATTATTTAATGAAATTGATGTCCATTTTATTAATTAAGTTAGGTGACAGTTCAATTTGATAGAAATATCAAATATGACTGCAAGTACAATGAAGATGATGAATGATTTTCCATAATAATTTTCCTTTTAATAGTTGTGAAAATGTATTTTTTCTTTATTATTAGGAACCCCATGGAGCTGCTGCCCAAAAACAGTCGCTCTTAATCTTCATCCAAAAGTCATTATGTCTTCATTTAATAGCAGCTACAGATGACTACAGTCATTTCCGTCGATCTTATCAGTGGCGAAAAAACTATGGCAATCGACTTCGATATAGCATGCATTTAGCCTGTTTCGCGCCAGTTTAGAATGGACCGAGGCACGTAACGAAGGGCTAATTTCAAAATAAGAATCAGTCGAATCTATGAGGAAAAATCGGTGAACATACGATCACGAGATGATAAGTGATGTGATATGGACGATTTGATTCGATAAATCAGATCTACACTATACGCGGATTTTAGACTTTTCTATAAAGAAAGGAGAGACTTTTTGTATAAAGGGAGACGCATAGAGACTCAAAGTTAACCATAGAGCTGTAGAGAAAATTGGAGGCTATTTGAAGTCCTTAAACCAATTGAGTTTAAAGAGAGCTTAAGAAAGGACACTGACACTCTACGAAACTCAACTCTTACAGAGGGATTATTATATCTATATATTTTCTATTTAGTGATTATTCTCTCGCTAGTCGTGTAACGACCGACAGTTTTTACCTCGACTTGAGCCGAGATTTTCTATGTAAAAAAAGATTGTTACTATCGATCCAATTGGGTGCCTTGTATTTTCTTTCAGAACATGTCATTTAATAATATTTGTTTTTCCAAAAATACTACAAACTATAGTAGATTTTGAAACTTCGGAATCTTAACAATGTTAAAAATAATTTTTAAATTTTGTTATTTCAAAAAATTTACTTAAAAAATATATACTTAATTTTATTATTTAAACCCTTCAAAAAAAATATATGTATGCAAACAATTAGGATGTGACCGCACTGAATTACAGTGCAGTCGATCATATTTGAATCAATTTAATCAACTGTTTTTAACATTTTTAACCCTTTTGAGCCAAGTTATCATCGATGTTTAATCTATATATATAGTGATATGATGATAATGATAGTACAAAATTCTTCTTATTAACTTATGTCTTTTCTAGTATATTATTTAATGAAAATCATGTCCATTTTCTTAATTAAGTTAGGTGACAGTTCAATTTGATAGGAAAATGACTGCAAGGACAATGAAGACGATGAATGATTTTCATAATTTTTCTTTTTTAATAGTTGTGAAAAAGGTATTTTCTCTACGTTAGGAACCAAAACTAGTGAGTATCCAAAAACACTCATTATATCTTTCATTTAATGGCAGCTATAGCTGACAACCATCGCCACCAAGACTCCCGAAAAATACGCCAAGTTAGTTGTATCGTGTAAATGTTAACTGCGCATCGAACAAATTACTTTCCTTCCCTTATATTAGAATAGGAAAGGACAGTCTTATATAGCACGCGTCTGGCCTGCCAAGCAGAAGCACGCCCACCTATATCAGCAAATTAAGCCGAGATCAACATCCCAAACCGAGGTCTGCGGTTAGACCGAGGCAGAGGAGCAATCGGTTAGCTGCGCGGAAGAATCTATCAAGAACAATCAAGTGGACGATGTGGTGAGTTATGGGCATTGATTGGATATTCCGGCTCTTCACCACATCTGATTCTTCAAACTTTTCAAACGGATGCAGACGTCGCCTATAACTATAGTACAAGGCTGATGTATATGAGACTTCAGTTTTTGGGCACTGAGTGAACTAGTCTAAGACTCCCTAGGGGGTTCGTACTCTTAATGGAATTCTTTTTGAATGTGGTAGTTTTACCTCGACTCAAACTAAAGATTTTTACGTAAAAACCCTTGGTATTTGTGTATTCTTCTTTGCCGATTCTATCTTCAAATATTTAATACATTGGTTGAGTACGAGTTCGATCATTATCTTAACTCAAAAGAGCCAGTTGAGAATAGCAACGATCTGCTAGACCCGAAAATGTTATAATATGAGAATAACTCAGATCTTAAATCATATCAATAAAATTTTGATCAAGTATCTGCATAAACGAAAGATAAGATGGGCAGAAGCTTCATGATTTTGCTACAATAACCAGTTCCAGAAGCAAGAAAAGTGCATTAATTCTGGGCCTTAGTAGCATTAGAATTCAGATACAACATGAGAATTCAGTAAAAATTGCAGGAAACATCTACAAAATTACAACTTGGACACAATCAGGAATATGATACCTCTCAGAACCTTCAATACTACTGTGAAAATGCTAAGTCAGTGTACTTTACCTTATTTGAATTCAAAGTTTTTTTTTTCCTCAAAAATACTCTTAAATATATATTTTGAAGAGAAATCATAAAAATAGGATGTATGAAAATTAATTTTTGAAATTTTTTAAGTATTGTACATGGATCTTTAATTTTTATTATATTCAATACTTTGAAAAAAATATCGGATAATTAGGATGCAACTGTACCGAATTACGTCGCGGTTGGTCATATTTGGATCAATTTCACTTGCTTTGTCATATTTTAACAATCGGTGATTTTAGTTTTAAAGTATATAATAGACAAGCATGTTGTGCCTGCCCACTGCCGCGGTCATCCATAAATCTTTATGTATTCACATATACAACACAAGATTTATAATCAAGAGAGCAGATAGAAAATATTGTGGAGGGGTGTTTAAAGAGTTTTTACGTCCATCCTTGCATGAAATATTGAACGTAAAAGCATAAAGTGACTCCAACAGATGTAAATTAGATTACATTACTTGATTATTTTCTTCTTGAGAATTACTTTTAGATACTTTCTCTAATTGAGTATATAGCTCGTTTTTTTACAGAAAAATATAAAAATAACTTTCATAGGGATGTACTATATGTTAGTGCGTATATATTATAATGTGAACATTTGTTAGTAAATGTAGTAAAATTATGAAACGATATAAATCGTGCGTATTTCTACATTAGTATAGATGCAAGTGATGTTGCCTAGTTCATTGAAATATATGTGTGGAAAATAAAATAATAAAAATAATAAAAAAGGTACACAAAGATTTACGCGAAAATTCTTAAACAAAAAAAAAAAGAAAAAAGGTGCCAGTCCTCAAACATAGGAGGATGGTGGTATCAATTCACCATATTTAGTTTTAAGTCATATAAGGCAGATTCAATACAACTTAAAGGAAAATGGTTCCAGGACGTCCACGCGGAAATAATCACGGACGTCCGTGATTATTTTCGCGCGGACGCCCGTGCCCCTAACCTGTGCCCCAACTTAAATTGGTGTAACCGTCCATACGTTAACACTTGCCATATTTTTCAACACTTTCTCTCAAGTTGAAGCGAAGATATCAATCGAGCACAACTTTAGATAATAATAGAGTTTTTTTTTTAAATAAAATTTATCCATATATATATATATATATATATATATATATATATATATATATATATATATATATATTATATATATATATATATATAATATATATATATATATAATTGGATATCACCATAATGTGTGACGAATAAAATATAATATTTTAATAAAATAATAATTATTTTATACATAATTAAATGTATAAAAAAATAAAAAAAAAGTTTATAACATCGTTATTTATATATTGATTAATATCCGTATATAGTACGGATGTAAAACTAGCAGCTACACATGTTTTACGAAGATTGGTCCTAGAAATACAAGGCCAAATGTTTGATTAAATGTTTAATATTCTAGGAAGCACGAATACATCGAAATTCTGTCTAGTATAGTGTCTGACATCAATACTCTACCGATCATGTACGGACACATATTGAACACGTTAGAGATGTGTAGCAAAAATAAATAAAGAAATTTCGGATACATGTGTCGGACACGCCAGAAAGGAATATCCTACATGCGTGTCCATATTTATATTGTTTTTTTCTTTTACTTTTTAAAGAAAGTTTTTTGTGAGAATTAAAATAGTATATAATACTAATAGTGTATAATGGCAAATTATATAATATAGTGATATACTCGAATATTATTTTTATTTTTATTGATATAATTAGATTCTTACTTTTTTACATTTATCTCAAACATATAAAATATTATATTACACATGTACTTTATTATTAAATATTATTATATTTTTGTCTATTCAAATTTTTTATAAAAATGATTTTTTATTATCGTATCTGAATCGTACCCATGTACATATTCGTGCTTTCTAACAAGTATTCCAAGAACTGAAATACTAAAGCCACTTTAGAAGATCAGCACCACCACCTTAAAAATAAACAAAATGCTAAATTTGAAAAGAGTTTTAGTATTTGTGAATTTCAACAGTGACATCAGGTATCAATTCCATGGGTTGGCAAAAGCTTGTCACACAACTTCTATTATAATAGAGAAAATTGATCATGTTAATCGCTGATATCAGACTTTTCCGGCTTGGTCCATGGCTATGTGATGTCTAGAATTATGATCAATATCGTTATGTAATCAATAAGAGAGGGCGATATTATAAGTGGTTCAGTTGTCGATACAATCTTTGCTCATGAAAATCGATCTCCATTAATAATATGAAAATAGTTATTACAGTCACACAACTGATTGTAGTTAGAAAAAGTAATGAGGGAGATAATGAAATTGAGATTTCTCACTTACCATTCTTATATAGTTCAGGCCACCGCTTTTTGATTTAAAGCTACGTGACTGGTTATGGCTGATTCGGCAAAGGACAATGCTTTTGCTTCAAACTAATTCACCAAAAAATTTATCTGCGCTCATGTAGCATTTTTGGTATTGATTTTGTGGTATTTGGTGTTGGACTTTAGTAACATGATGATAATTTTTGGCCTGGTCCATGGCCATGTGATGTTAGAATTATGATCAATATCGTTATGTAATTAATAAGAGAGGGCGATATTTTAAGTGGTTCAGTTGTCGATACGATCTTCGCGGATGAAAATCGATCTCCATTTGTAATATCAAACTAGTTATTACAGTTACACAACTGATTGTAGTTAGAAAGAGTAGTGAGGGAGATAACGAAAGTGAAATTTCTTATTGATCATTCCTTATATTGTTCGGGCCACCTCTTGTTGATTTAAAGCTACGTGACTGGTTAGAGCTGATTCGGTAAAGGACAAAGTTAATGCTTCAAACTAATTCACCAAAAAATTCACCTGTGGTCATGTGGCATTTTTGGTATTGGCTTTGTGGTAATTGGTGTTGGACTTTAGTAACATAATGCTAATTTTTTAGAGTTATATGAGAGGAAATATTTATTTATAGTACATTTAAAGAAGTAGCATTTTTTTTTCAATAAAAGCCACAGACACGGATGCAAGTTCGAAGGAGTCTCGACTAATTAGTGCTGGGAGGGGGGGCTCTCGCATACAATGTCAAGCACTGGTGGGTTTTGAGTTCAGTGGGCTTTTTTGGGGCCTCTTGAACTTCAGATCCATCCGATGTCATTAATAGAATAGTATTGATTGGTTATCTAAGTAATGCTGGAGTTATACCTTCTCTGCATGTATATATTGTAACTGAAACTAACCTAACTTCTAGAGAGAGATTTCAGCTATAGTTCATAGCCCGCGGTTCATCTGCGGAACACATAAATAATACGGGCTAGGCCCAGCCCGCTCCGAATCACTATAGGCCACGTTTGGACACTACTATATAGGCAGCGTGTCGCAATTTTAGCCCGCGCGTAAAAGGCCGGCCTTTTTCATTGATATGGAGGGTTGGAGCTTGCAAATCACTAGCATAACGTGTGCCTGTAGAGTGTAAACGAGTCGAGTCAGTTCGAGCTCAACTCGAACTCAATTTAAACGAGCATGGTGATACACACGCTCAGTTCGAAAGCTCAAAAAATAGACCCGATAAAATTATCGTGAGAATATTTTGTTCATCATTACATTAATTTTTAGCACCCAAATAGATAGTTAACATTAATAGAAATTGCTATAAATAAATATATTTTTAGATATTTTAATAGATAAGCACAATAATATTTATATAATAGCGAAAAATAAATAGCATTAGATATTAATAATTTGACAATTATTAGACTCGATTAAGCTCGAGATCGGCTCGAACCAAACTCGACTTGAATTCAAACTCGAATTTTTTTCAAACGAGCCGAACTGAGTAAAGCACGACTCGACTTGTCTCGTGTCACCCCTATGTGCCTGTGCATGTGTGTATGCAAACACTCTGATGCTCGCATTGTAGTGGCTTTAGTTGTTATAATGAAATTTGACATTATGTGCGGCCCAACTTTAGTTGGAAACATAACCGTAATAGGCCTTCTGCGGGCTTAGAACTGGGGACTTATTGAATATATCAATATCAAAGCACCATCTTTTAGCAGTTATCGCCTAAAGAGAGGTTCGTCTGGGAGGGTTTCAAATGGAGATATAGTAAATATTGATATACAATGTTTTCTATAAACAGCACTAGCTAGTGGGGATCTCTTCATCCACAGCTCCACCATCGACTAGTCCTAGAGTCTTGCCGTCTGGGGGCATCCACTGATTTGTTAAAACTCTCATTAGATAAACAATCTATTATTATTAATTCTTCGATTCTTATAATTTTTACAGAGAAATCTCTCAACAAGGTAAAGATGTAATATTCTAAAATATAATATATATATACACACACACACATGAGATATACAAAAATATTTTCTAAAAAAAAAAGAAAAAAAAAAGGAAAGAAGTTGAGCAAGGAGATAACTTATCTGCGCGGTGCACTATTTGATGCTACCACGCATTTGTCGAATGCTCGGCACCTCCACCAGCGTCACTCTATTTGGCAGCAGCGGTGCCGATGGGGCCCCACCCCAAGACGAAGAGAAGAGCTCGAGCATGACGAGGTGGATGACAGAGGATTCGAGTGGCGAAGAGGTAGAGAGGTGTGAGAACAAAGCACGAGATAACAAGGATGATCCACGAAGGTCAGCTCAGCATCTCAATTTGCCTGGTGCCGAGTAGATCGTCAACAAACACCGCAGCCATGTCACGCTACTAGCGCATGACCGCGCAGTCTTCCACCTTGCTCATAGACGTGGTGTCCTCCTCATCGTCGTCGACTTTCTTTGCGACCAAGTAGTGGCGGAGCCAGGATTTCTGGCTGGAGAGGGCGAAACAAATATTATACAAGAAATAATTTTTAAAACATTACTAGTCAGTATATATTATAATACAAATAAGAAATAATTGTTAATTATAATATAATTTTTGAATTTTGACAATAAATTCAAGAATAGCAAACTCTATAATTTTTCTTATCATATATTGATTTATTAATTATAATTAAAACTTATATACTGATTTGATAATTATAATAAATAATTAAATTAAAAAAATATATAATCTAATAATTTATTCATTCTAATCAAATGTTGATAGTATGATTGGAATTTGAAGGTGTAGCAGGACGAGCTTGGGAGCATCAGTAAAAACTGACGGTAGGCCGACATGACTTTAGACTCGATCAACCATTACTATTCATCTTACATATTTGATCAGTCCTCGTGTAAAAGTCATATCCAAGCATTTCGACTATTATATAAATATTTTGTGGAGAAAATTTTAACATAAACTTTATATATTCTGAGGAGATTTACAACTTTTATTTAAAAATCTTCTATAAAATATATTTTTAAATAGATATTTTGAGGCTTAAAAATTTTAGCAGATTTCAAAATGAACTATTAATCGGCTAAATTATAGAGTCTCATAACATCCACTTGGAAGAATTTTTTTGGAAAAATTTTAAACATAACAATTATATATCTCATCAAAAGCTACAATTTTTATGTTGAAATTTTTTTTTTCAAAAATATAAATAGGTGTTTTTTTAGAAAAAAAAGAAAAAAAGAAAAAAGAAAAGGCAATGATGGCACCATTGAGATTTGAACTCAGGTTGCTAGGGTGAGCATCTTATATCCCAACTATTAGGCCTTCTAGCACATAATGATGTTATTTTGAGTAACACTAAATTATAAAAGTTATGACTTTTACTCAAAGCCTATGTATTAAATTTTATCACCGAAGGGCCCCCCCCAACCACAATGTGGCTCCGCCCCTGCAACCAAGGCACCTTTGCGACCAATACATGTTCCTCTTTGTTCTAGATATCTCAAAATTATCTAGAATACTCACGAACAGCTCAGAATTCTTAAAAACATTTACAAACACTCGAGAATATTTATGAACACTCCGGAATATCGCGTAACATATACAAATACTTACGAACATCCCAAAATATCTACGAACATCATAAAGTTTGATTTTGCTGTTGAATGAAATTTGATTTTTTTTTTTTCATAATATTTTACTTTTTTTTATATTTATTACGATTAAATGCAGAGTTTGAATTTATGTTTTGGTGTGTTCTTAGGCGTTCGTAGATATTTTGAACTATTTTATATTGTAGTTCAGAATTAATACTTACAAATTTTCTAAAATTGATATGGTATTTAAATAATTATCATCTTATTATTGTATTATCATAAAATATTGTTAAATTTTTTTGACCTCACTTAACGTAATTTCTGGATCTGCCACTGTAACTCCTACGTGCAATATGTGGCTTTGCATGAAGATCAGCTCCAGAATAATCTCCTTCCGGATTAAATATGATCCGTGGGTAATGATGGCAATACCAGTGCTAACAACAATCAAGAGAGAGAAGAAGACTGGTTAGGAATGCTAACAAGTTACGGACGTCAATATCAACAGACAATTAGGCAAGGGCAGGCTCTAAACATATATTAGCAAGACAATTCAGCAAAGGTAGGCAACTCTGAACATATATCTAAAAGATATCTAAATTGAGGTGGGAGCAATCCCAGCCACATACTTTGAATGGTGAGATCAATGATACAAGCAAATATATTTGGTGGGATCTTTAAGAGGTACAAATTATTTTTCCTTCTCCAAAATTATAACTGAAGTTTCTCATATGAAGATTGCAATAGATTTGGCCTATACGTTATTTAGCAAATGCAACTATGTTACTTATCTATTACAATTTTTTTTTTTTTTAATTATTAGGGCAAATCATTAGAAACTGGCTAAGATTTTGGAGCACCAAAATATCTATCTAGAAGTTTTTTTTTTTTTTTTTTTTAATTTTGAATATTAAAATTATAGATTATACAAAGTTTACAACTTTCATATTCAATTTTTTTATATTTAAATAGGTGTTTGGTATACATCAGTGTACCACTTTATAATTCGGTTTTTTTAATGGTTTTGGGAGGGTCATATCTCGACCGACTCAAACCGGGGAGGAACATAAGCAAAATACATAATCTGGAGATTTATAATTTTCATGGGACCTTTCGTACCATCCCTGTTGGGGAACCTTCCGTTGGTAATTCACAAATTTGGAGATTCTGGAGTTCGACCACTTGACACACTATTTCTCTTGATAATCTCATAAAAAAGATTATCGGCGATTTGCAATTTAGTTAGACTTCTTACAACTTCACATATATGCTTATTTTTGAAAGAAAATAATGAATGCTAATAATTAGCATGTTGTTTCATAAAGGGAAATCGTCAGAAATTGAAGCTACATAGGTGCTCATGCTATAATGTTCAACCTAAAATATGTAACTCAAGAAGGTAAGAAGAAAATAAGTTGATCGCTCCTCATAGCAATGCAGTTTATCAGTAGATATTCCGTAGAAGGCCATGCTAAGTCTACTATTAGGTTTCTCCCGTTCGATTTGTGTTAAGATAGATTAGTACTATTCCACGGTTCGTATAATTTATATAAATTAAAATTTTCAAAAAATTATGGATAATTTCTTTAATTTGGTAAAATTCTAATTTTAATACTTGCATCTTACTTTAAAATTTACTAATTTATTGATTTAATTTTTTTAGTCAGAAGAGGGGACAGATGCCCTAAGACTTTATTAATCTACAAGAAATGGTGCCCAAGACATCCCAACAATTTACTAATTTTTAACCCCTACATTATTAGTATTCATTACTCACTTTATGAGAAAAATACCCTCATTTGCTAATCATACTCTTATATCTTTTTTTTTGTTTTTCCTCTCTTTGTTGCGGAGTCATCCACTACGTATTTCTTGTGATATGGCACTTCTCTAAGAAGATTGACACTTTATTTGTCGTTGTCATGAGGTTGCCTTGCAATTTCACTATCGCCATCTTACTTTAATTATCACGCCTATTATTCTGGCATCATTCTCAAACTTACTGATATATTCCATCTCTTCCCACTCTCATTTATTTTAATGAGTGGTTTTATAGATCAGCTTTATTTATTTACAAGATAAACCAGTAGTTTATTTGTTTATACCACAAGCCCTACATGTTTCTGTTGGATTAATGCATATTTTTTACCATTCTAGTACAGTAGTTTATTTTTTACCATTCTAGTGCAAAAAAAAAGTAAATCAAAGTTAGTAGATCATCGACATTTCAAACATAAAAGGGTTAATAATATTATTTTACAAACAAACGGGGTTATCCTTGATTTTCTTAAATGTTTCTAAAAAAATATATTAAGATGGATTCATCTAATTATCAGTGTACAATTTGGCTTCCAAATGCTAAGCCACAATCTCTCATAATTTGAATAAGTCCAAAGATTTATGTATTGCTCATAACAACAAATATCATGTTCAAGTTTAAATTAAAATTTTTCTTCAAAAAAAGGTTTAAATAAATTAAAAATAATATCAAAATCTCTATGAAGTAACTAACAATTAAGTTCTCATTAATCAAGGAATTATTTTTGTGGAAAGAAACATATTGTGACGAATCAAGTGTTAATTATCTAATCAGGAATACATGTCAAGCATTTTTGGCACCTTGAAATTTGATGTATCAAAGAAGTAATCAGTAAGCCATGGTATATTGCTCAACCATGATTATTCATGCAATCATATGAATAGTTTTAAACATTTGATGCACAATTTGGGCAGCAGTTGCAACAAAATGCTGTGGATTACTTATTTCTATAACTATGAAATTCCCTTTTGTGTAATACAGGATAATACAGACATTATATCAAACTATTGAAAATTCTTTTTGGGGTTTTCCTCAAAAATTTCTACTTGGCAACACTTAACAAATATGTCCCCACTTTTTTTTTTTTTTTTAGAAAAACTTATAAAATCAGTGCAAAATACAAATACAAGTATTTTTTAAAATTTTTAAATATTCAAACAATAGTGTGTGATTTATAGCTTTTGCATTCAAAATTATTTTGAAAATATTTCTAAATAAATATTTTGAGGCTGATACAAATGCTATTATTGAAATTTTTTTAATCTTAAAAATACCTATTTTTTGATATTTGAAAATTAGTGATTACAAAAAATTTTAGATCATTTTAAAATATATTTGTTCGTATTCAAATTTTTCCTCAAAATGTTTACAAAAGTACTTATTTTGGGATTTGTATACATGCACACACAGTATTTAAATGATGGCTTCGATCTGGAGCCCCCATATCATGCAGGAAACCTCCAGAAAACGGTTTGACAGTAGAACAGGGGGACAGAATAATGCATAAAGATGCTGCCATAAAGAATAATCCAAAGATCGGAATAAATAAGTACTCACAGAGGAAGATGTCAACAAGGTTCATCCCCAATGCCCAAAATCTCTAAACAAATCACAAATCTTGTCTATACATGATATATGGTTGGAGAAAGTATACTTTTAAAAAATCCCCCCCCCCAAAAAAAAAAAAAAAAAAAAAAAAAAAATCCCAACGTTCATCTCAGGTCTCTTCTCTTCAACCATCGTTTATGACTACTCTAATTTAGAACATAATCAGGAAATCTAGGCAGACTATCTTTTTACATATAAAAACAAGCAAAAGATGAGAAACGTTTACCTTCTAGCTGATTAAGTGTATCTGCAAACGAATTAATTGGATCTGACGCAACTCACCATGTAACAGAGGGTGAAAAGTCAGAAGAATCCAAATTAGGATTTTTTGGTGCCCCCATTAGCGGATGAAACTGCAGCATGATCTAATATGAAGCACTTCTGGGAATACAAGAGAACATCAGATCATGCTGGCAGCTTCAGCTACTTTTGGTGCACCTTAAAAAGAATAACACATATGAAACTGGAAGAAATATTGAAAAGTAGTTTGAGAAGAGGCTATATATGCTTTTATTCTTCTGTTTTGAGAACATGGGGAAGAAGATGAATGGGGATGAGAGGAGATATATAGGGCAATATATGTAGGATATGTAGACCAGAGAGAGAGAGAGAGAGAGAGAGAGAGAGCGCAGGAGTGGGTCTTGTCTTTTCTATTAGCCTTTTCGATTCACAAATAATGCAAAACATATATAAAGAAATAAACAAAGATGGAGCATTGGAAGGAGACTTAATGGAGGGGCCAATTGAAAAGCAAAGTGGTCCAAAATGCAAATTGGGTGAATTCAATATAGTCATGCCCACGCCGCCACCATGCAGTTAGGGTTTCTGAATCTACAACGAGCATTTAATAACCTTATTGAGGGGCCCTTTCGTGCATCTCCGCGTCCCATTCGAGCAGATGCCCTAGCAACCATCACAGCTGAGTGGTGGAGAGGAGAAGGTTGAGTCTAAACAAGGACAAAATCTGGTTCTTATTATTATGAATTAAATATATAGCTCCAATTGCATAGGGTTCGTTAGGAGACCTTTCATTTCTTCACCCCCTTAACCTAACTTAAATAGTGAAATATTCATTAGCTAGGTTGTTAAGATGGGCCACTATAGGATTCACTACAACAAAATGTGTCTTCTGTGACCGCAAAAAAGGGTCACAGAAACATCAAAAACGGTTATTGATATTTTTAGCGACCAAATTTAGGGATTGGTCGCGTCACGCTGGTCACTAATACTTTTAACGACCGATTTATAAATTCGGTCATTGTAAATCCAACATTTCAAGGACCGCTCGGATGGTCGCTGAAATCTCGTCATTTGTGACCGCTATTGAAGTAAGTATTTCATGCAGTGAAGAATGGCCAAGACTTTACGAAAGAATTGCTCCCTCAAACATACTATACATACCAAGAAGAATTTCTTTTTTATTTTACAAAACAAAAAATCATGATGTTTGTGGATATATAGTGTGAGATAGTCATAAGCAGTAGGTATCTTCAGTCATAAGCAGTAGGTATCTTTTAGAAACAACAAGTTAGTTGCTTGAATATACTGTTGGCACGCTACGATCAGTCTGTTTCACAAATAGACTAATACAGGAAACTGGAAAATGAGATGTCTAAGTAGCTTTCAAAGGGGACGGTGGGGTGTCAAAAAATGGGGCTTATAAATCTCCTAATCCAGGTTCAGACTTTCCACCGGTATGCATAAACTCCAGCAGATATGTGCGTGTGCAGACAGATGGCTTTGCCTGGAGATTGGCTCTAGTTATTTCGGAGACCGACCGATGCTCTAAAAAAGTAGCTTTTAAGGGAGAAAGAAAGTGTTCCATGCAATTTTGATTGCTTCAATGTTCATGCAATGTTGCAAGAGTGTACAGGTATCGCACTGCTTATAGCGTCGATGCAATGCAAAATTTGGTGTGCTGTCAAACTCCGTCGATAGTTGTTTGGTTATGAAATAATCCATCCTCTCAATTTTTAACAGATAAACTTATCCAAGGATCAGTGTGAAGCCTTTAGATTTCATATAAAGATGAGGAAGCTCGAGAGTCAGACCATGAACTACATGACCTACAAGTCCCCTTGGCATCAAGTTCGTCATTAAAAATAATTATTTAAAAACAAAACTTTAATTCGGTTTTTAATGTGAGAATTCCCTTTCTTGGCATCTAGAAACCCTATTTAATTGGTTAATAGTAATCCAATGTTTCAAATAGTAATCAGAGAGTTAAGTAGTTGTGAATTCCCGAATTATTTACAAGAAGGATTCTAATTTTGAATCACCTAATTCAGTATGAAGGGGACTTGAAGCATGCTTTATACTTTTGACCAGAATTACATAGACCATTTGAAATTTGACATATCATTTTTCTAAAAAAAAGAAATGTCTTTTTCATGGAAATTTGGATATCGTAATTCATTAGAATAAGCATTTTAGAATTTTTTTTGTTCATCATGTCATGCATACAAAATGTCGTTATCTGATGATAAAAAAAAGTGTGTCAAATTTCCTTCATGTCGATTCAGATCTTCCGATGAGGTGTATATGTGTGCAGGACACACAAGAGAATTCAAGGCATGCATACATGTACAGATTCGGTCATACATCATCAAGGCCATGAATTTCTTATTCATCGATTCATTCACTACAATTGAGTAATGAGATTGCCTGGTTAGAGATCTCTCAGCAGTAATAATTACTCTTAGAATGGAAGAAAATGATGTCTGGCAAGACATTCTATTTATGTTCTGTTTGTCAATGTCCTATATATCCAAATTATTTTTTTTATATGTTCATAGTACAATATATAATACATGATTCAAATCGTAACAGAGAGCAATGTAACTGCATTGCAGACTATGGAAAGTCAGATCCTACAGCAAATTGGTCCTTATGTGGGCTATCGGACATGGTCTGATTAGACAATACGAAGAGTATTTATTAATCCAAGGTATGTAACTGTGAAGCATATACCATTGTGAAAGAAACTTTTTCTCATGGTTTTTGACGTACCATATCTTGAGAAAGTACAAAAGATTCATGTTTATCATGAAACTTAGTCTGTCTCATCCGGAATAGTCAGCGTGATCCAGTATATAGAAGATCAACTATGTTTTTGCACATAACAATGTTTAAATGTAAGTATCAAATTGAGAAATTTCATTTCATCCATCAAAACTAAAGTGTTTCATAAAAATAGCCTAGAACACATGATAGATCTTAAGTAATCTCCTCAGTTCATTGCTATTCTATCATTCTCACGTTGATCCACTGCTTCTAGTTGGAATACTGCTGAATATTGCCAATTATACTAGTAAAGACATAGAGTAATCAACCAAGATATAATTCATAAACATTAAAAAATTATAGTAAATCAAGGAAATTGGTTACAATTCCATGTGTATGGCCATTTAGTAATTTATGAAACCTTCGATCATATATCTTCTAGAGTTATATACAGTAAAATATGAGTTATCTATGAAGAAACTTCATATGTGCTCCCATGTGCTAGCATCTAGTTAGTAATACAACGTTTACCAAGAATAAGATACAACCTACATTTTGCTGGGTTTTTCATTGTCAGATAGCTGCAGATAAGTTCAAATTATTAGACTTTGAGCCAGAAAACACATAAACTAGCTAGAGACTGCATCATATAACAGTAATCTCAGAAACACTTTTCTCACAGCAAAGTTGAGTTAATCCATTTCCTGTAGGACGAAATGATAGCTAAAAAGGCAAATCCTGAACAAGCAAAAAGGTGTGAAGCAGCAGCTATGGTGATGTGAAATAACAAAAGAGACAAAAAAAAAAAAAAAAAAAAAAAAAAGAGGAATAAACTATATTCACATTCCTTGAATTAGTTCTCTTCTAATAATCTTTCATCTCTGCGAAGACTACTTCTCATGAGCAACATGGGGAAGAAGTCAGGCTGTCAGACCTAGCATGGGTTGATCCTATTGTAATAATCTAATATGCAATAATTTACAAGTCAATCAAAGCTAGATCATGCTGGTAGCTTCACTTGTTCCCCTGGGCAAACTATTATGTCCAGCAACCAACTCTACTGATGTGAAATTAATTAATACTTTTAAAACGAGAAAATTAGGTAAGTAGACCTACTACAAACACATTCAAGACATGGTACGACTTTGATAACTATAGGTGATTAGATTCAATTACTAAATAATAGTGTGGGTACCAAAGGTTTAGAGTTAGGGATCACATGTGCTGATAACATGGAAATTAGACAAGCAGGAGGATCTAAGCAGTCGATTTCTGAAAAAAAAAAAAAAAAAAAAAGGAAGAAAAAATTTGATGCAATCATATGATTGCACATTTGATGCACAATTTAGGCAGCAGCTGCAAAATGCTGTGGACTACTTATTTCTAAAACCATTAAATTATAATTTGTGTAATACAGGAACATTTTAATCAAATAACAGTAGAAAAGTCCTGGAATCACTAGCTAAATGCGAAAAATATATCACACTGTTGTACTTTTTCTAGGGTTTTCTCGAAAAATTTCTGGCTGGCAACACTTTAAAAAATAATCCATGTTTTTTTGAAAAATTATACAATCTCTCCAATACACAAATTTAAACATAGTATTTTAAAAAAATTTGATCTGCTCTATAATTTTTATAAAGCACACGAAAACTTCGTATGTTCGATATTTTTCTAAAAGTATTTATATAAATGGATGTATTAATAATTATGAAAATATATAATTTTATTTGAGAGGACAGTAAAAAGTTAAAGATACATAATTATCTCTCACTGTATATGTTGGTCTGTATTGAGATTTGTATATATGCACACAGTTATTGATCGATGGCTTAGGTCAGGAAACCCCATATCATGCAGGAAACCTCCAGAAAACTGTTTGACAGTAGAACAGGGGGACAGAACAATGCATAAAGATGCTGCCATAAAGAATAATCCAAAGAATGGAATAAATAAGTACTCACAGAGGAAGATGTCAACAAGGTTCATCCCCATTGCCCAAAATCTCTAAACAAATCACAAATCTTGTGTATTCATGGTATATGGATAGAAATAACATATATATATATATATAATATATTATATATATATAAACTCTACAAAAAATTCTCAACATTCACGTCAGATCTCTCTCTTCAACCATTATATAGTACAACCTAAATAAGAACACAATGAGGAAATTAATACATGTAGGTGGGTAGAGTATCCTTTTAATTAAAATATGAAGATGAGCACAAGTTTACCTTCTAGCTAATTAAGAGTATCTGCAAATGAATTGATTGGATCTGATGCAACTCACAGTGTAACAGAAGGTCAGAGAAATTTAGAAGAGACTCCAAATTAGTGTTTTTAATTTGGTGCTCCCATTAGCAGATGAAACTGCAGCATGATCTGATATGAGGCTCTTCTGGGAATATAAGGGAACATCAGATCATGCTGGCAGCTTCAGCTACTTTTGGTCCACCATAACAAGAACAAAACATATAAAATTGGGAGAAATCTTCAAAAATAGTTTGAGAAGAAGCTAATGTATGTTTCTACTCATTCTTCTTTGAGAACTTGGGGAAGAAGATGAGTGGGGAGGTGAGGAGATATATAGGACAGTATAGGTAGTACATGTACGCCACAGCGAGAGAGAGAGAGAGAGAAAAGGCAGGCTGGAGTGAGTCTTGTCTGTTATCAATATAATATGTTATATATATAAAGAAATAAACAAAGATGGAACGTTGGAAGGAGACTTAATAGAGGGGGCAATTGAAAAGCAAAGTGGTCCAAAATGCAAATTGGGGGAATTGAATATAGTCATGCCCACGCCACCACCACGCAGTTAGGGTTTTTTTAACCTACAAGCTTTTAATAACCTTATCGCTGGGAAGCACAGACAAGATACGAAAATAAGATACAGTAATTTTTAATAAACTAGAATAGATTATGACTCGAAAATGGCAACAAATAAAAAATATAAATAATTAAAAAATAATATATATTAAGTATTTTAAAATTTAAAAATATAATAAATTTTATGTATATATAACATGACAAATTTTCAAACAGAAAAAATCTGATTATATATATATATATATATATAATAGTTAGTATATAATTATATTATATTAATTGCTGTTATATACGTCTCTAAAATTTTTTTAAGAAAAAAAAAAAAAAAAAATTCATACATATATGTCAGATACTTTTTTTAGCGTATCCGATATCTGTGTCTGAAAGTTTATATTTTTATTTTTTTCGAAGACTTCTCTGACGTGCAGACATATCCGATCGTGTTAACAGCATATCCGATCGTGTTAACAGCATAATGTGCTTGGACACTATACAGAGGACAATTTCGACGTGTCGTTATCGAGGGTCCCTTTCATGCATCTCCACGTCCCATTCAAGCAGACGCCCTAGCAACCCTAACGGCCAAGTGGTGGAGAGGAGGAGGTTGAGTCTAAAACAAGGACAAAATCTTTTTTATTCTGATTATTATATAAAATATATAGCACCGACTGCAAAGGGTTTGTTAGAGGACCATTAGCATTTATTTAAACAATGTCATTGTTCAGTGATCTCTAATAATTTAATGCAATTAGAATCTTAACTTGTGTTATGCATCAAGATATGTAGCTTATACATCTTACATGTGGTCTTGATTATATCAGGAGTCATGATAGTCCTATAAAAAGCAGTGCTATTTTCGTTATCATCTCAACCTAATTTAAACAGTTAAACATTCATTTGTGTGGTCGATTATGAATTAATTTCTAGTTAGGCTGTCTGGCTTCTTAAGTTAGGGCCAGTTTAGGAATGAAGGATAAGTATTTCATCCAATTGAAGAATAGGTAAGCCACTAAGATTACGTACAGACTTGCTCCCTCAAATACTATACCAAACCGACATTTTTTTTCTTTCTTTTTTGGTTTAACAAAATAAAAGATCGTGATGTTTATATAGTGTAAGTAGTCATAAACAGTAGATACATTTTATAAACAGCAAGTTACTTACTTATATATACTGTTAGCATACTAGGACCAGCCTGTTTAACAAACAGACTAATCCGCGAAGCTGGAAAATGAGATGCTAAAAGTAGCTTTCATACGGGACGGAAAAGTGTCGAAGTGATAGGGTGGGCGTCGTAGCCCTATTCGACTCTCATTTTTGCCGATATGAATAAGACTTTCAATAACGGGTAGGCGCACGTGCACCCTCCCTCGAAATACATGTAGCTTTACGTATAGATCTGCTCTAAAATATATAGTCTCCTTTTAAAATGGGCCATATACATGTTAAAAATGGCAATGCTAGTACTCAGGAAACAAATGCTTTCAAAAGGACAAAGAAAGTGTTATGTGCAGTTTTGATTGCTTGTAAGTTCATGCAATGTTCCAATTAGGGGTGAAATAAGTCGAGCTGCTCATTAGCAGTTCGAGCTCGACTCAAATTCGATCTACACGAAAGAGTGATAGTCGCACTTAACTAGATAAGCTCGTGAGCTCGACAAAATATGCTCAATAAGTATATTGAAAAAATATTTTATTCCTTATTATCAATTTCTAGCATCCAAAAAAATGACTAAATATATATAATAATATAAATTATGAGAAACAAATATGACTTAAATATTTGACCGTAGAAGTGCAATAAAATTGTGTAAGAGCAAAAAAAGCAGTTAATATTCATAATTTGTCTATTATTAAGGTCGATTGAGATATGCTTAAGCCAACTCAACTCGAACTCAGAATCAAATTTTTTCAAATGAGCCCGAACTAAGCAAAGCATTATTCGACGCGACTTGTTTTCACCACTATTTCCTATATATATATATATATATAACCGTCTATCAAAACATTATCTCTACCATTCTAAATATTGAATTGAAAGAAAAAATGAATATGCATTTACCTATGATGTTAATGCCTAAGGAAAATATTTACATAAAAATTACTACAGTAATAAAACCACATTAATGATATACAAAAATGTCTACCTAAAATCATGAGGTCCACCAATCAATAAATAGTAATTCCATAATACCTGTATAAGAATATGAAAAGTCACAATATTCATTCACCAATAATTCTTAAGAACATGTAATATGAAAAGTCACATCATGTGAAGAAGAAACAAAATAATAAATAATATATCAAAGGCCAAAAATACAACTATAAATGAAGAGATAGAAGTCACACACTACCGAAATATTCCAAATAGCTATTGTAATTAAACGTAATACTTTTCCTAAAATAATAGCTATGGTTTTAATATTATGTATGTTAATATTTTATTATTTTTTAATTGAATAGATGTCTTCGCTTGAAAAATATTCAATGCTTAATAAAGTCAATCCTACTAAAGATGATTGGAAAATCAAAGTAATAGTGTATAGAATTTAGGATATAGTGAATACTCAAAATCATATTTAGCAAATATTTACAATACTAAGTAAAATTGATCAAAATAATACTATCAATTTAATTTATAACTATAGTCAGTGCATCGCACGGGTAACAAACTAGTAGTATATTGGTATCACACTGCTCAATGCAACCAAAGTTTGGTGGTGTGTGCTGCTCCATCAATATGTTTTGTTTATGAAATAATCAAACCTCTCAATTTTTAGCAAATGAAGTTTTTCCAAGGATCAGTGCAAAGTTTTTGCATTTGATTACAAAGATGAGGAAGCTTGAGATTCACACCATGAACTACACCTACAAGCACAGATTCTTTCCTTTGGCAAGGAGGACAGAGGTTTGATTCACGTTGGCATCAAGTTCGTCATGAACTACACCCACAAGCACAAATACTTTGCTTTTTAATATGAGAATAGAAGTCAGACAGTTAATTAGTTGTGCATTCCTGAATTGTTTTCGAGAAGAATTCTAATTTTGAATCACCTAATACAGTAGTATGAAGGGAATTTGAAGCCTCTGCTGTATACTTTTGACCAAAATTTAGATGGACCATTTCAAATTTTACATTTCAGTCTTTGTCTTTTAAAAAAAAAGGAAATGTCCTTATCATGGAAATTTAGGCATCATTATTCATTAGAATCACCATCTAGAATTTGGTAGTTTTCTTTTGACAAATACCCTAATGTCAGACCCGACTCTATCCGAAAAAAGCTATTATGATCCGATATCCAAACGAAATCCTCCGTCACCTTCCGTCACACATAAAAAGGTGAACGTAAATATTACCATCAATGGTCGCAGAATTAGGACCTCAAACTGAAAGAATGAAAATTCGAAACCGAATAAAAAAAATTCCGAGCTTTCGTCCATCTGTTGAGACACTCCGCCACTTCCATACAGAATTTCATAGTTAGGCCAGAACTTTTTTCAACACGCCATGCAAGCGAATCTCATTATCAGATGATAACGAAGTGCGACAAATTTCCTTCAATATCAATTCAGATATTCCCATTATGGTCTGTATATGACTGAATCTACGTGTGCAGGCCTTGAATTTCTTATTATTCATAAACAACATAGCAGTAGGCCCTTAAAAAAAGAAACAAAAAAAAATTATGAATTCAATCAAGTGTTTGACAATGTCATCAACATAGCCTTTTATGTCCAAAGTAGAACATAATATACTGCAGGATTCAATTTGTAAAGAAGTGCAACGCAACTAACAAGAAATTAAAATGAAAAGTTATTTTTTTCCATAATTTTCTACTTATGATGAATTATATGCAGATTATGGAAAATCGTAGGCCTGCCTTAGTTCTTCTGTTAGATATTGGAAATGGTCTGAGATTAGACAATATAAAGAGTATTTCTTGTGCCAAATATGTAACTGTGTAGCATATACTCACGTGAAAGCAACTTGTTCTCAAGGATTTTATGTACCATTTCTTTTGTGGGGCAAAAACAAAGATTTCATTTTAATCATGAAAATTAATGAGTCCCATCCGGATTATTCAGCATGATCTAGTATATACAAGATCAACTATGGCGTTGCACCTATCAATGACAATTATCATGTTGAGAATTTTCATTTATCCATCACAAGTAGAATGTTTCGTAAAAACAGCTTAGAGCATAACAGATCATTAGTGATCTCCTCATTTCATTGTACTCCTCTCATTCGCAGATTGATCCAAACACTAGTAAAACTTGGAATAATTAACCAAGAGATAATTCATAAACTTTGAGAAATTACAGTAACTCCAGGTAATTGGTTACAAATCCATGTGTATGACAATTTAGTAATTTCTGAAACATACTATCATGCATCTTCTCAAATAATATACAGCAAAATATGAGTTTTCTTTGAAGTAACCTCATATGTGCTCCCATGTCTGAGTACTCCCGTAATCAAAGTTTACCAAGATACAACCTACATTGTGCTAGGTTTTTTATTGTTAGAAGATGCAGATATGTTTTTAGACTTGACCCAGAAAAACACATAAACTACAGATTGTATCACAACAGTAATCTCAGGAACAGTTTTCTCACAGCAACGTTGAGTTAATCCTTTCCTGTAGCATGAGATGATAGCTAAAAAGGCAAATCCTGAACAAGAAAAAGGGTGAAGCAGCTAATATAGTGATGTAAAATAACAAAAGAAAAGAAAAAGAGGATTATACTATACTCATACTCCTTGGATTAGCTCTCTTCTATCATCTTTGATCTCTGCCAAGATTATTTCTCATGCCCAGTATGGGGAAGAAGTGAGGCTGTCACAGCATGACCTAGCAAGGGTTGACCCTATTGCAAAATCCTACTATGCAATAATTTTAAAGTCAATCAAAGCTAGATCATGCTGGCAGCTTCACTTGTTCCCCTGGGCAAACTATTATGTCCAGCAACCAGCTCCATTGATGTGAAATTAAATACTTTTTTTAAGAGAAATTTGGTAAGTAGACCTACAACAAGCACATTCAAGCACATGGTAGGACTTTAATAACTATAGGTGATTATATTCAATTACAAAATAATAGTAGGGGTGCCAAAGATTTAGAGTTGAAGATCACATGGGTTGATAACATGGAAATTAGACAAGCAGGAGGATCTAAGCAGTTGATTTTCTCAAAAACAAATGCAGTAGACTTTGAGAAAAAAAATGTGGACCGTGCAGGAGCTAGAAAAAAACAACCATTATTAGAAAGGAAAATTTGGACTTGCAAGACACTGGCATTTAATGTCAAAAACGTGGTTCTAAGGTCAACCCACAAAGGTGAACCAGAAGTAAAATATTGAGTTCAAGGAAATTAGCAAAAGGAAGACGCAAAGTAAACAAAATAACAACTCTCAAAAAGATATACACATCCAATCTGTAGATGCATAGAAAAAATCTTTGAAAAATCATATAATGGAAGATTGAATGAGAAAGAAACGGTTTGAGAAGTTTGGACTAAAACAAAGAGTATAAAAGCAAAGATTTTATTTGAAAGGAACTTGTTCTCTATTTCCAGGATTAAAGTTACTAGAAGTACTTCCATCTAGAACCAAGGAGAAGAGGGCCCCAACTATACAGGCATTGAAGAAGAATCAACCCCAATTTAGTTCAACCTCTTTTCAAAGAAAAAAAAAAAAATCAAAACTAACAAAAACAACAACAATCATCTCATCAACAACTTTAGGGCAACCAAACTCAACCTATACTAGTCATAGAGAAAAATACAACTATGAAAAGGAAAGGTCTTAGGAAGAAGTTGCTAATAAGTACCAAAAAGATACATGAGAAGATGGATGGATGAAGAAGAAGGTCACTGGGGATGTGGGATTTATAGACAGGGATTCTTCACAGGTTGTGTTGAAAATTTTTGAAATGAAAGTTTGAAGGGTGGGCAGTAAGTCATAAAGAAGACACACAGAGAGCACTTAGGTTTAGGGTTTGCAGAGAGGAGGTGATAGGGTTCAGGGACTAGGGCGGCTAGCTAGCTAAGCTAGGGCACTGCAGCAGGTCCCTGGTAATGGATGGAAGCAAGTCAGACGAAGAGGGGTTTAAAATGGCCGTACTGGTATTCCATGCGGGCGCAGAGATGCGATTATTGGTGACTTGAAAGTGGTTCTACAATCAACGAGGCAGAAGGAACGATTTTTTTTGCTTCTTTACAAAGTCCCATGTAACGGCTGAATAAATGAAGATATTATATATTATCTTAATATATAGCATTATTTTTAAAGTAATGATCAAAATTTATTATAACACATTAACTGATATAAATTTTAACCAATTTTTTATATTATACTTGGATAGTAAAATTAGTAAATTATGAACGTACGTTTATTGTCGGATCCGGCATATAGTTGAAATAGTCACATAGCAATCACAACATTTGAATTTTTTATGAAAATTTTAAAAATTTGTATTCTATACTACAAATAATGAAACTTGATGAGCTCATGAGCGACGGTTCATCGACCACTAAGTTCATCACTACCCGCGGAGGATAGTATAGTATATCATATATGATGTTAAGTCAAACTTTAACTAGTATGAGAAGAAGCACGATAACAAATTATGTTATGCTGCGATTTCTTGCTAGTTTAGTGTATGAATATTTGATTGAATTTGAAAAGCACAGAAAAGGATTGGATCGGATTGGATATCATTGCAATGAAGTTTGGATTGACTGAATTACACTCAATTACTATCAGATAAGAGATGTGGTTAACTTGGAGAAGCATAAAAGAAACGTTTTTTGCTCCTATTTTTGGAACTGCACCTCCAAGTTGCTAATGGATCAACAAAGTTAAACTTTAAGTATAATAAAATGTATGAACTACAAGCACGCGGTAATGCGTGACTAATTTATGCATCATGATGGTTGCTTCTTATGAATAAGATTGTTGTTATAATATATATAATATATATATATATATATATATATGTATATACGGATAGTACATTATAAATATAGAAAAATACTTCACGTCATGGGTTAAAACACGAAAGAAATCACATAATTATGGAGAATATATAGGCCCATGCCCGGTAATTATGGCAGAATTACAGGCCATCAAACGAGGCTTAGAGATCTGCTATGGCCGAGGTTATCAACATCTTAACATTGAATCCGATTCAAAGGTGTCTTGCCAATGGTTAAATTCCCTTGATCCAGTCCAGTGGGAGGCATATAGTGATTTGACCTCTATTCGGCGCCAATTGCTTTGCGATTGTTTCTATTGTCCATGTTCTACGAGAAGCTAATAAGGTGGCCGACTACTTGGCGAACTGTGCTAGGGATCAGCGTAATTTTTTTTTTTCTACCTCTCCTCTTGATAATGTTTGTAGGGGTCTTTTAATGTTAGATAAACAGTGAACTCCACCCCTACGATTGTAATTTCTTAAGAGTTTCTTTCTGCAGACCTGTTTACTTGGTAATCAATCTGGATTTACTTATCTTTTGTGCGTCTGGACTTATTACCATATAAATAGGGGATAGTTTGTACTCTTTTCATTAATTTTATACTATTTGGAAGGGTTAGCCTTTGCCTTTCATCCGGAACTTTTCGGGTTTACATTAAAAATAATAATTTAAAAAAAAAAAGATCATACAGAGATCTAGAATACAAATCCACAAAATCAAAAAATATATGAATTATTAAATGATATAGAGGAGAAAAAAAAATTGAACGATTTTATAACATCATACACAATATAATAACTACTGTATATAGTTTAAACTTATTTAATTATTAAATAATTATATTGAGATACAAAACACTATCAAATTTCTTTCTTACGCTTTAATATTATATATATATATATATATATATATATAGTTTAAACTTATTTTAATTATTAAATAATTATCAAATTTCTTTCTTACGCTTTAATATTATATATATATATCAACAACTTAGATCTGTAAAAAGAAATTAATAAAATAAAATAAAAACTGATTTATTATATTCATAGGAGGTATCCAATATTGCTTCCACTTGTTATTGTTGTCGTGGTTATTACTTTTTCATTAATTGTTTATTGTGATCGTTATTACTACTACAGTACTACTTGCTTCGACAGCTGTTGTTGCTACTACTATTATTATTGTTATTACCTTGCAGATACCACTAAAATTTTTTTAAGCAAAATGAATGGATTATTTTGGTTGGGAAATTATAAAAAAGGGCATAGAAGGGATTTCAAAAAAAAAAAAAAGGATATTCTGCATAATAACATTATGTATCTCCTAAAAATGAAAGTTTTAGAACATTTGTTATGAAAAGTTGAAATATACTATGGTGCATTTAATTGTGTGACTATAACTTTGTCCCTCAAATTAATTAGTCGATGTGGTTCAAATTAGATAATACGATAGGTCAAACATTATCAAGTTTTCAACTTGAAGTGACTGTGGAGGAGTCAGTATTATTAAAAAAAATTAAATATAAATATTACAGCCTTAAATTTTTCCTCGAGTCAAAACTTTGAGAGCGAATCGTCTATGATAAAAATTACAGACGATTCGCTGTGACGCGAATTACAGCCGTCCGATTGACATGCACGTATCACAAAATTTTATATAAAACTTTCGTCGACTTATTTGGCATATTTTTAATATTCTTACAAAAAAATTGTAGTTGATGTTCTCTACAACTTTGTAACTAATTTTTTTTCTAAAAATGTTAAATAGTATGCCAAATTTTTAACATGCTATTTAGTATTTTTTTAATTGGCATACTATTTAGCATTTTTTAGAAAAATTTTCAATTACAAAGTTGTAGAGAACATCAAAATCTTTGGCATACTATTTAGTATTGTTTGGAAAAAAATTTTAAATTACAAAGTTAGAGTAACATTAAAATTTACAACTTCTAGTTAAATATTTTTCGTAAAAATGTTTAAAAATATATCAAATAAACCGACAAAATTTTTATATAAATCTTATGATACGTGCACGTCAATCGAACGGCTGATTCGCGCCACGGGCGATCCGCTCTCCAAAACTTTGGTCGTATATAGGCATTCGAAGATGTGGCCGCACTGTATCAAGTGCAATGACCGTACTCGATCAATTTTCCTTAAAATATATGACTACCTTGGTTTAAGTAACTACCTGCCAAATATCTTTCTAGAGAATTTTTTTTTTTTTAAATTAAACTAAAATTTTGGACAGCATAATAAAATACAAACGTCAAAAACTTTTCAAAATTAATCCAAATAAACTTTTTCAAATCATGTCAAATTTACATTGTTTGGAAGAATAGTATTAACATCTTTTTCATAAAAAAAAAAAGCCAAAGAGTATTACATTTTAATGTTTCTATCAATTTGTAGTTCAAACCTTTAAACGAGAGTTTCGAAGCTTGGTGCTAAGAGTTGGGCTATAGGAGTTAAGGACAATGTCCAATAGATTATAGCTCAGTAAAAGAACATATCAAATTAAAAAAATAATACCCATAAAAAATGTAAGAGGAAAACAGAAAAGTGAAAAGAAAAAAGGAAGTCAGGTGATGTGTGAAAAACATATAGGTTCTGCTAGCTGCAAGGTAGGTTCTGGGAAAAGAAGCTAACTGTTGCACTGTCCCCCTCTGAACCCAGAACTTTTGATCAGAGACCTTCCCATTCAAACACCACTACCCCAGATCGATAGAATCCTCTCACATGCAAATGACATTACCAAATCAATAGTAAAATTAAAAAAAAAAAAAATAGTAATAAAATCTTAAGATTTAACTAACAATACATTTTTTTAAAAATAGGGAGCCCAAGCCGTTTTAAAATAACGAATCGAAACCTTACCAACAAGAAAGACCAGATATTCATTGTAACCACAAGTCTTCTACCACGATGAGTGACTAAAATCTCGAATACACGTTGCCCCCGACAATGCCGTTAAATACAGTTATATATCTGGCACAACCTTCAAAGTTTTCTTTTTGAAAATTAAATTTTTTTTATCTCACGTTATAGTTGAAAGACTCAAAATTATGAATAATAATAGATAATGAGTCACACATGCTATGCATCTCCAAGAAACCACACATGCTGATGTGGCACAATCAAGACCATACGTCACGATAGGTATATCTATAATTTTAATAATTTGTGCAAATTACGAGGGAGTTGTGCGGATTACAAGGCACGTGTGTGGTAGAGATTGGTTGTGTGTAGTTTATTGGATAGTTTGTTAGGGTGAGTAATTTTTTCAGCAAAAAAAACACCCCCCGTGTAATCACTATGAAGTTAGGAAGGCCATAAGAAAAACTGTGATTCATCATTAGATCCAAAGTATAAAAGCACTAGCAGTAGAATATTACAACACCCTTGTGATAAGGTACTTCACGCAAGGCACGCCGTGTCAGAACTCACAAGCATGCATTGCTGCCTTTTCATACTGATTTTCTTCGTAATGGTAAGTACATCAAGGTTGGCTCATCTGATATGCACAACAAACTTTAATCTGTCAATAAATGACATTTTTTCCCAATATCCAGTAAACTTATCAAAATCATAAAGAAATTTTCGGAAACAAATACACATCTATTTCAGCTTAAGAAATATCATTATTTAGGAGCCCCTAACTGTCATGATATAATCAAAATCACATATATATCGAAATATTTACCACGTATATCCCGATGCATATTACTTGATCTTAACTACATCAGAAATTTCTGATATTCCAAATAAATATCAGTACACTTTTAATTTTTTAAAGAGAGAGGAGAGAGAGTATATACCTTTATACTTAATAGAAAGCAGTAACGGTCCCTATTCTTCCATTAGAAGGCATATGCACTTCCTTTTCTATAGTAGTGATTCGCTTCCCAGCTTACTACTATCTTAGGCACCAGGCCCCTACATAGAAAAAGCTGGTACAAACCTAGCAACCAAGCTTTGTAATGGTTCACAAGCAAAAATAAAAGTTACAGGAATCTCTGATCTTAGACAAGGACAACAAACATCTATCTAGAGCCGTTCAATACTTCGAAAGAAAAAAGAAAAAGGAAAAACAAACATGTCAAAGAGTTGGAGTAATTTATATAATTTACTACTATACTTATAGTGGAGAAATTAGTTAAATATTATTATTGGTTGGGAGCGCACTAGAATCAACCTAAACCATTTGTATTAGCATCTTATATTCATTGGTTCCTGAAAGTGAAGCAGGGATGTCCCGATTGTACACAATTTATACAAACATAATCTTGCAGGTACACCCAACTTCACCTAAAAAGATAGCCATATATATATATGGTGGTCCAAATATGTAGATGACCAGCTACTAAACCTTTACTAGTAGGGTTAGCATTTACACATGAACCTCATTACCTCATAAAAGCTAAGCAATCACTATCCTTGCCACTTAAGATTGAAAAAATTCCAAGGGGATGCCAGTTTCACAACTCCCATGCAGTAATCTATATTTAGACAAGGGAGCACCTCCTTATTGGAACCCTTACAGAACGCTATTAAAACACCCAAATAGTAATAGCAGAAATCCCTGACTGCTCTGGTGTGGTCCATGCCAAATTGCTTTCAGCTCTGTCAGCCCAGCACAATGGCTGTGGTCCTGATCTCTCCCTTTTTCAATAACTCCCACCAAAACCAACAAATACATTATATATATAGGAATATATATATATATATATATATATATATATATATATATATATATAGGAGAGAGCTAGAGAGTGGCTATTCTCAGGAAAATACATATATATATATATATATATATTATATATATATATATATATATATAGGAGAGAGCGAGAGAGTGGCTATTCTCAGGTGACCTGAGAATAGCCTCTCAGTTGAAATCACGGCCGTTGGATGGTGCAGATCCAACCATCAGCTGAAAATCGCTAGCGACTTTCTGCAGTAAAAACACATGCGCAAACAGAGCCGTCGGATCGACGCGATCCGATGGCCCAGAAATCAGCTGAGATAGGCTATTTTCAGATCGAGCTGAAAATAGCCCATATCTCTCTCTCTCTCTCTCTCTCTCTCTCTCTCTCTCTCTCGCTCTCTCTCTCTCTCTCTCTCTCTCTCTCTCTCTCTCTCTCTATATATATATATATATAATTAGCAGGTTGATGTAATGTTTCCTGATCTTATAATTAAATTTCCCCTAAACACCTATAGTTTTGCTTTATGCAATTGATCAGGACCATTGGCAACATGACCAAGCAATCTAGCCGCCTTTTAACACGCCGCATTGGTGCGCATGGCATAGGGAACCTAAGGTTTACACATGGATGACTACCTCCAAGAACGACTTCTGGTGCAAGATCTCACATGATGAATTAATCATACATAAAAGAGCACGTCTCTATTGTGATCAGAAGATAGATGATTGTTTAAGGAGTACTGCTTGTCATCTTCCCTAAACCTCTTTTACAGATGTTTATTTATTCTCTCAACCTTAAATAAAATTCAAAAAGGTATATTAACATATACAAAAAGATAAATGAATTTCATAAAAACATACTAGACAGCAAGATCGACACAAGTAGATACGAATTGGTATTTACTTCTACAGAGACTGCATAGAAAATAGGATAGGCATGAAACTCTAATTTGCTACAAGACCAAAACCCAAACAAATTTGGGGAGCAGTTATGCATTTGTTCTACTTACATGAAGGTGACAATTCACAAAGAGATACAATTACCATCAAAAAATTAAAAAACACAGAATAAAGTGAAAAGATAGAAAATACAACCAAGTAAAATCCAAGAGAAACAAAGTATAATGCTTGCATTGAAGAACTGAAGACTTGATCCGTAACAGGATAAAAACATATAGAGAACAAAGGGAAAAACCGCACTACTTCACTAAAATTCCATCATGTATAGGTTACAATGAGATGAACCTATATATTTATTCATCACTAACAAGCTGAGGTGGTTATCCACCTCAGATTTCTCAAAAAAAAAAAAAAAAAAAAAAAAAAAAAACAAGCAAAATAGTTTCTTCAATCCAAGATAAGATATATAAAAAATGACAAAACCCTATAGTATAACCATCTACAGGGTAGGTAACATGCAAATCTACTCCTATTATACAGTATAATTGTCATGGAGGGGCCACCATGGACCATTCTTTTTTTTTTTTTAAAGAAAAACTGAGGGGGAAAGAAAGACCCCCACACACCATGGACCATGGACCCCCCCACCCCGTGGACCATTTCGGAAGAATAATCTTCTTTCAGACTATACGCGTGTAGCGTTAGCGTGTGCGTGTTTGTGCATGTATTTGTAAATGTAAAAAATTAGGTATCCTGTTTGGTTCTTACCCAAAAGCTAATTATATCCCTCCCAAGTTTTTGTGAAGAAAGTTGGAGAACACATCGAATATAACGGAAGTAAGAGAGCGCATGCTAATCAAAATAATTATTGTACAATAATATATTTTGAAAGAGACTGGACCATTTAGGCATCAAGATTTTAAAGCATAAAGACAACTTGGTCGAGTTGTTAGAAATAGTAGGACCATTACCACATGGTTCATGGCATCAAAATAAGTTTTATGTTTTCAACTTGTCATACTCATAATCACATAGTAAAATAATCTAGCATGCGATGCACCAGAAATCCAAAAGGTGCAGCTTCTTGATTTTATAGCCGCACGAATCTAAAATCACCCATAAAAATACCTTACTTGCCCTACATCCATAATTACTTTCGGCTGCACGTACACTGGAGAAGTGCCTTTAGATGAACGAAAAATAGTTTCTGACGATTCGGAAACAAAGCATATCAGGATGGATACGGACTACTACACTTCTAAAGTGAAGAAACAAGAAAACACCAAAATAAAAGAATAAAGCACAGTGACCCCTCCGCTAACTAAAAACTCATCAAAGCCCTATAACATTTGCAGTTGGAAAAAATTTCTTGGAGTGGTGGTATATATATGTAAGAGCAGACATAAGCGATGGCCAACACTAGATTAGTTTTGTAATTGTGCACCTTACTTGCGAGGATTTCTTCAATGCATAACAGGCCTAAGATTGAAAAAGGTTTAAGAACAATAACAAAATATAAGATAAGCAGTGTTTCCACAAAAAACAACATCATAAATCATAGGTGAGCCTCACTCCTCCCAATGTTCCAATTCATATTTAATAAAACCTTTGATGGAATTCGAGCAAAAGTCTGAATATTGGTTGATGCACCCCAAAAAGGATTTTGAATTCTATGTCGGCCCAAAAAATTTCCTGGTTATTTAGTAGCCTTACATGTTGTTTTGCTAGTTGCTCCTATAATAATTGCAGTAATTATTTTGTTCTTGGACATTGGCAAGCAATAGTTCACTTTGCTTAGTCTCATTTAGTTACTTGTTTAAGTAGATAAATCATAGAAAAATGCTATATTCTAAGAATAAATGCTCCTAGCTACTTATAGAGTGTTGAAACTTTTCAAAATTGTCTAGTCTATCCCATGCTGCTCTATGATAGTATTTTTAATCCGATCCCCTTTAGCATGGAACTTTATTTTGGTTATATTGAAACACAATAGAATAAAATTTTTTTATTTCAAGTAGAACTTTGATATTTGTTATATTTCTGTGGATTAATCCAGGTGTAATTCTTTATTTAGCTGAATGGATTGAAATTGAATGGAGAATTTCATTTCTTGAAGATCACCTGAAGGAAAGCTTGGTTCGAGAACTTAGAGATGAATGCAAACTGTTCCGTTACAAATCAGAAAGTTGAGAAGGGATGACGATGTTCTTAGACATATGGAAGGATATCCTATGTCCTTGAGGCTAATCTGACTTGAGCTAGGTTGACATCCCACTTTGAAAATTCTGTTTTGTTGCTTTTGAGAGTCAGAGTTATTGAGTTTTTACTATTAGTGGTATGGATCGGCTATGTTATTAGCTTGATCTTGTAATGTAGTTTTTATTGATTTATGTTCTTTAAACAATTTGTAATTTAAAGTTTTGAGCAATACAAACACTTAATTACCAAAAAAAAAAAGTCTGACGACTTACGAAATGAGGAAAGCAATAAAAAAATACTATTAACACGGGCAAAAGAGTTATTTTGCTATTCATTGGTACAAACAACTATTATATATACAACAACAACAAGAATGCCAATATTCCAGACAACTATTATCTACACAATAACAGCAAGAAAACCTTCTAGTAATGATTCCCGCCTGAGCGGGACTTAGGAAAAGCAAGATGTTCGCAGCCATGTGCGGAGGAGATCATTTTCCTAGAACCCTCAGCCTGAAAACCAACACCCAAACCCAACCACACAAGCATAAAAGTCCGAAGCAATGTTCCAATGCAAGCATGTCCAAAACAAGCAAAAGAAGATGCACGCAATACGTAAGCAATAAAAAGAGGTAAAACAACAGAACGAGAATAGAAAACAGAAAGACCAACAGAACAACAACACACGGGTGGAACCCACATCCTAAGTCATCTAAACAACGGTGATAATGTACCCACCAAAATTTTGGCCTATTTCAAGTCGACACAAATAAAACCCCCAAATGTTATTCTTAACTCCAACTTGGCAGGCAAAACTCTTAACCTTATGTAACAAGATAGTAATAACTCTTCTTACATGCTCTCAATGGGCACAAGTTCTGTTGAAGATCCATAAATGATCCATTAACTACTGCAACCCTTATCTACTGGACATTAAAGTAGGCATTTTTATTATTATATTAATTTAAGCTTTTGATAAATTTGTCAAATTGATTAAAACTCTTATAACAATAAATTGTAATACAATAACAACAGTCAATATGTGATTCCTTACAAGTTACGATATAATTTCACCCCTATCACCTCAACGTTTGTCACCTTACTCAAATATGCTACAGAATGTACACTAGCAATGTTAACTTTCAAGCATAATGACCAAATAGTTGGACAAATTGCACGAAACGATGCATAGACCACTCCTTGATCCCTATAAAATTCGAATAGACCTTCAATACTGGAAAAAGCAATAACTCCTTGCATAACATTTGTCTGACTTAATAATTGATTGACTGCCATGAAATCTATGAGGTTCATCAACTTCACCAGGAACATAACCAGACAATTGACATAGTAGTTCCTTAAATACTAAGAACTTCTAGCTCTGTGAGTTTCTAAACCAACAGATTAAAGATTCCCATGTTAAGTATCCAAACATTATGCAGCTATATGTTCAGCAATTCATATTTCACAGGCGCTTGGGGCATTGGCTACTTCAATTTGATAAAAAGCAAGATCTTTTACTGACCCGAAATTAGCAATATGTGACAACAACCAGAAAAAGGGAGAAAGCTGAACCTTTAATAATACATGAACTGGACCAGCTTTATGTATTTACTTATTTACTTTGGTCCTATGTTTTTTTATTTACCCTGCAGCACTGTGTTGGATACATATCTGAAACGTTAAATGGGTGTTGATGCTTCAGTTTGATCCTTCAATTATATTAGGAAAACATGAAAACAGTTGACGCACCAGTGTTAGGCACATGAGTCCAACAATTCCAAAGAGTCCAAGTAACATATCTTTGCTTAGATGTATCCGCTAACGTTTAGAAGCTTTTCACATGTGCTATAGTTTTCCAAACTCAACTATTCAAACATCAATGCTTATCCGGTTTTTCACTTCTTCAAAATATGTAACCAGTCTTTCAACTTCCTGTACTGCAACTTACACAAATTCATAAGGGGCCCTTCTATATAAGTAGCAAAACAATGACACGGTACCAAAGCTGGAAATATGTCAAGTCTGCATAGGAATTTTATGTCAAGAAGAAGGAATAACCTGTAAACACCACCAAATTTTTGGCACCATACGTTGTAACTTAACATGTAGTTCCAAACGTCTTTATTTAAAGATGCAATCATCCAACGACAAGAAACTGCAAGCAAACAGTCTGATATGTACTGGTGGTGACCAAATAGGGCGCGAGGGATCAAACGCCGGTGACCGAAGTCTTATGCTACAAGTTAGAAATATGAATTATTAATTGAGAGATTTTTTAGAATATTTAATAGAAAATTTATTAAGAAATTTTAGTTAGGATATTTAATAGGAAATAGGTTTTAGTAGAATATTTTCTTATCTTGTAATATTTAGTTTAGGAAAAATCATTAGTATTTATAGAAGTGATTGTAGTAGGACTTGATGTCAATGGAATAATGAACTTTCTTTTATTCAAAGTCTCTCCGCTCTATATCCTCCAAACTCTATTCTCTTCGCTGCCTCTTTTCCTCTACCCCAACCCCTTCTATCTCCTCCATCAACTTCTTCGCCCTACCTCTATCTACTAACTTTTCCTATCAATTGGCATCAGCAATCATGACCCATGGCACCACCCATAATACTTATCCAATCGGCTTCTGACAACGAATCCATGCTAGAAACCATATTGTTCATGCAACCAAATACAGCTCTACAGCAACAACACTATAACTTCTTACCAGAATTTTTCAGCATTGGGACATGCTCAAAGGATCCATACATATAACCCATATAAGTAATCAGTCCACCAACGCTTTTGCTATGCCTATTACACTGCAACCAACATCCCCAGCCGCATCATCCATAGCTATATCACCACCAACATTAGAGCACCTCAATCACTTCAAACTCTATGCTAGTCACGTTATCTTGGAAAAAAAATCACATGAGAGAAGCTTTGCCTTTGCCCCGCAGGCACTAACGCAAGCCTCCAACAAATAAAAGGTTTTCCTTTACCCAAGCATCATGTTCCAAGCAATCAACATCATTATATAGAAGAAAAATCATGAATAAACAATTTTCGTGGATGCATGCACTGAAAGTTATGCTGCAACATCGTTAATAGCGTGGGACTACTCGAGAGACGCTATTGTAGCAGCTTGGAATGAAAAACATATTCGGTCTATCATTACTGGTGGATTGACATTGTGTAATTTTCAAAAATTATCTTAACCACAAACTTGAGGACAAGTTTCCTCTTCAAGGGGATGAATGATATGTACTAGTGGTAACCGAATAAGGCGCGAGAGATCAAGCGCCGGTGATCGAAGCCTTTTGCTACAAATTAGGAAATGAATAATTAGTGGAGAGATATTTTAGAATAGTTAATAGGTGTTATGTTGAAAGATTTTAGTTAGGATATGTAGTACGAAATATGCTCAAAAGATTTTAGTAGAATATTTTCATATTTTGTAATTTTTAGTTTAGGAAAGTTCATTAGTATTTTTAGAAGTGATTGTAGTAGGATTTGATATCAACGGAATATTTTAACATTATTTTACTCAAAGTCTCTCCCTCTCTATCTCCTCCAAACCATAATTCTCTTATCTATCTCTCTTTCTCTACTCCAACCCCTTCTATCTCCTCTATCTACCTCTACCTACCCACTTTTTCAAATCACAGTCCTAATCGAATTTGTAACACAAAACAGTAGGACCTACTGGAGAACAATAGAGACTACGAAAATACCTCCATTTCTAGGGCCTACTGGAGAACACATGTACTAATAGCATATGTTTTCTATTAATCAATTACTGCGATATCCATAGACTATCCCAGCCATATTAACTATGGTGGTTGTCCAGAAAATAAACCATGCTACCCATTCCTGTGCAAAGGCATATCCAGACAAAGGGTATAAAACCACAATGATCGAGGATATTGTGATACTAGAACTTTCAATTCATCACATATAGCCTAAACTGTATGCATTGCATTTGAGATTCAATGCCTCCCAACTCACTGACACAGCATTTCAATCCCATTTTGTTCAGATTCAGTCCACATTCAATAGAAGCAAGCGCAAAATGTTGGATGCTTGCACATCAGCGACAATCAAAAGATAAGTAAATAAAGTGGTAACAATGTTATTAAAGGTGCAAGGTGCACCAAGGCGCAAAGGTCCTTGTGGAGCCTAGGCGCGAGGCGCGTGGCGAGGCGCACGCCTTACGTATGTGAGGCGCATTAGCAGTAATAACGAGCTAGCAATAATTAGTTAACAACTTCAAATATCAAATATTATACATACATCAAAACATAAGTATTAACTAATAAATAGTTCTCACATCAAACACAATGCTTAAAAGTTAAAAGCATAATGAAACAGTCATCATCATTCATCAGTCATCAATCATCAAAATCAATAAGATCCTCTCCACCCTCGGAATATTCAGCACCCAATGTCTTCTTCTTCTTCTTCTTCTTCTTCTCCTAGCTCTTCTTCTACAACAACTTGTTTCCTTTAGAGGCTCTACTAGTTTGATTTGGATTACTACCTCCACTTTTACCACTTAAATTAGCATTCATAAGGACTCTTTGATGTCTAGGTTGATAAATAGGTTCGTCTGCCCCAGCAGCTCTAGCAACATTAGCCCATGTCAAATCATCATCTTCAAAAACCAATCATCATCATCATCTTCAGTGTAGTTAAAGGCGCGCCACAAGTTTTTGCGCCCGGGCGCGCCTTTTTTACACTTAAGTTCCCAACCCAAAAAAAAAAAAAGAAAAAAGAAAATAAACCCCTTAATAGCCCTTCGCCTTGCTGGCCCGTTAGGCCTCCAACCCTTAAAAACACCAAACCCTTTGAGAGGAAACCCTAGCCACCGAATCCCAACTTCCCAATCCTCCTCGCCACGGTGCTCGGAGCTCCTTCTCACCACGTTGCTCGGAGCTCCTCCTCCTTGTCGCTACTCTAGGTTGTCCTCATCTCTCTGTCTCTGTCTCTCTCTCTCTCCCCCTCTCTCCCCCCACACGTGGGTTTTTTCTCTTATCTTTTTTTCTCAATGTTTAAGAAATTGATTCAATTACCGTTGTGATTGAACCATTGTACAATTTTTTTTTAGTTTTCTTTGACTACTAACTGTTCTGTTTGAACTTTGAAAGCCAATGTAAATCCTCAAGGACCTCAATGATGTTTCAGGTGGTCTTTTAATATTTTGGTTATCTTGATTTGCTCCAAAAAAAAAATCATATGTTATCTTTTAATGTGAGCACTGGGTAATTGATAGTTCAATGCCTGAGATTTTAAGTTGCTATTGTGGCAATGATCATGGTTTTGTTCTCAAGCTAGTTGCTAAATTCATCTAGAATAAGACAGAATGATTTTTAATACAATTCCTTGCATTTTAGCTTTTTTTGTGCATTTTCTCTGGATGTTACAATATTACATAATTTTTTCTCTTAGGTTTTACAACAATGAATATCGAAGATAGCGCCCCCACACCATCATCATCGAGGCCCCGCAATAGTGATGATCTATGTTGGGTGCATGTCAAGCAAGTAGCTTCAAACAACAGAAACGATCTCATATATAACTATTGTCAAGTAGTAACCAGAGGAGAAATTTGCTTGGCTAAACAACATATCGTGGGAGGATTTCGTAATTCGAAGGGTTGTACAAAATGTCCAGCACACGTACGCGAGGAAATTAGGGCGTATATGGAGAAAAAAGCAGCACAAAAACTCTATAAAGGAGGACTTCCTGATTTTGATCAAGTAGAGAGATTGGGTGATGATGTAGATGAAGATGAAGATTTTGAGTCTACCGGAAAAGTTTCTAGTTCTACTCCATTGTCGTGTCAAGGAAGTAGTAGGGCGCCGGTGACTAAAAAGCCAAGAGAAAAGGTTGAATGGATATGTATTTCTCTCCTAGTGCGGAGAAATTTGTCCAAGCAAGGAAAAGCGGCAGCTCACGACAAACAACAATTAATGAAGTTTGTCAAAAAGAATTACGGGTTAAAGTATGCGGAGATATAGCAAAAAAATTTTATGACAATGGTATTACACTTAATGCCGTTAATTCTGAAAGCTTTGCTATAATGGTTGAACCAATTGGACAATTTGGTCCGGGATTAAAACCTCCTAGTTTCATGAGATTGGAGTTCTTTTGTTGAGAAAAGAACTTGATGCAACAACAAAACTTATGGAGGAACATAAGAATGAGTGGGCAAAGTATGGGTGTTCCATTATGTCGGACGGTTGGAGAGATGAAATTGCTAAGAAAGACATTATGAATTTCTTAGTTAATTCTCCAAAAGGATCCGTTTTTATGTTTTCTAAAGATGCTTCTCATCACTTCAAGACGGGAGAACGGTTATTTAAATTGCTTGATGATGTTGTTGAGATGGTGGGAGAACAAAATGTGGTCCAAGTGGTTACAGATAATGTATCCAATTATGTCGCTGCTGGTAAATATTATGCTTTTTTTAATAAATTAAATTCTCCAAATTTCAGCTATATGTGTTATGTTTTTTAATAATCTTTTTTCATATGATAGGGAAGTTATTTGAAGCAAAACGGCCACGTCTATATTGGAGTCCATGTGCCGCGCATTGCATTGATCTTATGTTGGAAGACATTCACAAAATTTCTACCATCAAAAATATTCTGAAGAAATGAATTGAATTAATTGGATTCTTGTATAGCAAAGTGGGTATTGTTAATATTATGAGGGGATTCACTGGACAAAGAGAATTGCTTAGGCCGGCAAAAATAAGATCTGCATCGGCCTTCATCACACTGCAATCTATGCATTGCCAAAAGTCCAACTTGAGAAAGTTGTTCACTTCTGAAGAGTGGTCACAATAAAATTTTCAAAGAAGCAGCTGCTAAAAGGGCTACATGTATTGTCATGTCAGTTAAATTTTGGACCAACATTGTCTATATATTGAAATTGGTTGCACCACTAGTTAAAGTACTTCGAATGGTGGATGTTGACAAGCCCGCCATGTGAGATATATATGGGGCTATAGAAAAGGCTAAAGATGTTATTGTCGCATCTTTTAAGGACAATGAGGAGAAATACAGTAAGGTCTTTAAAATAATTCAAAGTCAATGGGAATGTCAACTAAAGCGCCCGCTGCATACTGCTGGCCATTACTTGAACCCGGAGTTCTTCTATTCCGATCCAACGATTGCGACAAAAGCAAAGGTCATGGAAGGATTGTACGCATGCATATCAAAGTTAAATCCAAGTACGGAAGTGCAAGATCAAATTACTGAAGGGCTATCCAAGTATGAAAATGCTTATGGCGTTTTCGGTATTGATTTGGCCGTTAGACATAGAAATAAAAAAGCACCATGTGTATTTGTATAAATAATTTATAAACAATGAGCAATTAATTTATTTTGTTTATCTTGAAGTTATCTTCTCTAACTAGGTACTTTTATTGTAATAGTTGAATGGTGGAGAGCCTATGAGTCTACAACACCAGTTTTACAGAAGTTTGCAATTAGAGTTCTTGGCTTGACTTGCTGTGCTAGTGGTTGCGAAAGAAATTGGAGTGTTTTCTCACATGTAAGTAATTAGTTCGTATGTTCAATGCTGATCTTTATGATTCAATCAATAGCCTACTTACGTTCTAATTTTGTCTTTTACAGCTCCATAACAAAAGAGGAATAGGCTTGCACAACAACGGCTTAATAACTTGGTGTATATCAAATACAACCGGACTTTGAAACGTCGATTTGATAGGCGTGATACAATTAAACCGATAACTGTTAGTGACATGGATGATGCTAATGAGTGGTTGACTGGGAGAATGGAAGGAGAAGATGAATGTGGTAACCACACAAAAATTCATATTCACTATCAGACTATACACCATAAAAGAGTCTCAAAATTTGAAAAGAAAAAGTAGTCAAATGGGAGAAGAAAATGGAGAAACCTCAAAACTTCAGAATATCAACGCTCCTGCTGGATACAGTTTACCCAAGCCAACCTAAAATCGATATCCCAACAATACCCAAATTCCAACCAATCTAACAAACTATCAGCTTTAGATGTTGAATAGCAGTACAAAGAGAAGAACAATACCATTCTTTATTTTCCATTCTAGAAATTGAGTAAGCATATATGATATATAAGGCAACATAGGGCACACAATTAATTCTTGTCTTAAATTAACAAAGACAACTACATATGACAATGAAAGTGATACCTAAGAGAATAATCTGCTTCCAACAAACGTAACCACAAAATAGCCATTTTCATACTTTTAGTATGTCGAGGACCAGTCTGTTGCACTACCCACTCTCGGCATTCCTATATCCTTCTTTGATTGTTCATCAACCTTATAAGAAGCGCCAGACACCTGACCTTTGCTGTCAACCCTTGGCATATGCTTCAACTCCTTTGATGGATGTTCGTACTGATAGTCCACGTGAAGTAGTGAAAAAGCAACCTGATCAAGCACAGACAAAAAGTACATAAAAGAATAAAGGAAAAAAAATTGATAATTTATTTGAATATAAAAAAATTCAGTTCTTACCTTTAGGAAAGGGAGCAAAAGACTTCCCACATCCTTTCTTCACAATCTCTGCATCATCAGAAAATAACACACATTCTTCCGAATCAGTGCCCCAGAAGAATGGAACGCTGCCATCAGAATCCTCTGTTGATAATATGCCAAAAGGGATTTAGTTGCTATGTTAATATTGAAGGGGAGGAGGAGAAATTTGAATCTCAAAACAATGATTTCCACCAATCTAACACACCTTTCGATATAGACAAATTCAACTTAGTCTCCAGAACTTTCGTTATCTGTGATTTGGGAAACATAAAAGTTTGTTATCTAGAAACATAAACATACAAGATTTTGTCAAGATTACTCAGAAAAGCTACTTAGTAGGAACATAAAAGAGAAAAAACAGTAGGAGGATGAGCTCCTAAACTGTTGACACTGAGAGATTAAAAGAAAAGTAAATGACAGAGAAAAAGGCACTTAAAACTCCTAATATCTAATAGGAAAAATGATACAACATTCTATGTCATGCAGTTGCTTTCTATTTTTTAGTTCTTTCTCTGAGATTGTATCACCCTAAGACGTCAAATTTGAAACGATCAACGTAAAATTAGGAAATCGCATGCTTATACAAGGACCACTTCTTGCTACAGTACTTTGACAAGAACAATCCACCCAAATTGTTGAAATTTATCCCATCAGTGCACCTAAGAGAGCTCCCACACTAACAATCTTAAAGAAAGAACTTCCAAATAAAGAGACAATTGATCAAGTTTCCAAATTACTTACAGTAGCAACGAATGCGGACTTCGAGGAGCTATCGAAGAGTATGAAAGCAAATTTCCCATTGAGGTCCCTGACAACCTGTTTTGCGGGATAGGGCCCTCTATCTCGTAGTGATCTATAAGCCTCTATAACAATGATTACCTCATCGGCAGTCTTATTAAGCCCACACTGCAGCTTCAGATGAGCAATATTCTCAATGTGCCCTTGAAATAGGCAAAATATATCATCAACAACAGCAAATAACCTGCAAAGGAAGCAACACATAACAGATAAGTAATAGTTCATAACCTACTTGTCTCAACTGTTTGCTGTAAGGTTACAAAGTGTATTTAGGAATCAGGAGGTATATAAACATATCGAAAAGCAAGTTTGTATGCACTATTCTACTTAAATTACATAACATGCACATATTTGTACTACAGTCATTATAACACTACCTAATATTGTCAAAATTCTATCTATTTCATATAGCTGTTCAGGAGTCCCTTGACCAACATTTTCCATGATGTACACCGTGCCGAGCCAAGTTTCCTTAAACTTCGATCTTGGCCGTGCCGAGAGAGCACCGGTGACTATGCTGACATGTACTAGAACGGCCGTATTTGACTTTTTAATTTTGAAATTGTAAGAAACAAAACATAGAAATATAAAGGTTCAAGTGCAGTCGCACAACCTACAGTATGTGACCCATATTGAAGGTCATGCACGCATGACCTAGGGAAATGAACTAGATCACGCGTGCATGACCTTTTGAATTTTATTCTTCCTACCATGAGGAGGAAGGTTTTTTATATTAAAAAAGAGAGAGGCAATAGCAGCAAGGTGGCATTGGCAGCGGCGCTAATGCGACAAGCACATGATTTCAAAAACATAATTGATACACTCCTCCACCTCATTTTAAAAAAAAAAAAAAACAAAAAAACATTTGCTCTCCTACAAAACAAAGGAAGCTCCAAAGCTCCATTTAATTGACAACAATGAGCTTAACTATTACATAAACTGTAAAAAAAAATTAGATAAGTGACAGCGTTACCATAGAAAAGAATGAATTGAAAACCACATAAATTCAAGCATCAACACAGACTCTCCTACCCTTGTCATGTGCATCTATGCAGTTAATGTTACAACAACGACATATTACAACAGCATATCCTCTTTACTAATCTTTAAAAACGGAAATTGAGATCATGATAAGTGCATATGCCAAAAAATAAAATGATCAGCAACAGAAACGATGTAAGTGCGTATCACAAACACATTGATGCAATTGATAAATTTGATTTTCAAAGCACCTTGGGTGGAGGGGATTTTGACCCTCTGAAGTATAGGCCATGGAGCCGGAGGTACCGAGGCTTATGCTCACTGCGCCGTCGTGGATCGCGGTAAAATGTTCCGCCACCGACGCTGCCGACGTCGGCACACTGTCATCCGGGCTCCTCAATCCCTCCGGCGGCGGCTTCACCGTCCGATCAAACAACGCTAACATTTCTCCGCCGTCCTATAAATCGATCAATCACTCGTACCTCTCTCTCTCTTTCTCTCTTTCTGTGTGTGCTTCTATATTACTGCGCCAACGTTTGCTGGAGTGATGTTTTAACAAGTCGGTGGCAGTTACAACACTGATGTAATGATATCCCATACTTGCCCTCTCACAAATACTGTCTTTACTGTTTCAACACATATTTAAAGTGTAGTTAAGTTGATAACCAAGAGGTAATAATGGAATAAAGTGGAGGAACAAGTTTTTTGCCATGCTTGGTTTCTTTTTTTTTCTACCACCAGTTTCTATACTACATCTTGATGGATACTGAGTGGTAAATGATAAACCCTCCAAACTAGTATGCTGGAATTGAGACCTCCGACTTACTCTTTATAAAGAATAGAGTTTTGGTCTTTTCCTAATATCTAACTCTATTAATCAATTGATCTAATGCTGATTGTTTTCTATGATAACACTGTATATACTACAATACGGTTGTAATTAAGAACTCAACAGCATTGGTCAAATGGAGGGTCAAGATTCACGTTACATATTTGTTGAGTACGCGGTGGCGTAGGGAAAGGAATAAGTGGGTTTGTTGCTAGACCAACTTTAGCTGATTTAGATTTGCTTTTTTTAAAAAAAAAATATTAATTTGATAATTAGTCCGAAATGATAGAGAATATCAGTGGTCAGAGATCAACAAATCAGATAGTAACTGCTGCAGATGATGATAATCAGTTGCCTTTAATCATATATACATATCCACTAGACTGAGAATTTGACAACTATGCATTTGATGGGTCTGGTTGTCAAAGGTAACTTAATTTTAACATCATTGTCTTTGCTAACTATTTTTGTATTATTGTGCCTTTTTTCTTGAGATTCACTGAACGTTTACCATCCTGTCAGTCCCGTCCCAAATCTAAGAAACTTCCATCCAAAGTTTTAGTTGAAACTAGTTTTATACTTATATAATGCACGGATATTTTGCATAAACTTATATAAATAATAATGATAAAATGTTGAAACGATGTTTTAAACTTTTTTTAAACTTTTATTTTAATATTTATATATCTTTTAGATTATTTTTATTAAATATTTATTTTTTAAAAAAAAATTATATTCTTTTAAGTTACATAACTTTATAAATTTCTATCAATTAATACAAATGTCACATGGCTTTTTTAGAATAAGAACCAAAGCCACATGGCACATAAAAAATTATTTGAAATGCCACGTGGCGCAAAGATTTTGATATGATAGTTATATATATATATATATATATATATATATATATATATATATATATATATATATATATTCGCCATCATTTCACACTCCTCAAATAAGTTTTATGTATGACACATAGCATTTTTTTTCTTGCTCTAATAATATATAACGAATAAAGTATAAAAATAAAATAGCTATCAATTTATATAAAATTATAATATCAAAATTATCAAAATTAAGTTTTTCAGTATGTTTATTTATATATAATTATATATGACTAATATCCATGATCGCACCGATACAAAACTAGTTAATATAAGTATCAATTGTATTTTTAAGAATATAAAAATTAATGACATATGATATACTTAAGGTTATTTATGGTGATATGTGGCGCAAAAACTTTGATGGGACAAACTTTGAACTCGATCTCAAGTTTGGTGTTATTGTGTTTCAGCCGAGTTCAAGCTCAAACTCCATAAGAGAGTAGCACGGTGGTGGTCACTATAGACACCAAAAGGCTGATCTCGAACATGGAAGAAGAAAGTATAATAGAGTTTCGGATTAAGGAGGCAGAGCCCCAAACAACAGAAACATTTAGGGCTCTATCACAAGGACAATGCATATAAACAAGGCTTCGAAAGAAAATAATTTTTTAGTATATTTAGTAGCTATAATAATTTCACCGTGACGTTTCATATTCAGGAGAACCAGGATCTGTCTTCAACAGGAGGGACTGCTAGCTAGACAAGGGAAGGATCCCTTTATCTCTGCCTTTATAACATCACCATTGTTTACAGTGAGGATTCGCCATATTCATTTTGTTCGGTGATAACGGTTTCAAGAAAAGCATACTTAAAACTCACATAAACTACTAAACGAGGATATCTCTGCGACCTTTATTTATCATTATCTTAATACAAAACTACGAGGTACAGTACTCCAATGTATCAAACTTAAGCCGAGTTGGTGACATCCTTTTTTGGTGTGTTCGCATATTTCCAGCTATACGGTTCAGCGTGCTCAAAGCTTCTATAACCAGCCACTTCTTCGACGTTCACTACATTAGAGATTTCTTTCAAGTCCTCTGCCGTAAGCTTCAACTTTAAGGAGCCAATGTTGTCATCGAGGTTCTTGATCTTCGTCGTCCCTGCAAATGTTGCAAATTATAAGGGATTATAAAAAGTTGAGCTTCATAGGAACGAGATGTTTGTTAATGACGCATGAGGGGATTCTTACAATATAATCACTTAATAAACACGAAGGCCAATTCAAATTCACTTTACTAGCCGAGCACGGCTAGCTCAACTGGATGGAAGGTGCCTCAGAAAGCGTCACCACCCAAGTTCGAGTCCATGGGTGAAATCCCTCGCAGGATTTTCTAAAAGTCCTCTGTACCCCGTGGCAGGAACCCCCGTTCATAGAAGGCCTGTACTCAGATCCCAGAGCGTCGGTCAGGACTGGAAGTGGGGGTTTCCCGCAAGTTTGAGGTCCCTACGGGGGCGAGCGCCCGTATTATGGGTTCCACCAAGATAATCTCAAAAAAAAAAAAAAAAAAAAAAAAAAAAAAAAAAATTCACTTTACTAATTTGGGTTGCATCAGACTCATAGAAACCGAGTACACCTATATAATCTCTTAATCTTATTATGACAAACATGAACTAGCAAGCTGCTTTACTAAATCCAGTAAAACTATACAGTGCAAGTTTTGCTTAACTTACTTACATTCTAGTGCAAGGCAACTGTCTTTCCTTTTTTTTTTTTTTTTTAGTAACCAACATTGCCGTCTTCCTTACCTAGTCACTCCAGGAGGAGACTACCTTAGACCCAATACCCAAACACGTAGGAAATACGTACGCACACTCGGCAGCGAAATTTTATCCCCACCGGCAGGACAGAAAGCTGAACCTAGGATAGTTAGTCTCTCCTGTTACACAATGTTTTTTTCTAAGAGCAAACCAATAACAGAACAAGAGATGTCCTTCGGCCTACAATGCTGAAAGGTGATTTTCATTAACACATACTAGAAACATATTGAACCATCAACCCGTCAGAACAGAGCCACTACTACTCTAGTAACAGGCTGTAAAAGAATCATATAAAAAAAGTTAATCAATTTGATCTCATCATTGTAGTTTGTAGAATCCATAAAGGGAACCTACCAGGAATAGGAACAACATCATGCCCTTGATGGAGAACCCAAGCCAGAGCCAGCTGAGCAGAGGTGCATTGATGCTTCTCAGCAATGCTTTTCAAACGAGTGTAGAAAATCTTATTCTTTTCTAGATTTTCGCTTTTAAAACGTGGAATTAAAGCCTAAAAAGGAACATTTAAACTTGTTATCTATTTAAAACGTTAAACTGTCAGCTGTTTAGAATTGATCTGCCCGAATTGGCAGCAATGGCCATAAACTTTTTCATACCAGGTTAGAATTTTCAGGTATGCTTTCATCGACTGCCCTCCCTCCGAAAAACCCACGGCCAAGAGGGCTGTATGGAACGATTCCAATGCCGAGCTCCCTGCATTGCAAGCAATATTTCAGGATATCTAATACGCCTTAACGCTAGAGGTGAAATTGTATATGCTATAAGTTGAGAAAGAATCTACTACTAGTTTCTAAAGAAAATATTTAGGTGCGCGATACAAATACACATTCAGTCTAAATTGTCAATTGTCATAGAACCTTACTAGGATATGGTGTAACAAGAGTACTAGAACAACTCTATGAGAACTCATCATGAATATTCTGCTGCCCAATGTTTCCTTTGAGAAAATCGCATGACAACGTAATGCCATATTCTTAAATCATATTAGTTGTGCAGCACCAAAGTCATAAAATTTGGGGCTAACTCACCGTGTACCCCTTCACTTTGGGTGGTGTAAATAATCTTACATGTTGAAATCGATCACAGAGAACCCTGTATTTTCATTTTGTATCACATCTACCAAAGTGCTGTTTTCCATTAATATATATATATATTATGTTTGGGGAGACACATATCAATACGTGACAATGAGTGAAATCTGGATAACTAGAATAAAGTACATCATATTTGCTTACTCTAGCAACATTACTAGTCGAACTACGCTTTGGTTGAGTTGTGCGATACTTTTGCCCCAACTAAAGATGGTTTGACTCCGATCGTTGCATATAGTTATACATGAACACCTCTGTGGCGCATATTTTGTACTTTGGTATGTAAAGGGAAATCATGAGAATAATGCTAGAATCAGCATAAAGAACTACCCCTTCAATTTCTTTTTTTTTTTTTTTTTTTTTTTTTTGCGACTTTTTACCTTCAGTTAAACTTTAGTTAAACAGATCACTTAGTCACATTTACATAGTATATGCTTTGAGCTAGATTCAAGTAAAACATACCTGCAAAGTGGGACTATCTCTTCTTCGATGTCTCGAGTCCAGAGAGACCACTCCATTTGGATGACTGAGATTGGATGCACAGCATGCGCTCTTCTGATTGTCTCTGGGCTTGCTTCAGATAGCCCGATGTACTTCACCTTTCCCTCCTCTACCAACTTCTTCAGCTCCGTCATCTACCATTTCCAGGAGCAAGGAAACCATTATTCTTCTCAATGCGCACAATCCAAGTCGATCTATTGAGATACATTTTACAATTTACAACCTAGCTACTTACTGTGTCCTCAATTGGCACAGTCTGATCAATGCGATGGATATAATAAGATCAATGTAATCCAGTCCTAGGCGTTCAAGGCTCGCTTCACAGCAGGCACGAACATACTCAGGCTTACCATTAATCTTTACCTCTGAAAGGGGCCTTCCAACATAACCAAACTTTGTGGCTAATTGTACCTTTTCACGGGGTAGTTCTTTTAAAGCCTGCATTAGAGTGAGTTTAGACGTAATCGGTCAATGCCATAAAAAAATAATACTAATCAAATGACCCTGTTCCATTTTCCTTAATATTTCACTTAGTGCAAATTTTCCGTTACTACACTAAAGAAACAATTTAAGTGTTAGATTATTGATCATAATATCTTAATATAATTTGAGGCAACAGTAAACCTTGCCAACCAAGATCTCATTGGTGCGTTGACCATAGACATCAGAGGTGTCAAAGAAAGTGATTCCTCTGTTGAAGGCATGCTTAATGATGGCTATCCCGGCTTCATCTGTGAGGGGAGTGCTGTAAATCCTGTGAGACCCAAGCATCCAAATCCCAACTTCGATACCTGTATTTTACATCACCCCATCTTACTACAAAGCACTAACCAAAGAGCCACATAAACGATAAATCTTCTTTGAGAAATATAAATCATAGATTCATGAAGTGAATCAAAGCATGAATATAAAGATACCATCATTCCCAACCCTTGCACATAAAAATAACCAAACAGATACACTTAAAGGATTTCAATAATTTCCAGGAGAATAGATCTCGTTCAATCATTTCATCGTTACGTTACAACCACCATAAATTTAAAATCCTTGTACATAAAAATCAATAAAGATACCCAAAAATCATAATTCATAAGTATAAGAATCCATGTACAACCATGGTATATTTCTCTATAGTAAGAAGTGATCTCAATACCTTACACTTAAAGAAGTTTAATTAAAAACTCATCAGAACCAAAATGAAAGCTGCAATATAAATATGAGAACAAAACATCATATAGAAGATATAAGAGAGAGAACCTCAAGTCCTTGGCTTCCCAAGTTCACTCTCGGCATGTTATTTTCCTCCATTTTCGTTTCCTGTTGCAGGCGAAAGCCTGAATTTTTCTGGCTCACTCGCTGATTTTGGATTCGCAATCAGGCGATAGCATCAGATATCTCTTGTTGGCAGTCAACAGTCGATCAAAGCGCACCTGTGCTTTCTATAAGATCGCCAGACTTGTAAAATCTTGCAGGCTGGTCGAGTTCGGCCGGTACTGTATTGAATGGTTTGGACTTCCATGCTTACTATTTATGCAGGCCGAAGAGGCGAAGACCGAAGTCACCGAATAGTGGGGACATTTTGTTTTTCTTTTTTAAATCCACCCCGGTAGAGATAATTGGTTCCGGCACCACCACGAAAGGGAAAATTTTATAATGTTCCGAACATAAGTTTCAAAACTTACATCATATCTATTAAAATTATATATTTAAAAAAAAATTTTGAAAAAATTTTCAATTACAAAATTATTTAGAAAAATAAATTATATTTTTATGGTGTAAATTATTTAAAAAAAAAATTAAATACATGTCAAATAAATCGATAAGAAATTATAAACAAATAAATTGATTTTATATTATCATATTTTGATAATTATTTTTTACATATATTATGATATTTTATGAAAATAATTTGAACAACAAAATTATGTATTTTATTTTTCCGAACAATTTTATAATTAAATTTTTTTTTAAAAAATATTTCTAAATATAAGTTTTAGTAGGTTTGGTGTAAGTTTTGAAACTTATGTCCGGAGCATTATAAAACTTCTCCTAGGAAAGGTGGATTACGCATAATTTTTCTTGTCAAAAGTTATACAATGCTAACTATCTGCTACCTGTCATGGATTTTTAGATTAGGTCTAGTTGTTCAATAGGTCAAGTTAGATCCACTTTGATAGATTAAAATAATTGGTTAGACCCAGGATCCGTGGTCAGTGGTAGGATCAATAGCGCTGGATGGAAGAGATCGTGGGTTCGAGACGCTTAAACGTCTTGAGTTTTGTAGACGTCCGACACGCCATGGGGAGAGACATAGTCCTACGTTTAAAGCTACTCTATACCCCACTCCGAGAAAAACTACCCCCCCCCTCCGACAAAGGGCGGGGGGGCTCCCTCTAGACAGGTGCTGAGCGAAAAAAAAAAAAAAAAAAAAAAAAAAAGGTTAGAATTCTTAGCTAGAAATCCGAGATTTAAATCCTTCCCAAGAAAAAAGGATAGTCAAAGCATGTTACACATTCTATTTGGTGTATTTTTATTATCCACTATTTCTTAATCAGCACTAGATATGAATGATATTATAAAGCACCAAATTTTTTGCTCCCTATCAATATTTAGCATTTTATTTATTTTTATTTTTTTTAGATTAGCGTGGAAAAAACTCTGCCCGTAACCGGTCCTCATTCGAGAGACCGTCGTAACAGGTAAACTCACGGATGGCACCGGTCCCTGTTCCACCAATCAAGGGGTCCCATCTTTACGGATAGGGCAGACCACGGTGCATGCCCCCGAAGGGACCTCAAATCGGATCCATGTCACTCTTCACGAGGTACAGCGGGAGAAATCTTCCGACACGCCTGCGGCGTGACGCCCGTGGGATTCGAACCCAGAACGTGCGGTTCCTGAGCCGCACGCCCCACCGATCGTCCCACGGGCGCGGGACAATATTTAGCATTTTATTTTAGTTTTATGAATATAAAAGATACCATCATTCCCAACCCTTGCGCATAAAAATAACCAAACAGATACACTTAAAAGGATTTCAATCATTCATACGTTACGAGTTACGACCACCATAAATTTCAAACTTGTACATAAATAAAGATACCCAAAATCATAAATCATAGTATAATAATCCATGAATTACAAACAATAGTAAATTTCTACATAGTAAGAAACAGACCTCAATACCGTACACTGAAAGGAGTTTAATTAACAACTTATCAGAACCGAAATGAAAGATTGCGCATATCATTAATTAATTAATTATAAATATGAGAACAAACATCATATAGAAGATAAGAGAGAGAGAGAGAGAGAGAGAGAGAGAGAGAGAGGACAAGTCCTTGGCTTCCCAAGTTCACTCTTGGCATCTTAATGTCCATTTTCGTTTCCTGCTGAAGGCGTAAGCCTGAATTTTTCTGGCGCACTCGCTGATTTTTGGATTCCCAATCAAGTCCCTTATATTGAGTTGCATTAACAAGGGTATAGAATATGCTTTGGCTAACTAATCAGCTCCTTTAAAAAGTCAAAACTAATTGATAGTTATCGAAAAGGGTGATGGTGTTAGAGAGCACGCGCGGAAAAATCATGAACGTCGATGAAAAATACGTTTTTTCTTATGTGAAATAGGGATCCGTAATTTCTTTCGTGCGGACGTCCGTACTTTGTATTATTTTTCTAAATGTGACGAGAATCTTAGACCTTTTGACGTCACGGCATACATAAGATATCTCTTGTTGTCAGTCGATAGTCGATCAAAGTTGTTGTAATATATAATATAGTTTTTATATACTAATATTTATTTATCTATTTAGATTTATTTTTATAAATTATTATTTTTATTAAATATTTATTTTTATATTAGATTTTTGTACTCTTTAAATAAGTTATATAAATTTATAAATTTTTATCAATTAATACAAATGTCATCTTTAGAATAAGTGCAAATGTCATATAGAACATCAAAGTTATTTGGAATGCTACGTGGCGCAACTTTATTTTTAATATTAGACTTCATATTCTTTAAATAAATTACGGAACTTTATATATTCCTATTAATTAATATAAATGTCAAATGGCTCTTTTAGAATAAGAGCAAATACCACATGCTATATTAAAAATTTAGCAAATATCTCATGGCACATCAAAAATTATTTTGAATGCCATATGTTTTTTTTTTTTTTTTTTTTTTTTGGTGAGAAATCACCTCTTATCCTTAGAAAAGAGGTGAGGGGTTATAGCATTAGACCCCGACTGGTTAAGGTAAAAGAGAATTATACAAAAGAAAATTCCGATTTATAAATGACCGAGACGCAAAAATAAAAATAAAAGATACTCTCAAAATGGTACCTGTGTAGGAAGTTGATTTCAGTTAGGCGCACCTTCTTATTTGTTTTGAGATTCGTGGTACCTGTGTAAATTTTGAGAATGTCATATGTTAATATGAGAGTTTTATAATGTATAAATAGATTCATAATTTATCTAATTAAACTTTAAAAAATAATAAATTAGAGCTATTGTTAGAAAAAAAAAATTTTATATAAATTATAATTTTAACGAAATTTATAATATGTATTTAAATTTTTCTAAATTATATTTATAATAGATATTCAAACTCCAATTTTGAATAGATATAGCAGATTTAAACACTATTTTTAAAATTCATTATCCATTAAATTTTAGAATTCTACATAATAGGTGTTTTTTGTAATACTTTCAAAATAAAAATTATAAATCTTATTAAAATTTATAATTTTTATTTTAAATAATTTTTCAAAAAATACTAACAATTTTTTTTTTTAAAATTTAAGTTGGTTATTAAATTTTATTGTTTTTATTGGTGGTGCGGTAGGAACATCAGCATTTTTCATAAAACCATGCTGTTTGGCCCGTCTTGTAATTGAATGGTTTGGACTTCTATGCGTACTATTCATGCATGGAACACATTCTATTTGGCGTATTTTTATTTTCCACTATTTGTTAATCTGTAATAGACATGGATGATATTATAAAGCGCCAAACTTTTGCTCCAAATCAATCTTTAGCATTTTATTTTAGTTTTTTGAATTAGATCTTGAAGTTAGCATTTTATATGTTTATTAGTTTCTTTTTTTTTTGGAGATTACGGTGTATATTGTTCGTTTATGCGATAAATATATGAATGATAACAACTCATATTTTACAAATTGTAGAGCTCAACTCCTATTTTTTGCCAATTATGGAGAATAAATCTCTCAGGAGGCGTCCCTTAAAAAGGATGTGGGGGTCGAAGACCCCCTGTATCTCTTGGGGAGTAGAATAGATCCTGATTTAAAGTTCCTTGGGAGCGTGCACCAGGGTCTGTTCTATCCGTAAGGATGGGATCCTCTCGATTGGTGGAACAGAAATCGGTGCCGCCTGTGAGTTTATCTGTTATGACGGTCGTTCGAAAAGGACCGATTACGGATAGGATTCTCCACGCTAATCTCACAAAAAAAAAAAAAAAAAAAAATCTCCCACACTGAGATGAGAGACAAAAGACATGCACACATTATAATCTTATTTCAAAATTTTGCTACATTACTGGTCATATGATCTTCCGATACCGACTATTTGCAAATTCAGATGAGAATAAAATCCATTATATCGTATCAGCTACCGTTGGAACAAACAATTTGATCGAAAATAACCGTCCAAATCTCAGACATATAGTACAACAGATATAATAATAGCATAAGATGGGCATGTAGCAATTCAATCTTTTTTAGGTGTGTTTGCATGCTTCCAACTGTATGATTCCAAGATTGCCATCGTTCTACTACCAGCTACTTCTTCAGTGCTCACTGCATCAGCGATTTCTTTCAAGTCCGCTGCTGTGAGTTGCAACTTCAGGGATCCGATATTGTCATCCAGATTCTTGATTTTCGTCGTTCCTGCAAATTTTGCCAACTATTCAAAATTTTGGACGCAAATGGTGAAAAACATAAACTCCGATCCAAGACTTTTATAATTCTTATTATTTCTTATCATCTTTTACTGGTAGAATAATGCAATAAAGGTAAGGATACTTGCATATCAACACATCCCTTAAAACTTTTTTTGTGAATAATCTCTTATTTATAGACCGTTATATTCCACAACTAAAAACACTTATTTTTAAGCATTTTTTAAAAATTTAAAAAACGTTTTAGATCACATTATTTTTTTATATTCAAAGGTTTTTTTCAAAATAGTATTTCTAAAAATATGTTTTAAAGCTTTAAATTTTCAATAGGTTCACATATTAAATTTTAAACCCACCAAAATTTAAAGCCTCAAAATATTTTTCCTAGAAGCATTTAAAAAAATTAAATATAAAAATTATAAATTATATCGAAATCTTTTATTTTTCATATTCAAACTTTTACAGAAAATTTATATAATAATCATTATACTTCTGAGAGGCTGATTAAAAATAAACTAGTTTTACAACTGTACGATTCACGGTTATAAATACTATATATAATTATATAAATAAAAATAAAAATATTTAAAATTTTAATTTTTTTTTATATATTTTTTAATTTTATACAAATATTATTTTTATTAAAATATTATACTTTATTCACAATATGTTTTTAGAATAAGAAGGAATCTCAAATACCATACACAAAATTATTCGAAGATTGACGTTAGATGGTATATGTGTAGAATTAAAAAGTTGTACATGGTGAAGTTTTATTTTAAAAAATTAATATTACATAATATAAAATATATAATATAATTAATTTATACTAAATTTAAATTATTTTAAAAAAATCTTTATTTATAATATTAGACCTTTTATATTATTCAAATAAGTTATATGATTTTATAAATTTCTATCAATTAAAACAAATGCCACATGGTTTGTTTAGAATAAGAGTAAATACCATATTGCACATCAAAAATTATTCAAAATGCCACGTGTTGTAACGACTTTCATCACCTAATTTTATATATATGTATATAGATTCAAAATCATAGATTGATTTACATAGACTTTTAAAATCACTGCTAATAAGTGATTCTTCCATAAGTATAGAGTGTGAAATTATATATCCATAACATAATGCTCTATACTGATCAATGTAAAACCAACCTACCTGGAATAGGAACGACATTACTCCCTTGATGCAGGATCCAAGCAAGAGCCAGCTGCGCGCCGCTGCATCGATGCTTCTCAGCCAACTTCTGAAAACGAGCGTATATATTCTTGTTCTTTTCCAGATTTTCTCCTCTGAATCGTGGGTGCGAGGCCTACAGGAAAACGTTGTTGTTAGAAGATTGAGTTGATCTATCTGATCCAGGTTGAATAAAACAGCTAATCTCTTTACGCATATATACCAAAAGGGAATCTTCAGGAAGGCCTTCAACAACACCTTTCCCGCCAAAAAAACCAATTCCAAGAGGGCTGAATGGAACAATTCCAATGTCGAGCTCCCTACATAAATATAATATTTTCAGATAATCAAGAGGTGAAATATATATATAAATTATATTTTCATCCATGCTCTAAAGTAGATAGATCCAAGTAAAACACAACATACTTGCAAAGTGGGACTATCTCTTCTTCGATATCTCGAGTCCATAGAGACCACTCCATTTGGATAGCAGAGATGGGATGCACAGCATGTGCTCTTCTGATTGTCTCTGGGCTTGCTTCAGATAGCCCGATGTACTTCACCTTTCCCTCCTCTACCAACTTCTTTAGCTCTGCCATCTACAACATCCATGAGCAAGAAACTCATTGTTATTCTCAAAGCACCACCAATAACTAGTTCTGTTGAAAACATATGTATTTCAATCTCAAGAAAAAAATTAAAAAAAGGAAAAAAAAAGGAACTTACTGTATCCTCTATGGGAACAGTTTGATCAATGCGATGTACATAATAGAGATCAATGTAATCTACCCCTAGGCGCTTCAAACTTGCTTCACAGCAGGCACGGGCATACTCGGGCTTACCATTAATCAGCACTCCATCAGCGAGAAAAGCAGCAATCCCAAATTTTGTGGCCAATTGTATCTTTTCACGGGGAAGTTCTTTTAGAACCTGCAACTCAAATCAAACGAACTTCTCTCAGTGTATATTGATTGATTTCACAGGATGTTAATATGATTTGAAGCAAGATTAAACCTTTCCAATCAAGATCTCATTGGTGTGTGGACCATAGATATCAGAGGTGTCGAAGAAGGTGATTCCTCTGTTGAAGGCGTGCTTAATGATGGCTATCCCCGCTTCCTCGCTGACAGGAGCGGTGTAACCTCCTGTGAGACCCATGCATCCAAATCCCAATTTGGATACCTGCATTTTATTATTACCTAATATTATTATTACAGGGAACTACACAATCACAAGAGGCCACATAAATCTTCTTTGCCATGCATCACAGATGAATAAATGCAGTAGAAACATTGTAGTAACTAGTAGAAGCATGTATAGAAATTAGTATAACAATTACAGATTTGTTATTTTTTTGAGTATTATGTACTGTTTGCATTAAAATTAAAAAGCATCAGCCTAGGCTGACGTATAACAAGTACGGATACCATCATTCTTTCTTTTTGGTCACAGTGGAGTGGGTGGCTAGTCCACCTCGCTTAAGCTACCCCCCTTTCCAGCGTGGGTTCGAACCCACGACCTCTCCCTCCTATGGGAGAGAGGATTTGATGCCACTCCGCCTGCAGGCGGCTGGCCGAATACCGTCATTCTTAAACCTTGTACAATTGTTATGGTTGGAAACTTTATATTATTAAAATTTCTTATAAATTTATTTAATTTCTTATTAGGAAAGTTTGTATGTTTTAATTAGTAAGCTATATAGTTCTATATATTAAAATCGTGTTTCTCTATTGTAATACAACTTATCTACTATTAATATATTTATCATTTTCTATTTTTTTCATATGATATCAGAGTAGATTCTAAAATCTAGTCATCACTATCTTATGTCTCATCAGGTAGCCGCCTGAGGAGGCGGCGCGGCCACAGCCCTTAAGGGCAACATTGATGCTAAGACCTCTCATTGCCATAGACTCAATCCATTATCGTTGCTGTTGCTCGTAATCATTGTAGTTACTGGCCTTATCGCTACTCCAAGTCCTCGTTGTTGTTGCTCCTGCAGTCGCTGCTTCTCTATCCTCCGACGCCAACTTAATCTATAGTCGCCATCTTTTGGAGTGACCATTACTGTTGTCTGTCGCTAACTTAAACCATTGCCGTCATATTTCGGAGTGATCATTACTGTCGCTCATCCATTGTTGACTTTCTTTTTAGTTTGTCTTTTTTGTTCATACATTCATTTTTTTTGTCGGCACCCTTACAAAAGTATTGCCTTAGTTCCCTATCATATACCTAGGGGTGAGTATTCAGGTTAACCCGAATTAACCCGACCCGACCCTAACCGAAAATACTCAACCCGAACTAAAAACTACCAACCCGATCCGAACCGAATTACCACTCAACCCGAACTGACCCGAACCGAAAATTTCGGGTTGGTTCGGGTCGGGTTCGGGTTGACCCGATTTTAAAAATTTTGTTTAAATAAAGTAATATTAAACAAAAAAATAGGCCAAAATTTAGTAAATACCCCTTTACTATAGACTTTTGGGCGCTCATACCCTTCAACTTATTTTGGGACCTTTCATACCCTTCTACTTCAAATTTAGGAACGCGATGTCCTTATTCGATTAATTAGACGGACACGTCACTAATCTTGCTGACGTGGCACTAATTAATATTTTTTATTATTTTTTAACATTAGTTGGTCATTAAAAAATACCCATGTTTATATTAAAAAAATAATTAAATAATGCTTAATTGGTGCCACATCAGCGTAATTAACACCTAAATTCTCTTGAGGGTATCGCATTCCCAAACTAATAGTAAAGGGGTATGAAAGTCACGAAAATAAGTATAGGGACATGAGTGCCCAAAGAGACATAGTAGAGGGGTATTTACTAAATTTTGGCCAAAAAAATAAAATAAAAGCCTAACTAATACAAAAAATAAAAATAAGTAGACATAAAATAGACAAGGATTGGTCGCGGAATTCATTCGAGGGTGAATAGTAGTGTAAAAATATAAATAAATAAGTAAAATAAATAGAAGATAAGAAATTCGGGTGTAACCCGACCCGACCCGAAATTTTAGAGGCCAACCCGAACCCGAAATGCTTAACCCGAATTACTTAACATCGCAACCCGATCCGACCCGAACCCGAACCCGAACCCGAAATTTCACATATTTTCGGGTCGGATCGGTTCGGAAATTCGGGTTGATCCGAATTATGCTCACCCCTACATATACCTTTTCGCAAGCTTCTTGGACATTTGTTAACAGACGTTTGCTTTTTTTCGCTCTTTTTTTTAACTTATTATTATTTAAGCTTATGGTTTGGACCACAAACTTGAGCGGACGTATTAAAAATTTATATTATTAGAATTTCTTAGTAGGTAAATTTAGAATTTCTTATTAAAAAGTTTATATTTTCTTATTTCGTAAGCTATATAATTCTATAAAGCAAATTCATGTCCCTATTATAATTTGTCTATCAATAAGTTTTTCTTTTTTATATATATTTTTTCATTCATAGTTTAGAAATAAGAGGAACCTTGGATTTCAACCACCATTTTCTTTATTCAGATTAAGAAGGGATTATTGCTCATACACTGTCTAGAAAACTTGGATGGTTCTACTCAGAGCTTTATCAAATCCAAAATAGCTCCTGACACATGTCATACATATCGACGTCTTCATACATTTCTGACTTGTCATACAGTACACACAAAAATTATGATTTTTCTTATATGGCGGCGCCTGGTTTTGAACGGCTGCGGATACCTTGGTGCCGAAGCACCGGTGTGCAGAATTTTAAAGGGTCGCGATTGTGCAATCGCTGAAAACACGAATAATGAGATATTATATAAAATTTATCTATTTATTTTATTTATTTTTAAATATTTTTATAAAATTTTTTTAACTGTAACGTTATAGAATTTCATATGATTTATATTTTTTTAGTTAATTTTTTTTTTACAAAAATACCAAACAATATATCAAATGAATAATTAAAGTTTTAATCATTCTTTTTTATATTGTTTGATATTTTTTAAAAAAAATTTCAACTACAAAATTATAAATCATATCAAATTCCACAACTATGTATTTAAATTTTTTTTCTAAAAATACTTCAAAATATATCAAATAAGTGAATAAAAATTTTATGTATATCTTATAATTCGTGTTTTATTTGATCTCACGAGTGCGGTCGCTTAAAATTCTACACCCAGGTGCTTCGGGTATCCGCGCCCGTTTTGAACCTAGAAAAATTCTACAATGAAACGTTTACGCCACGTCAGCATATATCCCTCTCGTGTTTAAGTCAAAAAAATAACTTTTATGATTATTTTTTGAAAAAATTTCTTAAATAAAATTTATAGATTTCGATGAATCTACAACTTTTATGTTCAAAATTTTTTCAAAAAATACTTTTAAATAGGTATTTTAGGGCTCTAAAGTTTAACGGGTTTAACGGGTTTTAAAACAGTTTTTAAACCCGCTTCAAATCTGTTAAACTTTGGAGCCCCAAAATATATTTTTCGAAATATTTTTTGGAAAAAATTTAAACACAAAAGTTGTAAATCTCGTCAAAATTTACAATTTTGATGTTGAATTTTTTTCAAAAAATACTTCTAAATAGATATTTTTAAGGCTATTATACAAAGTGACGTGGTGTAACTGTTACAACCAAGAATCTCTCTTGAACCTATGTTGTCTGAGTGAATTCATATCCCCTAACTATTGGGGCATCCCGATGGGAGCGAGCTCCACCACCATTTCATGGATTCATATATTAGATTATGCAAGTTTTAACCATTCAATTTCTCTATAGAAGCAAAACGTCACAACATTTAAATTCCTCTTGGAAATAATTTTAAAAACTTATCAGAAGGAAAATTAAAGAATAGCTGCGATAATAAGTATACAAAATAAGAGAATAAACATCAAAAAGAAGATTACAGTAAAAGAAAAAAAAAAAACGAAAACCAACCTCAAGTCCTTGGCTTCCCAATTTCACTGTTGGCATCTTGATCTCCTCCATTATAATCTCCTGTTGAAAGCAAAAGCTCAAATTTTTCTTAATTTGTTCTAAGAAAGCTATGATCTTTCCTGCGAGCAAGCCTGTAACCACTATTAATAGAAAACTAGCAAAGGAAATATTTTATAGGCAACTAATGAATCGTCCAATAATTTAAGAAACGTCCATACTTTTGGCATCACTGCGGACGTCACCGCAACCTTTTCACTGCTGATTTTACTAAAAAAAGAAAAAAAAAGGAAATATCTGTAGCTGTTTATATAACTTCATATAGTAGCTGTGCTGTTAAATAATTTTATAGTATCAAATTTTATATATATATATATATATATATATATATATATATATATATATATATATATATATATATATATATATATCCATTGGACGGGAAAAAAAAAGAGAAGAGAAGACTACATAGTAGTTAAGAAACGGGAAGAAGTGCTCTAGTAAGACAACGGTCGTGTGCCGCCGCACGTCTCGATGGGCTAATAAGTGGGTGATGATCGAGGCACCTTCAGCTGCCCTGGACTTTCTAGGAAGTTGCTAGGATTCTAGAAAGTCGTCCATAATGGACCTAACCGGCAACATTCCAACCCGTGTCGCCCTCATTGACGATTTGATAGGCGACGACCTCAGCTGATTAAAATGGACTAGTCTTCAGCTTCAAATGCAGGAGCCGGGTAAAAAAAGCCTAGCTACTCATAAATAGTTAGGGCTCGAATTTATTTAAGCTCAGCTCGAGCTCTAGCCTTGCTGAGTTTGAGCACTGATTCAAGTTAAACGAGTCGAGACTGAGTATCGTGTTATTCAACTCATTAGGCTCGTGAGCCTAAACAAGTTTTTTTATTTTATTTAAAAAAAATTATAACAAGATTATTTAAATGGTTCAAGCTCGATCTCAACTCGAGTTCGGCCTAATTGATACAATCGATTCGAACTCAAATTAAGCTTGGCTCAATTCAACTCAAGTTCGGCTCAGCTGATACATCGAGCTGAGCTTGAGCTCGAGATTTTTCGAGTAGAGTCGAGTTTGAGCTCAGCCTCTGAAGCTCGTCGAGCTCGAACTATGGCTAAACCAATCAGGCTGAGCTTGACCTTAGTGGTGTGCGGCTTAAACTAGACTCATTTTCACATATGCAGAGTATGTGTTATGATGTTTAAAATATTTGGATGGTCTAAATTGCAGCGGAATATGTGGTGACATAAACCTAAACAATTTTGTAAGGGCTACATAGGAATGAGTGCCGATCCCATGCAATTGACTGCAATGGTTATCCCATACAGTTACTGCATGGTTTAATTAAAAAAAAAGTTTAGAGCTTTTTTGAAAAAGCTTCCAATACAAAAATTATATAATTTAATGAGATTTATAATTTTTATGTTCAAATTTTTTCAAAAATATTTTTGAATAGCTGTTTAGGGGCTCCAAAGATTAATGAATTTGAAACGGGTTTCAAAACTTTTAAAACCCGCTTTAACCCGTTAATTTTTGGAATCTAAAAATATCTATTTAAAAGTATTTTTTAGAAAAATATTGATGAAAGTTGAACATTTTATTAAAATCTATAACTTTTATCTATGGAAGTTTAAAAAAAAAAAAAAAACTTGTAAATTTTTATTAATTAAACTATGAAGTCAACAGCATAGGATCACCATTCCATAGGAATACAGACCATCAGACCAATAATCCCCTTCAAACTGTATCGGATCGCCATTCTTAAACTATCGCCATTCCATAGGAATGCATATCATCAGAGCAATAATCCCCATCAATGTTAACCACGATTTGCTGAGAACTTTCATGCAAAATGTCCAACAAATAGCTCTAAATAATTAATAATGTTACAAATATGTAAATATAATCTCTAACTTCAACTCTAAAGTGTTGTGTAACTTGTCCATACTACTTGGAGTCCCACAATGATAAAACCATGTGATGTCTGGGAGTTCCCACATCACCTGGGAGGTAAAAGTTATAATGTTATATGTTATAAAAGATACACAAATGATGCACAAAACATGCATACAGCTTCTGCTATACCAGTTACGGTAGTATAAGAAGGCAATGTGGCGTCGATATAAGAAGGCATTGCATCTAACCATGCACCCCTGCCCCCCTGGGGCGGCCCGGGTTCTACCCCTAGGGGGTCATCCGGGGACAGAGGGAGAGGTATAAAAAAAAAAAAGAATCTAATCATGCAATTCCGTGATCAAAGAATAATCAGTGTGGAAGGTGCATATCCAGCACATCTATCAAAGAAGTCCAAACAGGTCACGGGTTACCTTGCTCTTTGAGTTTTGTCATTTACCATTGGAACTACTTTGGCTCTTCGTCTTTTAAATTTTAATGCCAACAATATCGGTAAGCTAGAGTAATAAAAATTTACGGATCATGTCCGCTTGTATGAACACCATGAAAGACAGAAAAGCATGAATTCAGGGACTACTAAATGGTTTCTGGGTGACACCTGGTTGCATCAGAGCATCATTATTCAATGATAACCAAGAATCGATAAGAAGTTTCATGTTCGGGAGGACATGATTTGTTTTTACCTAGAAGCACGGACACAGATATGAGAATGCGATACAACACGAACACGATAATTTTCAAAAAAGTAGTATACAAATATGGCTCAAACAGGGCAATAAAGTGTATAAATTGAAAAAAATATATTAAGCATTTAAATATCTAATAACATTCAACAATAAAATCTATATATAATATAATATTTCATATTTTTGAAATAATTTTAAATAGTAATTACATCAATTAAAAAATATATAATAATTTAAATACATAACTATGTTATATTATTCACTGCTAGGTACTATCAATACTATATAGTATTTCACTTCTCTAAAAAAAATTCTTTAAAAGAAATTATAAATCCGGACATACGTGTCGGACACTCATGTCTAGCGTATCCGGTATACGAGTCCGAAATTTTTTTTTAATTTCTAATTTTCGGGCACTTCTTTAGCATGTCGACACGTGTTCGACTGTATCCGCAACGACTACATATCGGACACTGACAGTACGAAATTTTAACGAATTCGTGCTTCATAGATCTTTAGAGATATATTGCACATAATTGCTCTAAATAAATAATAAGACATGCATTCACATATATTAATTTTTTTTTAAGATTATTTTGCTGGAACCCGTAATGCGAGCGCTTAACGCGTAGATACCTCAAACTCACAAAAAACCCCCAAATAATGACATGCCCTCAAATAGATTATGTAACTTCAACTCTAAAATGTTGCAAACTTATCTATATCATATATTCAAAATTATGATCCTACTACAATTTTAAACTTGCAGTGTAGACGGGTACCCAAATCACTTTAGAGTTGTAGTTAGAGTCCCATTATTCCTAGCACTAAAAGACCTTTATTCAACCGCAGAAAACATACAGAAATGTTTCAAAGACATGTAGTAGACATCTGCTACTACTGTGATACATAAGATATAGTAGCATGAGATGGAAATATTGCATAGCACCGAACGTAGTAAACTCAATCTGAAGTCGCCGAGTCCTTTTTAGGCGTGTTCGCATGCTTCCAACTGCAAGATTCGCCAATTTCAAATGTTCTTTCACCAGCCACTTCTTCAATGGTCACTAAATCAGATAATTCCTTCAATTCCTCCGTCGTGAGATGCAACTTTAATGATCCGATATTGTCATCCAAATTCTTGATTTTTGTCGTTCCTGCAAATTTCGACAATTGTGGAGAATTTTGCATCAACTGATGAGATACTTATAATACTGCATAGCAAGATGTTGAACTTTTAATGGTTAAGATGTCGTCACAACAAGCAAATGTTAAGAAATCAAATTCAAGCACAACTATACTTACTGTAAAGGTTAAAATATGGAATTATAAGGGTTGTATTGCCAAGAATATGTTCTTGCTTCTTCATAAGCTTTTTGAATGAAGCACTGTAGTGATTAGTCACCTCAGATTTTCTTAAAAGAAAAAAAAATTATATATATATATATATATATATATATTATATATATTATATATATATATATATATATATTAATTACAAAGAATGCACAAGGTGTTGCAACCAATAATAGAACATAAAAAAGCACAAATTACTTTGTTTAACTAAATCCTGTAAGGTTATCTAAGTTTTGTTGACTTATCTCTCATGCATCTGTTCTTAGTGGCGAAAAGACGCAATGAAGATAAAGACTGAAAAAGGAAAAAAAAAAAAAAACAGACACCTAGAAAGAGATCGTAAAATAACCATATCCATAACATAATATATTAGATTTGACATCTAGGACCTACCGGGAATAGGAACGACATTATTCCCTTGATGTAAGACCCAAGCAAGAGCCAGCTGCGCGCAGCTGCAGCGATGCTTCTCAGCCAAGTTCTGCAAACGAGCGTACAAAGTCTTGTTCTTTTCCAAATTTTCTCTACTGAAGCGTGGATGTAAGGACTAAAAGAAAATGTCAAGTGTTAGTACTTCAAAGTGATCTGCTCCAATTGGCATAAAATTAGCTAATCTTTATGCGTACCAAGACCGAATTCTCAGAAAGGCTTTCTACAACAGCCTTCCCGGCAAAAAAACCACTTCCAAGAGGACAGTATGGAACAATTCCAATGTCAAGTTCTCTGCATAACAAGTAAAGCTATCAGTGACTACAATATGACTTAATGCTGCTCCTAAGGTGAATATGACAACACAAAAACAAAATAAATTCACTTTTCCCCTCGGCGCATATCCAGATTTTAACCATAAATTTAAGAAAGCAATCTACTAGTTTCTCCCTTTCTTAAATAGTAAAATAAGTAATATTCCACCAGTGTTTCAGTCATAGATGAAATGAAGCAGGTTACAAGAATTTTCAGTATGAGTAATTTTCTCCATATTATGACTTATGAGGAGCTATGAAAAGAAGAAAGAATTTTAAAATGTGACCAGTCCTTTTGCCCTTAGAAATACTACAAGTTTCTTAGACATATTTACTCCCATAATTGCATTAGTTGTGATACGAGAATAATGCATGAAAGAATTCAAGAGTACATATGAGATACTTAGAACCCATAACGAACATCGCACGTTCAAGAGAGACCACTCCATTTGGATATTTCATCCATGCTCTAAAGTAGATCCAAGTAAAACACAACATACTTGCAAAGTGGGACTATCTCTTCTTCGATATCTCGAGTCCAGAGAGACCACTCCATTTGGACGGCTGAGATGGGATGCACAGCATGTGCTCTTCTGATTGTCTCTGGGCTTGCTTCAGATAGCCCGATGTACTTCACCTTTCCCTCGTCTACCAACTTCTTTAGCTCTGTCATCTATAACATCCATGAGCAAGAAACTCATTGTTATTCTCATATGTATTTCAATAAAAAATAATTAAAAAAAATAAGGAACTTACTGTATCCTCTATGGGAACAGTTTGATCAATACGATGTACATAATAGAGATCAATGTAATCCACCCCTAGGCGCTTCAAGCTTGCTTCGCAGCAAGCACGAACATACTCAGGCTGGCCATTAATCTTCATTCCAGTAGCGGTAAATCCAGCAATCCCAAATTTTGTGGCCAATTGTATCTTTTCACGGGGAAGTTCTTTTAAAGCCTGCAACTCTCAATTTTTCTTATCACTATCAATTGATACCACAAAGATAATTATAAGAATGTAATTAACTGATCTGCTTTATGCAATTGTCTTTTAGTTTTAGGCCAAGTGTTGATTAATTTTTCATAATATCTCGGTATCTAGTGATCAAAACATGATCTGAGGCAAGATTAACCTTCCCAATCATGATCTCATTGGTGTGTGGCCCATAGCAGTCTGCGGTGTCGAAGAAGGTGATTCCTTTGCCAAAGGCGTGCTTAATGATGGCTATCCCAGCTTCTTCGGTGAGGGGAGTGTTGTAAACTCCAGCAAGACCCATGCATCCATATCCCAACTTGGATACCTGAATTTTACCATTGCTCTATTAGAGGCCACATGAATTTTCTTTGCCAGACATCAAAGAATTTTTCAGGCCCGGTGAACAGCAACGAGGTTGATATGCTACTACTGAGACACCCATTTCATGGATTCTATATTGGATAAGTAAATTACAACTTTGTCATTTCTTATTAGAAACGAATCAAAACCATTAAATTCCCTACGAAGGGAGCTTAAAAACTTATCAGAAGGAAAATGAAAGCATTGCAAAGAACATTTAATTAAATTACAAACCAAATAAAACATCAAAAGAAGATTAATTTAGAGAGAAAACCTCAAGTCCTTGGCTTCCCAATTTCACTGTTGGGATTTTGATTTCCTCCATTTTAGTCTCCTGTTGAAGGCAAAAGCTCAGACTTTTTTTTTTTAATTTTTGCAAACAAAGCTATGATTACTGGCTAGCAAGCCTGCTATTAACGTGCTTGGTGAATCTATTATTATAGCCGACTAATGTATCACGAAAGGAATTGTCGTTCACTGCAGACATCAGATCAGATGTAACTGTTAGGAACTACATTATTAGCCGGCTAATGCGTCACGATTCACGAAAACGTAGTCGTTTAAATGAATTGTCGCCGCTGCTCATATTCAACGAGTAGTCAATTCGCTGATGATGCTGAGCCGGACTTTTGTTTTTTTTTTTTTGGATTTTTACGTATCAGCTTTCGTTTTCGTTTTTCGAACATTTCAGTCCATAAAAATATATTTTTAAGGACTAATTTATTTTTTTTTTAAATTAGAAAATGAATTGTCGCCACTACTCATATTCAACGAGTAGTCAATTCGTTGACGATGCTGAGTCGGACTTGGGATTTTTTTTTTGGGACTTTTGCATATCAGCCCCCGTTTTCGTTTTTCGTGCGTTTCAGCACCCGAAAACGTATTTTCAAGGGCTAATTTGTTTTTTTTTTTACAAATTAGCCTCCCGAAAATACGTTTTCGGTGGGTGATTTGCGAGTCCCCAAAAATAGGAGGACTGATACGTAATTTTTTCTTTTTTTTAATATAATATTATTTTAATAAATAATTATTTTTTAATTAAATTTTGATATTTATAAAAATAAAATTGGAACACCTGTTAAGCAGGCGACCCTTGCCAACGTGGCATCCGTCCGCCGGATGGCATGCCAGGTAGGCGAGGGTCACCTGTTAAACAGTCGACCATACCTCTTCACCTAACCCACACCCAACTCCTTCCCTTCTCTTCTTTTCTTATTTTTCTTTCTCCGCAAGCTCCATCGACATCTCTCCTATTTTCTCCATTTTTCATCTCAAAATTCTTTTTTTTTTGCAATATTTTATAGATCTAAACTACTTATAGCTAGATCTTTAAAGTTTCAAATGGATTTTAGAGAGATACGGTATATTTACGAATCCTCTATGATTTTGAAATTTAAATTTTAGATCTATAAATTTCTATAAATGTGCTTGAATTTGAATTATAGATCTAAATTTGTATAAGTTGGTAATATATTTTGACAAAATAAAAAATATTTTTGTGTATATTGTAGAAATACGGTATAAATATACGTATAATACACTTTATAGATTGTATGAAAAATTTAGATTATGTGTAACTCAATTTAGTTAGATTTTTTTTTTAATTAATACTATTTATATAAAAATATTATTATGTGTATAAATAAACTAGTATGTTAGTAGTTGTTGGAGCCGGGGTAAACCCAAGAGGTGAGGTGAATTGGATTTTTTTATAAAAAATAAGATAATCACTTAATAAAAAACAATGATACACTTACACTAAGCAAGTAAATAAGAGTTTAATCAATAGAATCAAACACAAGATTTTTGTAGTGGTTCGGCAATCGCCTACGTCCATGCTCCATTGCCTTTTCCTCGATGTCTTGGTGCTCCACTAACCAATCGATTTACGGGTGTCGATCAAGCCGTTACAATCTCCACTTTTCAGGGCCGAAGTGGACAACCCTACAATATCTTTTTTCCTCTTTTACGGGCAAGAGGAACCTCAGAATATAATTAAAAATGAATGAGTGAATAAACAATATAACCCAACCCCAATCTCCTTATTAGATGCATCTCAAAGAAATAAGGGAGATCAAAGGGTCTGAATTTAAGTTTGTAAATGTGGCTCAAAATCACTTTAAATGAGTGTACAATCACTTACAGAACTCAAGAATACAATAGAACAGTTGAAACGTACCGAATGGAAGTAATTGGATATGTATATGCTACTCTCAACAGATAGAATAACGGCTAACTTACTCAGATTATCGGTCAACCAATCCATGTTACGGTCGACCGAAAACGCTCTCTGTCTAAACTAAAAAATTCATGCATCGCAAGTATCGGTCGACCATAAAATCTATCGGTCGACCGATAGTTCATATGTAGGCACGGCATGTATTTTTTAAATTATCGGTCGACCAATAAATGTTCTCTATTCAGGCTATGTTTAAGAAAAAATAATCTTTTATATTATAAATAAATTTAGCCCCAAATCATTTTTAATAGATGAGCCACACCAAAAAAACTTAGTTTAGAACCTTAGATGATTAAATATATCACTCACAAAAAATAGATACAAAATTTTTTTGAGTGCTCGGAGTTGCGCCTCTTTGGTTGCATCTTCAAAATAGTATCCAAAAGTTCCGATTGCTTTTCTCCATCATTTTGTGGTCCATTGCGTTGTTATAATCATTTTGTCTATCCACGTTTGTATCTGGTGTTTGACATTCTACTTTGAGCTTTGGCGGGACATTTCCACCTATGCTTCAAATACTTAATCAACATGTTAATAATACTTTAAACTTTATTATCATCAAAATCACACTAGATACAACAGTAGTATATTGTAATTTAAGTTGTAATATCTTAATTGTAGATTTTGTATATTACAATGTATATGCTGGTATGATCGTTGATACCTTCGGCTCTCCCGAAATCTCTTTTCCGTCCCAAAAAGTAACCCCATTTCTAAATTTTGGTTTTAGCACCTCCACCCTTCAACAATCGAACCTGAGTTCTAATACCACTTGATCTGGACAATATTGTTGGGCTTAAAAACCATTACTATTAGAGGTCTATCAAGTAGAAGGCTATAAAGGTATTCTATATGGATCTTGAAAAGAAATATAATATATAAGTATTTTTTTTTCTATATTTCTCTCTCACCAAATGTAAAATACATATATATTTATAAAAAAACATGTGGTCAACCAAATGAACACACACAGCTATAATGCTCTCTTATATATAATAACTCTCATAATTCTCTCTTAATTATGCCTTATAACCGTCACCCTTTGATTTTCCACCTATTAGTGTTTCGGCTCTCGGTCTTTTGACCTTTGATATTCATTCGATCTTAATTATTCATATGGCTCGATCTCAGCTAAATCTTACCTCGGCCTTGAATATACTTTTACATTGGTCTCGGCTGAGTCTTGCCTCATGTTATGATTTTACTTAGACCTCAGCTATATTTCACACCTTGACCTCGACTGTCTCACCTGAGCCTCGATAACGTGGACACCTCAACCTCAATCTTAACTCATCTCAGCCTCGGTCTCATCTTACCTCAACCTCGCTAACGTAAACACTTTCTCATACAGCCGATTTTCTTCAGCCAAGAAAACTTTCTGTCAAGTGTTAACGATCTATACTGACAGAAATCACAGAAGAATGTTTTCTTTCAAATATATATTTTTTAATAAAGAAAAGAAAAGAAAAGAAAAAGGAAAGAGCATGCATACGACATACTTTTGATACAGGAAGCCACCAACAAAATATGAAATTACTGCACTGAAGCAGAACATTTGATCATAGTAAGGGCTATAAAAGAAACAAAGGCATAGTCTTCATCTCACTAAGAGGCAGCAGAGGTCTGTCTGTCGTACATACATATGGATGCAGATATAGATGTTTTGCTTGCAAGTAGAAGGTTCTATTTAACAAAAAGAATGAGACGAATACATCCTGTAATTTGTTATATACAGTTAATCCCGTTTCGAAGGCAGCAGCTCAAAGATCGAATGGAGTTCACTCGGTTCTCCATCAGTTCCAAAAATATACAATGCATATTCTATACATCTAGTTTGTCGAAAGAAGCATCCTGCTGTAGAAAGAAATAATTTTAGGGAAACGAATGAAGCATCAGAGAGTTAATCCGTAATGACTAATTTATATTCACAGTATACTATCAAATCGACATGCAAAATAAATGAATACTTGGAGAATATAAGAGTTCTCTCCAAATAACATTGGCATAAGTTATAAAGCATATATCAACATAATCGTTGAGGATATTTAGAGATTCATATTTTTGTACTTCTACATACTTAACGTCTGAAGAATCATGTTATAAGCAGTTTCTTGGAAAACAAGTTAGAGGAAGTTTGCAGTCGATTGTGGACATATTAATTGCCTAAAAAAGTGAGACTGTATAAACCAGCACGAGTGTAGAAGTAGAAAGGCAGTACAAAATCCAGCATAAGGTCACAAACAATACATGTTAGTGCTAACATGCATACATGTTGACATATAAACATATATACACATACACGTACTCAAACTCATGCATGGGTTTATCCTTTTTATTCATTACTTTTCTATGTCGTCATTCTCATTTGCCAACATAGAAGTCACTGATAAATGTGTGATAAACTGAATCAAAACAAAGTTTCTGCAATCTTAAGAATCAGCAATTCAATGCAAACTTTAATAGAATTAACCACCAAGATATTCGTCATAGGAATAAACATTAAACAAAGCGTTTAAGGTACTAATATTTTCAGAAAATTTCGTTAACAAGAAGAGATAACTTACATCTTTATTTACAGGGACTGGAAACAAATTAATAGCATCGGGATCAAATGTGAAGCTGCAGAAAAGAAATATGAATTCATAACATCTGCATAAAAATCTGAATACTAAAAGTTGAGCATCTGAAAGTCCACAAAAACAATAGCAAACTAGCAAGTGCATACAAATTCTGAATTACTGTACAAATTCTGCATTAGAGAAGTGGTGAAGAGCTTTTTATTTATAGGCAGATAGGCCACCTTTGTTGGCTAACTAAAAACCTCTTAATTGCAAACTTGTAACTATGGACCAACATTTTTCTCAACAGTTTACCCAAAGAGACCAACAAGGACGATTATATATGTAGAAAGTGCAACACGTTGATGAACAGTTCATGATAATAAAGAAATACACTTGTCATATGAGCTCAGAAGAAGCCTAATAAGGATCATGAACTTTAGACCATAACTTTTAGACCTAGTAAGCAAAGAACGTTGTCCCTTAACAGGGTACACTTGAACAACAAAACTTCTCGCTCCAGCTTGCCTGAGCATCCTCATCCCATCCACACACACAATTAGCAAAAATAGCTTCCAAAGGCAAAGGAGGAGCGCGAAGCTGCAGTCAACCTTCAATTGACCAAGCACAAAACTGAAAACGCATATACACACGACGCTTATGGAAATTAAAGTAGCAAATGGTCTAAGGGCCAAAACCATAACTGAAAGTGATTCCTGCTCCGGTTCCACTTGAGGTAAGGGTTTGTCTTGTTGGTTAAATGTTTAGTCTCACAAATGCCTTAGGTAGCGTAGTATCTGCATTTTATTGCTTTGCTAGTGCGAAGCTTATGAAGTCTCTATATACAAGTCTCCTTTTCGCTAATTATCAATGTCATCTCTATTCTCCATACTTGAAAAAAACCCTGTACAAGTTTCCTTTCATCCAATTCTCTATTCACACCAGTACGTCGTACCAAGGATCAAATAGGAAATTGTCGAAATGCTTAATGAGTAGAGAATGATCAGAACTGTTGCTGATGTAAAAGACAACAATAAGTCTTTGCTTACTTGTTTGATAGAGCCAGCTGCCATACATACGGAATGAAGAACTCCTCAGGATGACTTTCTTGCTCGTAAGTAAAACGTAATTGAGTAAACATCTGTTTAACAAAAAAAAAAAAAAAAGGTTTGTCGAAAGAGAAAATTTCTGAGTTAATGATTTGGAAATGACATTCAACTGGAGACTAACCTTCATGCCGTCACCTCGCCATGACCTGCAATTTATAATAATCACTTGGAGAACTTTGTCCACTGACCATTCACCGTCTAGTTGTTGCATATCCATGCGGCTGTTGAAGAAGTCCAAAACCTAAATGACACGAATGCCAAAAGCATCACCAACAAACCAAATGAACAATTAAAAGGAGAAAAGAAGCAGATAAAATTAAAATAGCGACAGCTATAAAGTGCAATGGATACAAAGGATGGTGTTGACATAGTTCCCAAATTATATGCATGCATAGACGTGTAAATATGAGATACAAAATATGAAAAGGTTTGCCTACCAAATACATGTTCTCTATCAGCTCATGGAAGCGAGGATGACTCTTAAAAGGTTGAAAAATCTCTTGTCTGTGCATTATGGCATAAACAACCTGTCCGAAAACAAAAATGTGTGCATAAGATGCTTGTGCTATCTGAAAAAAGAGCAAGCAAGATTTGAAAATCCATCAAGTACCTCGGGATTGCGTGGTAAAGCATAAGCAAGAATTGCATTTATGATCTCAAGAACAATCCTAAGGAAGTCTGTGTAAATATGAAGCTCTGCTGACTGCAAGGCAACAAACTCAATGTTTGGAACTTTGAAGAATCCAAGACTATATCAAATTAGATCAAGTACCACATCCTCTGCAATGTTGGCTGCCACTTCAATTTGACTGTCAGTAACTTTGAGTATTTTATTATTTTTTAGCTCGGCAAGTTTCATATACCTGTAAAAAATAGTAAGGAAAAAATGATTCTTTTGGACAAATAGCTGCATCCGTGTGCAGGGACACAGCCGGTTCAATATGAAATTCGTAAAAAAACATGCAAAACACAAACCTTAATGTGGTATTTGGTTTTCAATAAAAGAAATAATGGCTATTACGTAGTTATGTTGGAGCAAAATAACTACTGTTGCTATTACATATTTCTGTAAGAGCCAATATTTACTTGGCATAAACATTGTCTTTTCCTATTTATAAGAAAAAATCCTTACATTTAGGAATTTTGCAAAATTGGACTATGATGCTCAGTTAGTTATTGGCAAAATTTGGCCCCGTAAATCATTCTAATAGATAATTTTCCCTTAACATTAAGTTAAAGTGTTCAGCAGATGTTCCCAAATAAAATGAAGTGTAGAGATATTCAAAAATAATGTCAAAGCGTTAAACATGTGTTTTGAGAGATCTAACATGTTCTGAGGTGTTCATAAAACATGGAAACACTTCTGAACACCTGGGAACATCTTAGAACACCTGCAAAATATATTTAACAATAACTTTGGACATGTCTAACACTTCAGAACAATCAAAGCACCTTAGAACTCCCGCTGAACACTTTAACATTATTTCCAACATAAAGGGCCAAATAATCTACTGGAGTGATTTGGGGGCCCATTATTCCGAAATTGACTAGGATGTCCAATTTTGCAAAATTATGATATCTGGTCCTAGTTTTGCAAATTATCCCTACATTTTACTACCAAACTACCATTATCGTCACATAAAGTATCATTTTATCCTTCTAATTCTTCCATAATTCATAAACCATCTAATATGGTACAATATCAGCATACAACCTGACATATTATGACTTTATCATAACCTAATCAATTGTTACTAACTTATTATAAACTAATGTCACCTTATTTACCATTAATCTGGCTGAGGATTATATTATTATATATCAAATCTAATGTAATACTATCTTCATTGGGTATCCTAGTGATATCTTATTTAAAGGAGGATTAATTGGTTAATCTATCAACAAATACCTTGATTTAGTGATCAAGAACACTTGTACCCGACAGTTTTAATCTCACATGTTAAATGTATATTTTTTTCTTATGAACAAAATGCATAAGATAGACTTTTAATATCTACTACAATGACATAAGAAACAACACAATTCCTACTACTCACATAGTACACGCTTGCCTAATAACCTATTGGGCATAAATTAGCCATATTTGTCACAACATGTTTCATTTCCAAACATGGCGTACGGTAAACTTAGGAACTTATATTTAGATTTCCAATTGAATCAAATCCAAAATAAAGCTTAAAAAAAAAAGCAACATACTTTCGTGAAAGCATATCAAAAAGGCTAACCAGCCTCTGTGCAGCATAAGCACTCAACCGATGCACATGAGGTGCCATATTCGCTAAAATGGCAAGACAGTTCGTATGAAGATAGATATCCTGTAAATGTGAAAAATGTCACAAGACTTCAGATGTAGGAAGCTTAAAGGATTCAACAACTAATAGGCCTATTAGAATATAAAAAACTGAGGAAAAAAAATAAAGCATTATAAAAGCATTTATCAACAAAGTAACAAGGAGGCGCACACTATGCTACTTAAAGAAAACTTAAGTGTTAAAATAAAAAATTTATATTCCCTACTACACTTGGAAAATCACATTCGATGCTCATAGAAAGAACATATCATTTGGGGGAAAAAAACATAAATGTCGTTAAAGTGCAGAAAACCTTCCAAGGGCACTCAGAGCAACTGGTAAACAGCCGCCTCGAGAAGTGACAAGTGCCAGATTTGAATCCCACTGGCGCCCTTCGAAGGGTGTGAGGAATCTTATCCCACTGCAATCCATGGAGGATAAGACGGGCATACAGGCCTGCCACACATAAAAGTCTAGGACTCCTTGGTCGATGGAAAATGGGCCGGTACCACCCGTGAGTTTGTCACCTCTACAGATCGATGGTTGGATTCCACATGCTAATCTAAAAAAAGGGTGAGGTTTATAAAGTCCCCTAGTTTTTATTCTAGCAATCAATTCACAACCTAAGCAGATGGATCACTCAACAACTGTTCAACCCTTCCTTTTCATGGAGAAATAAGCACATACCCTTTCCACGCCAATAATCACCACCCCACCTCACCAACCACCATGACTTTCCATGGACTAGGATGATATGGACATTCTACAAGAAGGTATATTACGACAATCAGAATTCCTGAATGATTAATATTTCTGCTGCATTTGAAACTTAAGGAACTATCAACAGATGATAAATGGCTTTGTGATTTCATATTGTCATTGCAACTTTATGGTGCAGTCATAGAAATAAAATGATGTTATAATGGCTGACAATGTACATTGCTAGAAAAGTAAAAAGTGGATATGCAACTGAGAAAGCAAGGCTAGCCAACACATACCTTCAGCTTCGATAGATTATATTTCACAGTCCTTATCAAAATTACAACCACAAGAGATCCTAAAGATGTTTGATGAAGTAGCCTTTCCTGATACCATGGAACATTTGGGAGCACCTTGAAATACAATTTCTCACCAGTAAACCAGAGATGAAAACAATATGCATGAAACCACAAGTGATTATAAGTTTATAATTACAGATGGATTAACAGTTTTTACCAGCTTATGAATGCTTGCATTGAAAGATGAATCCTGGCTGAGAATAAGAAGGATAACTAGCAACATATAGATTTGATTGGACGTCTTCTCTGAAGCGTTATACAGGGTCTCCAAGATTGGCAACAGCTGCAGATTTCATTGCAAAATAAGGAACTACTCTTGAATCCAGAAACAATACGATGCGGAATTGGAAATCAACAAAATTATAAGTTCTATCTAGAAAGCAAAAGCTCTATCAAACATAGCGCAGGAATTTCATGTAATGTCCAAGACATGTTCCCCAATGTTTTAGTTAAAATGTCAAACAAAAAGTCGTAAAAAGTTATTACTTGACCTGCAAGCTAAAACAATTCTAGAAAGCAAAAGCTCTATCAAACATAGCGCAGGAATTTCATGTAATGTCCAAGACATGTTCCCCAATGTTTTAGTTAAAATATCAAAAAAAAAGTCGTAAAAGTTATTACTCGACCTGCAAGCTAAAACAATTTGAGGTATAACAAGTGGACTGAATTATTCTTCAGGCCTATTTGTTTGAAAAGGAAAATGAGAGAGCGGTAGCAAGTGAAAAATTGGGAAAGTTGAACAATCATTTTCCGTGTTTACTCCAGAGGATAAAGAAAAAATGTGATTTTTCCCGTTTTTTATTATCTGTATAATTTGCACTTTTCAAGCTTTCCTGCAAAAAACTAGAAAGTGGAATGGAAGTAACTATTATTAACTTTTAATAATAACTTTTAGTAATCATTATTACTAGTAATAGTTAGTATAATCAAGGTTTTCCGAACTCCAGACGTGCAGACCGTGCTGTTTCGACCATGCCGATGATAAAATTATTTTTTAATATTTTATTAGATTTTAAAAGTTATTTTTAAGATTTTTAATTAAAAAAATAAATAAATATAAATAAAACAGTGGTCACGCGCTCTGCACAAAATCACTTAAGTCGCTTCGCGCGACCGGCACCAGCCAGTTGTACCGGTGCGCACAAAAAAAAAAAAAAAAAACCGCCGCACCTGTGCCGGCGGCCCGGCACCATTCCAGTGCTGGCTCCGAAACGTTTCGGTCGGCACAAGGTGTGCCCACAGAAACGTCGAACCTTGATAATAATACGCATTAATATTATTAAATTTTACAACTCCACAAATATAAGGATCAATAAAACTTAATTCAGTTACATGTAGTAGTTAGCAAGAACTATTTAGTGTTACAAAATGATTAAAACAACTATATATTATAAAATAAATAATTATTAAATATAACTATTTTATTAAATATGTACCACATTGTCATCATTTTTCTATTAAGAAGTACTTTTTTCACACTATTTCCATCCTACTTCACATCTCCAAGTAAATGAAAAATTCAACCCCACTTCTTCACACTTAAACGAACCCTTCGATAAATAGAACTCATAAAGGCAAGGGGATGGACATTCCCATATAAGTTTACTCAAATTATCTTAGAGTTCGCTACCAAAGTCTCACCTACCTATATTACTACAGTGACGGTCCATGCATACACAATAAAACTGGTGAACCTATATTCTTTCACATTTGTAAGACATGAAGACCATTGATACTCTTAAGGCCTGCCTCTTTGAAAATTCAGCCATAATGCTTACTTGTCCAACTTGAAGTATATTATCTCTGCCTTATCTCTGCTCAGAACACGAGGACTAATAACAAGGTGAAATTAACAAAATACCAACCAGGAACACGTGGAATTATTTTCCATCCTACAAAATAGCAACTTTATCTTCTATTAAGATATGACAAGTAACTATTTTGTTGCAACCCAAAGGGCTACACTCGTGTTTAGCCTAAACTCAAATTCTCAGGCATAATCATGTTAGTAATTAATATTTTCCGGAAAGATTTAAGCAAAACTGCATCTTCTTTAGGACAGGGTCAAATACGTACCAAGGTATCGAGATCGGTTCGTACTAAAACATACTCCAGAAAATCGGAGTTTCCATGCACCATGGAATAAAGTAGGAGGACTGAACTTTCACTGGACAAGGACCTGCAGTTAGTAAGAAAAATAAGTCTAAGCTAGCAGAAGAATTCCAGACAATCTTTCCACACAAGACCACACGTAGGTAGCTGTACATCTATAAACATTATATATGAACATTTCAAGATGTGTAGATGCTATCTGAACAAATTCCAGCAACATGCTGTTCAGAACACTAACAAGCATTTTACTTGCTCATGCATGAAAAATTGAGCTGCTGTTCCATCAGTGCAAATACAAAGGCATCGTAAGTTACTAAACAAAAGTCTGTAGCTAAAGTCTGTTGTAACTTGTTACTATTATTAATACAAAAAATAATGTGAACCCAAAGATATTTGTGTTAAAGATATTAGTTACCTAAAATATAGGATTTCTAAACTAGATAGATTTCCTATTACTAGGTTTCTTATTAGTTAGATTTCTTACCGTTGCTTATACTTTCATTTCTTGATCTCTCTCTTAGTCTATAAAAGAGGCAGAGATCTATCAATAAGAATATGCAGAAATTCTTTTCTATTGTTCTAACATGGTATCAAGAGCAGGTTCACAAAAACACTAGTTTTTTGTGTCATCTTCTCCCATCGCCCAAACCCTTTTTGCCCTCCTCTCCACCACTACTGCCAACTAAGCCACCACATTGCCACCTCGCAGTACTCGCGGTACTGTTCATGGTGAACAGTATGCCGGAACATTGTTCATCATGGACAGTATGATTGATGTTGTACTAAATTTTTAAGCCTCCATATATGTGTGATTATACTATGTGATTGTGCCTAGCTATTGTCTGCACTCAAAACTATTGTGCTCCTAATTCTCTACTCCCTCTATATCTATGTTTATATACGGTTGATCTTGTTTATGGCCGCCTCCGATCATAAGGTGCCCGTAGGTACTACAATAAAACTCAATGGTACAAATTACACTCTATAGGCACAGGCATTCTGATTGTTTCTTGGTTCGCAAGGCAAGATGAATCACATTATGTCCGCTACTGCTGAATCAACTACAATTCCTTTACCTTAGCCTTACTGTTTGATCGATGCACAAGATGCATCCTCTCATGTCACTACTTATCCCTTACAGGTGTACGCTCGGTGTCCAATGCAGACTCCTCTAGCTCAGCTAACCATCGATCTTCAACACTCGGAAGGAGAACCAATCTCAATCCAGGTATCTGATCTCGACATTCCAATTGCTCTTAAAAAAGGTACTTGTACACGTACAGCTCATCCTATCTCCAACTTTGTTTTATTTGATCGTCTTAGTTCTTCCTTTCGTCGATTTGCCTTGTCGTCGTCTTCGACTTCTATTCCCAGAACTTATCAAGAAGCACTAGCACATCCTGTCTGGAAGCGAGCCATAGAAGAGGAGATATCTGCCCTCACTTCTCGGGGCACTTCGGAGCTAGTACCTTAACCTACTAACTGTGATGTTGCATGTCGCTGGGTGTTCACTGTCAAGTATCTGCCTAATGGATCGATAGATCGGTACAAGGCTCGCCTAGTTACAAAGGGTTTTACTCAGACATATGGCGTAGATTACTTTAAGACGCTCTCTCCTGTTGCCCGACTAAATTCCATTCGGGTTTTATTCTCAGTGGCTGTAAACAATGATTGGCCAATGTACCAGCTTAATGTAAAGAACACATTTCTCTATGGTGATCTTTCTGAGCTAGTTTACATGGAGCAACCACAAGGGTTTGTTGCTCAGGAGGAGAACAAGGTCTGCAGACTCAAAAAGGCTATTTATGGCCTCAAACAAAGTCCACGTGCCTGGTTTGAAAAGTTCGGCCAAGTTGTTACTGTTATTGGATTCTATAGGAGCCATGCAGATCACTCTGTTTTTATTCGTCAACGACCATCCGGTATGATTATTTTGATTGTGTATGTTGATGATATTCTTCTCTCTGGAAGTGATAAGTATTGAAGAAATTAAACATTATTTGAGGCAGCATTTTGTGACAAAGGACATGGGTCAGCCCCATTATTTTCTTGGCATAGAAGTTGCTAGAAGCAAACATGGTAATGGTATTGCTTTATCTCAGAGAAAGTATACTCTAGACCTCCTTGAAGAAACCGGTCATTTGGAATCCAAAGCAATTGATACACCAATGGACCAGAACTAAATATAGACGTCTAGTTGGTAACCTTATATTTGATAGTAACTAGACCTGACATTTCTTTTGTTGTGGGTATGATCAGTCAGTTTATGGAAAAACCTAAACAGTGCCACTGGAAAGCTGCTTTGAGAGTTCTAATGAAAATCAAAGGAACTACAGGAAAAGATATTATATATAGTCGTCATGGACACTTAACATTGAGGCTTACTCTGATGCTGACTATGCTGGCTCTAAAATAGATCGAAAGTCTACCTTTGGTTATTGTTCTTACGTGGATCTAGTTGCTAGATCCAATGCTGAAGCTGAATACAGAGCTATGGCTCAAACTGCGTGTGAGATGATGTGGCTAAAATCACTCATCACTGATTTTGGCATTACTTATCAGAAACCTATGACTATGCATTGTGACAATCAAGCTGTCATATTCATTGCAAGCAATCCCGTCTTTCATGAGAGGACAAAGCATATCAAAGTAGACTATTATTTTGAACGTGAAGCTGTTTTGAGCAAGAAAATTTGTACTTTATACACTCGCTCCGAGGATCAAACTGCTGCTATGTTCATTAAACATCTTAGCAGTAGGCGTTTTGTGCATTTATGTAACAAGCTGGGCATGGTAGACATATATACTCCAGCTTGAGGGACAGCATTAAAGATATTAGTCACCCAAAATATAGGATTTCTATACTAGTTAGATTTCCTATTATTAGGTTTCCTTATTAGTTAGATTTCTTATCATTGCTTGTACTTTCCTTTCTTGATCTCTCTCTTAGTCTATAAAGAGGCAAAAATCTATCAATAAGAATATACATAAATTCTTTTCTATTGTTCTAACAATTTGCGTACTACGTAAGCTTATACTTTGATGAGCAGCTTAACTATCTGTTCCATTATAAAACTCCAGCCAAAGAATCTACTGAAAGGAAGATCTAGATCTTGAAAAATACTTAAACAACATCCACCAAGTCATCCAACAATCCTATTAAGCTAACTACTAAGGTCAGATCCATGTCACTTGATTTACATCCAAAGCAACTGCCCTATTCAGTAAAAATTAAAAATTGTTGTCAAATCAAATTTCAGACTTTCAAGGTAAGTCTCAGATGTAACACAATGGCACATCCAAAATAAAACATTTAATTAGTCGGGGCACCTTTGCAGATTCTTCACCAGTCACCACTAACAATTTGTCATAGAGATATACTCTTTAACATGTCATTATCAAACCCAAACCACAAGCATTGCTAAGCACGTCCAGGCCAAATTTCATAAACCTCAAAACATTCCAGTGAACTAAAGCAATTCATTTTTGTCATCTGAATCACTTATTATTACTTCTCCTTTGCATATCTTAGCATCTTGACTTCTTTGAATTTGTAAGTGCTTGAGTTAACTCTTTCAATATATGGCATGATATTTGGTAAACGTTTTCAGGGAGCAACCACCTACTGTGTGGCATTCTTGAGGGCTGAGGGCTTCATTATTTCATCATACAGATACTAGATACTAGCTCATAATTAATAGAAGAACTCCATAGACCATCTTCTTAAGATAGTATGTTACATCCGCCTTGCCATTTTCTTACGATAATGCAGCTAACATTTAATTTAGTTCCTTACGTCTTTATTAGAAAGAAAAGACAAAAAGAAAGATAACGAAGGCATAAAATCCACAATCTAATATTATTCACTTTGCATAATTCAAAATAAGTTATCCTAGTTTCCTACAATGTATATATTTCATGCAGCAAGCTACTCTGGTTAGTTAGATGACTCTTTATGCATACCTTCATTAGATGATAAAATAAATAAATGGAAATACTCTTAATGAATGAGTAAGATTGCAACTCCTGTCCAAGTACACTGATAGATCCTAGCAGCAGGACTTAGAGGGCAAATGTTTTACAAGCTAACTACTTAAACCAAGATTTTTCGTGCCGTACCATGCCGAATCTCGGTAAATTCCATACTCGCGACGTGCTGAGCAAGCTGTGCCGACTGTAACGTCTGTTATTTTTTTTAAAAAAATAAAATAAAATATTTATTAAAAAAAATTGAATTTTGAAAAAAAAAAAAAAGTTGTTAAAAAAAAAAGGGTTGTACATGGGCTAGCACCATGGACAGCTGGCTACAGGCAGCTTTAATTAAAAGCTGCCTGCAGGGCAACTTCAAATTAAAGCTGCCCCTTTTAATCAACAAAACAATGAAAAGCTCCATCCTCGCAAAAACAAAAGGATAGAAAGAGAGAGAGGAGAGAGAGAGGGAGATATCACGGCGGGCGGAGGCGGCAGCGGTGGGCGACGGTGGTGTCATGCCCTGCTGCTTCTTCCTCTTCTCTGTTTCTCTCTTCTTTTATAAAGGTTTGGTGCCGCCTAAACAACCTGGATCCGACAGTACCGAGCCTTTGTGCCGACCGAAACGACCGAGATGCCAGAACGGCCCCGGCTATGGATCCCGAACATGCTGCCTAGCACGTAAACCCTTGCTTAAAACTGACCATAAGGATCTTCTCAAGTCATTTTCTAACTGAACAATTACCACATTACAAGAGATGTATCATGTACATGAAACACCAAAATAGCTCATGATAAACAAATACAACAAACCATGGTTCGACGTTCTGTGCTGCCCGAAACGTGCTGGAGCCGCCGGCGGAACGGTGCCGAGCCGGCAGCTCCATTTTCTTCTTTTAACTGTCCATCGTGCCGCGAGGAAGACAATGCTGGTAGGTCACGCGCGAGTGACCTAATTCGGGTCCGTGCGGACCTATTTGTGGTCCTCGAGCGTGCGCGGACCATTTGCTTTTTTTTTTATTTTTTTATAATTTATAAAATGTGTTTTAAAAATATATTATAATTAATTTTTATTGTTTAAAAATTATTAAAATATTTTTATTTGTTTCTTTTTATTTTTATTTATTTTTGTGTTTTTTTTTCCATTTTAATTTAATATAAAAAATAAAAATAATATTTTATTATCGGTACGGTCGGCGACACGTCTTGAGATCCGAATTACCGAAACTCGAAACGGCACGACACGGTAAACCTTGCAACAAACTATCAGGAATGAAACATGCAATAGTATAAGATATTATTATTATTGTAATAAAAAATAATAAATACCAACTATATCAGCATGACAACTTTGAAAACTACCGCAACAAAAATAACCAATACTTACAATCCGAGTGTATCAAACAAGGTGGCAAAAGCCAATCTCACAACTGGTCCATTCTGAGCATTCCCCTCAATATCAACACGATCAACTGCAGCAATGTGACAGATATTCAGCTTCAGATAAGCATTTGGGAGAATTAAATTCACTTTGGCAGAAAATAGGCCTTACATTCAATATCCTTTGCGTTTTCCAGTGCCTTACAATATGGATTATCATAAAAGTATGAATTCTCTTTCATGTAAGTAACAGATGAGGGCTGTTCGAATCGGTCACCACTTGAATCATCTACTAACGCGCACTTTCGATAATGACTAAGAATCAGCAGAACAAGTAGGCTGCTGTCCACCAATGGGCTTCTTGTAGTATCTCCACTTGAGCTAATAAGGTAGTTGAAAGTATAATATGGCAGTAGAACAAAATTTGCTGCAATTTGAACCATTGACCATAGATCATAATACAATGCTAGAAATTAAAAACATATTAAACTACCAGTCAAGAAGAAGGTGATAAGACCAATCGACAATACCAAGAAAGGCATGGTGGTACAACAAAAAGAACATAACAACAAAGGTGGGCTGAAGGAGCCACATAAGTTACTGTCGCACTATATGAAAGAAGAATGCATAAATCATTCCATATGAAGGAGTACACGAAATAGCATCAGCATGCTGCATGAACTCGCAAGGGATCTCTCTCTCTCAAATTTTCATTACCCAAGGACCTCCTTCTGTTACAGTTCTTCCATGTGTCAAGAAGGAAGAACAATAACCTTTCCAAATTCTCTCAACATTCTAATTCTTAGCAAATTTTATAGGTGAACCTCTAATATCCAGTAAGAGAAACTTCATTGCTATTTTACTTCTTCACATTGTCGAGCTTGGCCATTCAATTCCCAGATAGCCATTTCATATTATCCTAGTCGAATTCATTATTTAGTACAGCATCAGAAAGCAAGTTTGCAGAAATCAAAAAGTTAAACATAAAAATTTAAGATCTCAGTGGTGTATGTCGTGTAAAAAAGTTTATCTCTGCTGCATGGTTCAAGATGCTTTACTGTGGTATATATGAAATTGAGAACTACTTTTATTAATTGGCAAAAAGTTTAAGTTTACATAGTAGCGGTAAAGCAAATATGATAGAAGACACACAAGAGAAACAAGAAAAACGAAGAGCAAATCACTGTACCAGCAGCAGAACTAACTCTTTGCAAAACGTTAGGCTGGCTTCCTTCCGAAAATACAGGGAGAGCGGACCCATTGAAAGGAACACGAGGTCTAGACATAAAATTCAGCAAAAATCTGCGGACTACTGAAGTTACAATAGCACTTTCCTACAAAAGTGGAAATATAGAACGTTAGAACGTCACTTTTGCTAACATTTCAACTTGTACAAACACTAATATAAAGGAATCATGCATAAATTACCTGAACCATTGCTGCATCTAGGAAGGGGTGCACATCCTTGAGGCCAGGGGATGGCCCAGAGCAAAGCTGAGTTGACATGGCTACGAGCATAAAGTTCAGGAGTTCATGGTGCAGGAGAAATGAATGGGGACTTGCAGCCAGATATAACAGAATATTAGAACCATAACAGGTTGAGTAATATGTTATGAGACGACAACTTAATAAAAGAAAAAGTATACCTTACATCTGATGCACCGATGAAAGAAAGCACACCCCGCATAACAAAATTTTCAATGCTCTGGTCTACAGGAAACAGTGCACTATAATGAGATTTGTGTGCTAGTAATGAAATCCAGGCTAAACATGGAAGAAGATTACCTATAGAAAAAATCGCCTGAACCTGTTCTTCTTCACCGAGCTTCAGATAGAGTTCCTCGAAAGTATCTGTCTTTGCGTTTTCAATGATGTACTTAAGAAACACGGAAGATATATAGGCTGCATTGGTTGATTTAATGTACGTTTCTGGAGACCCAGTAGTTGATGTTAACTCTTGCAAGCATAGGACTAGGTGCACCAGAATTTTTGCCAAATGTCTTGTATGGTAATTGTTCTGGGCTGCCAGTTACAAAGAAACCAATAGTCTGGGGTCAGCCAAATTAAATCAACATAAGATAGTGGTTGTATCATTATGCATATGCTGGAATTCATATCAGCTAGCTAAAATTAGATCTTATCATTTATAGATCCTTCCCACTGTACAATATCAAAAGGTACATAAAACCTTCTTCATTAGAAATATCAAATATACAACAATAATAAGAACAAAGCCTTTTTCCACTGGGTTTCGGCAATATAGATCCTTGCTCAGCACTATGCTCTATTTAGAGCCATGTCTTTACTCAATTAAAGCAAAAATGTGGTCATTTTACAAGTGTCTGCCCACTCTTCATGGAACTTCATCCTTTTCCTCTCAATATCGATCATTTCCAACTCTCCACACCTCCTAACTGGCGCATCAAAAAATCTTCCTATTACTTGTCCAAACCAACTCGAGTGATTTCTTCTCTCTCCATAATCACCTCATTTCTGAACCAGACCTTAATCGTTCGTCCACACATTACCTGTGATTTCTCATTTATTCCAGTGCTGCCCTATACAAAAACATTTAAATTCGACATATCCAATTGAAAGGTTGGTTCCACCCAATAGCTCCCAGGGACGGATCGTAATTCCCTACAAACCAAGCTCTCAAGAGAGCTCCTCCAAACTTCCCAAATTAAAAATTGCAGTTATTTTTGAGGGGGGAAAAAGGAATACTTCACAACTTTGTAGTTGATTTGCTGAAAAATATAATTTGATGTTTCAAACTACAACTTTGGAAGTCCATTAGACACATTTTATGCATTTGTTCAAAAATCATTGAACTACAAAGTTGAATTACAAATAAAGACATATATTCCAGTTCACCAGCTACCAAAAAAATATGGTAGTTTTTTTAACGAGTTGTAGGAGCTTTCCTCCAATCCTCCCCTAGACTCACTTCATGGTGTATTAAACACAAGGATATGTGACTTTCACCATCACGTGATAGGTGTTAAGAGAAGAGTGATCCTAGAAAGGCCCTTTACACTCAATAGTTATGTGTATCTTTAATCAATTTAATTATGTTCTCCATTAGAGTGCTGTGGATGTTTTTATAGTTCAGGAACTCTTATTTATAATCCTCAGACCTCCGCCTATTGATCCTAAGTAATTGTTGAGGACTCATATTACAAGAAAAAAATAACGTTGAAGATGCATGGCCGTATGCCGCCGCATCTCCTCATTTCTTTTTATCTTGTTCTTCAACTCCAAAATGTCATGTTTGGTCAAAGTGCATAAAGCCCTAGCTATATAGCACAAGAAAGAATAATATAATTAAATTTTATTAAATATGCACATATTCATCTCATCTTTCATACTATCCAACCATTGTCGGAATTTGGTGAAGATCATTGTGTTTAAAGTCAAGAAGAGCAACAAGATTTATCAAGTATTATCACTATATGTGGATGATATACTATTAACCAGAAACTATGTGAATTTTTTAAAAGCATTAAGGAATGGTTGTCTTCCATGTATGAGAATGAAGGGCATTAGATGAGAAGATTGTATTTGGGAGTCAAGATACAAGAGATCGCTTCAAGAGATTGTTGAGTATGTCTAAAGAAGTGTACGTTAAAAGAATTTTAGAATGCATTAGACTCCAAGATGAAAAACCCATAGCACTCAAAAATTAAAAGGCCAGATCCTTAGTTGTGAGCAATGTCCTAAAACAAATGAAAAGAAGCGAGAAAGATTGCCGGAGTTATGGGAACAGGAGTGAACACCGAGATCCGCTTCCACGCGAATATGAGGTAATACGAAATCTATACTTGTAGGAACGGCATGCTAGGACCTCATACAACCTTCACTTTATTCCAACAATCACGAGGTAGGGACCTCTTAAACCAATCCACAATCAAACATCCAAATATCAACCATAACAGATACAAACTAAGTCAATTTACTAGTACTTAACATGTATACTACATTCCAAGATGACGATCAGATGCACGTTAACATACCAAAGATTTGGCAAGCTTGCAGCACACGACGTTGGGGCCACTGCAACGTGAGGGGAAGCTCGAGCAGCTCAGTCCAGAACTCGGAGCGAAGAGGGTATGGTTTCTCGCCGATGAACGCGCCGATCAGATGCTCCGCCGTGTCGCGCGGCCGTCCGCGGCCGCGCGGCGTCGAAGCAGCTCCGCCCATTGCCGCCGATCGACAGAGATCGGAAGACTCAGATCTAGATGGGAGATCTTCTGGAAGAATCGACGACAATGTGAGATTGGAGGTCGGATGAAGACAAGCTCATGGATCCCTTTTTTCTTATTCTGATTTATAAGACGAAGACAAGACTTCGAGCGGCAGAAAACGAGTAGATCGGAAGAACAAGAAGAGTATATTGCCCTGTTTTTAAAAAAAAATTAAAAAAAAAAAATCTTAAAATTCCGGTGGCCCCACCTAGCTCTACGGAAGAGACGGCTTTGATTCATGTCAATAATAATGGATGATACATTTGTAATACATGTATTAAAAATAGGGCCGTTTTTTTAAATTTATCGAATCTGTATCTGAAAATATATTTTTAGGGACTGATCCGAAAATCTTTTAAAAATAGGGGCTGATATAAAATTATCCGTTAAAAATAACAATAAAAATAAAATTAATTAAATATAAAAATTATAAAAATATTTTAATTTTGCACTCACGTAAATGTTTTAGTTGAAGAAATAAAATACCAACAGATGAAGAAAGAGAAAAAATAAAATGAAAAAAAATTGACGATTTTATAATTTATTACATTATATAAATCACATAAAATAATAGACGATTTTATAATTAAAATAATTAATTATAAAATATAAGATATTACTAAATCCACCACTTATGTTTAAAAATTATAGTAAAGTACCATCTTTACAAATAAGAGAAAAAATAAATATTGGTAATATTATCAAAGTAACCACATAAATAATTATCAACAATTAAAATAATCATCAAAAAATCTCAAAATGGATCCTTATAGTAGGGCCATACGCTGATAGAGATTTCGAGATGGTTGTTCGATTTACTAGGTAATTTTTGGTGTAATTCTATTAATACAAGTAGGTTTTTTTTTCAAAAATCAAATATTTGCACTCAGGAGATAGAAAAATTATGATTATTTGCAAAAGAATTTTAACATGTACACCAATCGCATACAGTGAATAGAATGCCAGAGCCTCGGGTGTATGGCCATTAGGCCGATTTGCAATAACAGATGCTAGATATCTAAACTTCATCATCCGGAATTGTTTAAAAATCACATCTAAACTATGCAATAGATGTTAGGCTGTGCTTTGGAATGAATGAATTTGAGCTAATTTAGTCAAAAGTCTGGGTCGTCAAGCATAGTTGGTATAAAACAACGTTGGGTTTGTATTTTGTCAATAGAAGTTAGGTTCGTTGAATGGTGTTCTAACTTTGTGTTGGTTGTGTGCCTAACTTGCACTAGCCCTTACAGCCCTCAGCACTTGCCGGTTGGGGGTTTTCTTTGGAAAGCGTGCCCACCAACGCAGGTTTGACTCCTACCGCTGCAGAGGGGAAGTGTTGTCTGTAATGGGAATGTGCCTGCACCGTGTGTTTACTGTGGCTGTAGGAAAGCTGGTGGCTGCGTATTGCAGCACTCCATGTTTGGTCCGGAGACAGATGCCAGGCCGGAGTTTTACTCGCATGCGTGTTTTGGGTCTAAACTGGTTTTATAGGTATCCGTAGAAAACTGTGGTCTGCGAGTTAGCGGAGATTCAGGAGGGATTTCGTTTCTTTATCTCAAAAAAAAAAAAAATGAAAAAAAAAAGAAAAAACTAACTTGCACTAGCCCTTATTAGGCATCAGACAATTAACAGCAACCTTTTAATGTACATACACACATTACGCACGAATATTATCTATAAAACGCTTAATAGATATAACGATGTCACAGCAGCGCAACGATAAGCGGATTTCTCTCACAAGCAAGGTTAGGTGTTCACTCGTCTATAATAAATTCATATTATATTTGTCTCAATCAATTTGCGCTAGTATCATAAATTGATCTAGTACAATTGTCTTCTTTAAAACAACTTTTAGAACTTCTATGAAACTTTTTTGAATGTTAAAAGATAAACTTACGATAATCTATAATTCAATTTTATTTATTTGAGAAATATTTCAAAATTAATATTTTAGATCTACAAAATTTTTAACATATTTAGAGAGTATTTTTAATAAAATTAATTTAATTATTTCAAAATAAAATATTAATATGATTAGGTTAATTTTTTTCAAGTATATTTTCAAAATAATTTTAAAGAACCATAATTACTTAGTATAATAGGATGACCATATCAAATCACCACTCCTATATTAGGTAGGTGAATTATCAGAATTCTGCTATAACCTATCGGGGGTTTGATAAAATCAACGATGTTGCATGTCAAACTATACATCTTCTCGCTTGGGTCGTCCCGCTCTCCCTGCTAATGTAAGATTCCTGAAAAACACCGTCTCCTTTTTTTATGGAGTAAGCGGCATTATCGCAATCCCGTTCACAACTCAGCCCAGAAGGAGATTATGTTTGGGCCTAATAACCAAATAAAATACTACGTCGCAGGTAGGAGATAGACATGCGCGCACCCGCCAGCAGATTTTTTATTGCAGCTGGTAGGACGGGGAGTCAAACTCAAGAGTAATCAGACTTCTTGAGGACCACCCTACTACTGCAACATCCCACAACTTCCAGAAAATACCGTCACCTTGAAGCTTGATTTATTAGCAAAGCACGGCTATGAACGGCCAACCACGGGCAGTCTATTCGGGATTAGTGGAACCCAAATATCCCAGCTTTTCAGCTAACAAACCAACATCTTCATCATCTGTTGTCTCCATTTTCGCAATCATCTAATTCTTCCAGAAATCATCGTTCAGTTCACCTTCTCCTCCATCTTCAGGTTCAGGTTTTTCCTCATCCTTAGACAGGTCCAACGCCAAGCCCACAAACTCGGGGACGTCGTAACATATAACCCTTCAATTTTAGCAGGATCATCAACGTCAGTAACACCGCCACTAGGTCCAGCTTCGATAGGCCGCCTTCGTTTCATTGTAATGGCTTCCTCTAATTCCTTTCTCTTCTCATTCCGCTTAACTAACTGTTGTAAAAAAGCGGGGTTACGCAATGCACGAGCTAAAAACACCATCATATGTTGTTGCTTGTGCTCTGTGCTAAGTAGTCTCTCTTCCAAGGCATGACGAGTGGCTCTTGTGGTCTGCTGCTCCTGCCTCAGTTTAATGAGCTCAGCCATTAGGATGCTCTTGTTCCGTTCTAACCGTTGGGTCTCTGTATCGAGCCCAAATTCACCTACCTCAAACAAAGCCAAAATTTCTGGTTCGGTTCAGGTCGGTATTTTAATAGTTCGGATATATATAATTCGGTTCGGATTCGGTGGTCAACGGGTTGGACCCGAATTATCCTCGCGAGTCACGTTTTAATTAGTTTATGTTGGTTTTTATGTGCTAATTTTTTCTTTTTAAACAAAACATTCATTTTACAACTATTCGGGTCGTCCCGAACCGATCCGAATTTGGTGTTGAATAGAAATAATTTATGTTGTTATTCGAGTCAACCCGAACTTACCCAAATTTTAGTCTGCTCGGGTCGGTTTGGGTTGAAATTAAATTCGGGTCAATTCGGGTCTGAATGTATTTGGTTTGGATCGACCTTAAGAATTTCAGATCGGGTCGGTTCGGTTCAGGTTGACCCAATTGTTCAGCCCTAGGAGTAACTAGGAAGGTTCTTTTTTTTGAGATAACGAAGCGAAATGCTTCCCTGGGTCTCCGCTAACTCGCGAACCATAATTTTCTACCCACACCTATAGGACCATTTTGGACCCAGATACGCGCATGAGAGTAAAATCCCGACTTGGCGTCCGCCCCCAGACCAGACATGGAGTACTGAGAGTTACCCAGCCACCAGCTTTCCTGCAACCGCTGTAAACTCGCGACCATAGACACATCCCCATTACAGGCACCCATGGGATTCAAACTCAGGCGCTCGCTTCTTGAGACGAGCACCCCAGCAGACTGACCTACGGGCGGGGGACCTAGGAAGGTTCTTGAAAGCACTGGAAAGTAGGGATGAGCATTTATGTCATTCTGAACCAATCCAAAATGACTAAAATATGGATTTGTTCGAATTGACTTGAATTGCCACTAGCTCATAAACAGTTATGGACCAAGTGTTTTCACTGTTATTTTTGAAGAAGAATTTAAGATAATAAATTCAGGATAATTTTATCGTCCCGGCGGTGGAAAGGGTAGGAATACATATATTGTGGAGACAAAGAATGCATGGATGAAGGAGTGTGAGGTAGAGACAGAGAGAGGGCAAACCAAGAAAGTTGATAGAGAAATATTTCAATAACCATTGAGTTACAGTTGGTAGCTACTGTCCATTAAGTCTCCTAAGAACCAATTAATAATTTTGTCATGAAGAGAAAAAAAATTCTGGTATAATCCCACCTGATCCCAAATTTCATATCCTAATCCCAAAAGACTTATATTTACTAGAATAGCTGGAAAGTCGATCCGAATCCGACTCGAACCGAAAGGTTAGGTCAGGTCGGGCTTTCGGGTTGGTTCGGATGTTGAATCATAAGCTGAAATATGTTATGAATTTTGTTTACAATAACAGTCATATAGTATAATATATAAATAACTTTTCTAACTATATAAAAAAGTTATTTTTTGATAAAGAAATTTAATATTTTTCCTTTGAGTTTTCCCCTTCCATTTTTTCTATTTATTAGTACAGAAACTAATGTGCACTTTTAGTAGAAAATATTTGAGCCGCCAACTTGTTTTTCTTTCTTTGAGATCATAGCTAATTTCTTTGTCACATATTCACAAATTGATCAAAATAAAAATTTATTTTCATATACACATAATTAGGTATGAAACTCCACTCATGTCACATGGCATTTGTATTTCTATAATATATATATATATATATATATATATATATATATATATATATATATATATATATATATATATATATATATATATGCTATATCGATCAATCAATAATTTCTTTTTTCCACCGCAAGAGATATTTATCATGCTCTTTTGGATACAAGTTGTCATTATTTTTTTATCATTTTTAGATATGATATTTATCACCTTATTTATTTTAATTAATGGTTAATTAAATTTGCAATTAAAAGAAAAATAAACATAGACATTACTGGCCTTTAAACTCTAACGTTACGTTTTGTTTAATATTCAATAAAGATAACATAAATGTTGTAGTGTATTACTAGCTAAGTTAATTTATTTTTTATTGATGTATGAAATACAAACATAGAAAATTTATTAAATTGAAATTAAAGACTGTATATTTGAGATAAACAATTGTTAATTCATAATTTTAAGTAGAACTTAAGGTATACAATTATCAAAAACAAAGAAAAAAAAAAAGATATACTCGATTCATTATTTTAAGTAGAAGTTAAAGTGTATTTTTTTTAAAAAAAAAAAAAAAAAAGATATCATCAATTGTTTTATATATATATATATATATATATATATATATATATATATATATATATATATAATTTAAATAATAAACGCAAGGGGGGCTGCTACGGTGCACGCACCCCCCCCCCCCCTCCCCTCCTTGCGCTATATATATATATGTGTATATATATATATATTAAAATAACATATATTATATATATTAATTAAAATAATAAATAACTGTATATATATATATAATATCTTAATTTTTTAAATATTTTATTTTCAAAATAATTTAAATATTTAAATATAATTTTTTAATTTAAAAAAAAAAAATTTTTCTTTTTCACACGCATCGCGGGTGATATTTCCACTAGTATATATATATATATAATGCCTACCTAGAGAAGTTACATTCGACGCAACTTTTTATGCAAACAAAAGTACTTAAGAACCTACTTGTGGTATCAATGCAGTGTTACAGTATATAATGTTTAGAAGTTAAGACCAAAGTTTTGAATTTTTGAATCCGAGGTCAAATATTTTTGAATTTTGGATACCATCATAGGTAAAGATGAGTGTGAAGATGTGGGGTGGAGATGGAGGAGTGACCCATGGAGGATGGAAGCTCACTTTTGAAGCTTGTGAGTCCATATGCTTCTAAACCAACATTGGGCAAACCAGATTGCAATCCATATGCACAAGAAAAGGTATAGATGGAAGCAAAGGCCAGCAGAGGAGCCCACACGCCACCAACCACTAGCATAGATATAGCTGGACTGCTTTCACCAAACAACCATAAGATTCTTCCTAGGTAGAGCAAAGTGAAATAAGATGAGCGAACAGGGCCAAATAGCGTATCATATAAGATTATGAAATCAGGTAAGTAGGCGCAAAGCGAGATTGCATCTTCCACGATATAATTTGGACTGTTAATTATGACCCACGTGGTTGATCCAACAGTCCACGACTCGTTTTACCAAAAACTATTTTCAAGCCGAGCTGAAAATAACCTCTCTCTCTCTCTCTCTCTCTCTCTCTCTCTATATATATATATACATATATATATATATATATATATGCTATTCTCAGCTCGACCTAAAAATAGTTTTAATAAACTAACATCTCAGCCGTTGATATGTTTGATCTAACGGCTAAAATTTAATTTTAACACTTAACGACGCCGTTAAATATTTAACGACGTGAATCGTTATTCCGTTAAGTATAAAATTAAATCTCAACCGTTAAATCAAGCAGATCAACGGCTGAAATTTAGTTTATTAAGGCTATTCTCAGATCGAACTGAGAATAGTCTATATATATATATATATATATATATATATATATATATATATATATATATATATATATATATGTCTGGTTATGCTTTTTTTTTAATAAAGTATCCACTTATTTGTAAAAGTTTTGCAATCACGATTTCTTTCCTCAAAAAAGACCCATCTTTACAGTGAGAGAGAGACAGAGGTGGAAGAGACATTCAGAGTCTACAATGTGATACTATTTTAGCGGAAATCAGATGAGTCTTTTCTTTTCGCCAGCTATTGTGAGAAGCCTGGCCACGCCCTGCGTCCACATCTCGTATTCTCTCTGGCTTCTGCACTCGAATTCGATAACACGGTGCTCCGCGGTTTTCAATCCAAAGTAGCGTCTTTGCTCGCCGTTCTCCAACAAGTGCCGCCCAGGCCATGCCGGGATGTCTCTGCAAACCTCACACACCACACCTGCACAAAACCAACACAAAAAAAAAGAAACAAGAAAGAAAGGCCAACGATCTCAAATCTTGATTCTGCTATCTTATATTCGTGATGCATCAAAACAAACGACCAAATGTTTCCCCAAATACCACCCAAAATTTAATATCGTGCAACTTTGAAAAAAAAATCTACAGCAAATTTTGGAGCTCTAGAGCTTTTGCTTTTAGAATTGAACTCGATTTATTGGTGAGAAAATTGGGTTAAACTTTGAAGGCATAGCAGTTGTTTTATGAACAATGAATAAGCAATTACTCCATAAAAATCATAAAACATACTCTTTTTCTTCTTGGTTATAGTCCCTGCAACATGCCTGCTCTTCATCTTGAGCATTACCTGCAACCAGAAAATTAATATAGAGAAGAATTCCGGAATCGATCTTCTGCTAATACTTCAAAATGCGCAATAACAATCTAATGGTCCATGTAGGACGAAGAACTCACCACGCCCATTCTATTTACATAAACAGAGACGGCCTTCCAATGAAGTGCACCTACGTTAATTCATAATATTTAGTTAATGAAAAAATATAAATGAAATAGATATATTATCTGTTAAGCACGGTTCTATACAGAATTAGTAATTCTACCTTTGCGAGTTCGTTTGAGAAGCTCTGTTCCGCGAGCTAAAAGCTCTTGGCTACAGAGACTAAGGAAGTTCTCATCTGGTACGAATTCTGCGCTCATGCTGTCACCATTGCTGCTCGAGCTCTTGGTATTTTGCTGCTGAGGATGCTGGTCATGGTGGTGATGACCCATCTGATGGTGGTCGCTACTGAGAGAACTCCCCTTCTCCACGGGTATCACCGCCGCTATGTTCCACACTTCCTTCAGTGCCCTCGCCTTCAGCGTAGCCGCCCCTCTCAATGCTAACATTAGGAATCTCTCGAATTAGGACATGTTTGTAGGACTTATACATGGGCTGAAGTGAGATTTGCATGAGTCACTTTTGGTCGTCTAACCTGTGGCGGCGGCGGCCGTGAGAGTGACAATGTCGCCGGGAGTTCGAACGTTGACGGCGGAGCCAACGACTGCCGCTAGATGATCTCGCTCAGCACCCAACGACTCGGCGTTCTCTACACACTGCGCTGCGACGAGGGTGGCGGCGGAGGCAACTGCCATGTCAGCTCGCGCGGCGCGGTCGTCTCGGCCGGAAGCTGAGGAAGCAGAGGCGGTGGCAGCTGCTACGGCCGCGACGGCGGCAGCGACGCCGGCGACGGATACAGCGGCGTGGAGCTGGGCATTGTGCGCGCGATCCTCCTCTTTCTTGCGTTCCCGGCGGTCCTTAAGCCACCGTCCCACCCTCCGTCCGCCTCCGCCGGCGTTGGCTCCGCGGCCGTACTGTGGCTTCGGCGGGTTGCTCGCCCTGCAGTACTGCGCGATACAGAAAGCAACAACGTGGTTAGCACACGTACGAACCAAGCGAGCGCTGCATCGTTGCAGGGACCATGCATGCAGATTGTGTGCTAGGGCAAAATGACCAAACTACCCCTAACGAAACAACCGTATGTCAAAGGAAAAGGCGTGTGGGCATTTTGGTAAAGAGAAATTCTCATTAGTATTTGTTGAGCAGAGAGAAGGAGACAGGTAGCTGCTGAGGAATAAAAGCTTCTAACTTATAATTCCTTTTTTTAAAAAGCTTGAAAATAAGTGTCACTTCATCGGTGATTATATAATGAATCTTAGCTACATAACGGTGTTTGTCTTGATGCGGAAAACTGGTAAGAACACAGTGATTTTCGGGTTGCTGATAAGAGAAGCAAAGTGGATTAAATTGTGGAATCAAAACTGGAGAGTAGGGTAAGGCTGGAGGGCTAGTAATAGAGACGTGTCAGATGTTTTACGGGGAGAAGAGAAAGCGAGAAGAGAAGGGTATCCGTCTCTGTCTCTCCTCCGTCTATCTTTCTCTCTGGAGATTTTAGATGCAGTTGGAGAACGAGCCAAAGCCTGAGAAGTTGGTCGCTTTGTCTTCAGTGCTACAGTAACTCGGACATATATATATATATATATATATATATATATATATATAGAAAAGAAGAACCAATGATAAGAAACCTTGCTAGCTTCTTCAAGCTCAGATGGGGAGAGAGTAGCAGGGCTGTCGGTGAGCGAGCCGCCGCTCTGGCCGCCGTTGAGCGGGCCGCTGCTATGCGATAGTCTCCCTGACGTCAACGGCGACATGTCCTGCAACTAAAAAAAAATAAAGTAAATAAAATAAAAGGGATGAACAATTATACAATAAAAAAAAACAGCAGGATCCAAGGACATATAATTATGACATAGTTCTTTGTTAATAGCACAAAGTAACAGACGTATAATGCTCTCTCTTGGATAGTAAACTAGAGAATTTAGACTTAAAACACCAGCTAATTACACAGTTCAGAGCTTAGACTTCTGGGAAAAGTAAAGGCAAGAATTAAATAAGAACATAAGCCAAAAAGAGACACATCCAACGAGAAACCGACATAATCAATAGCACGGCATCAAGAAAAAACCATTAGAATCTGACGTTAATCCTCGTTTTACTACAATTTTCACTTATTTTATCAAACTTACCTTCCTCTCATGCAACAAAATCTAAGAAAAATCTTCTTAAAAAAAATCAAATGATACAGTGATTAGTTCGCCGATTTCAAGCTAAACTCACCGACTGCGACATAATGCGCTCCATGATAAGCTGGGAGGTGGCGGAGGACGCGAACGAGAAAGGATTCCCAGCCACCGCCGACGGCGAGTCATCGGCAGCCTCGCCTGCGGTGTCCTCCGGTATCATCATTGTTTCGTTAGGTGGTGGAAGGGCGAGGTTGGTACCGATGGTTTTGGAGACTTCCAGCGCAGACACACTCCACGAGCGTGACAAGAACTCCATAGGGTCCCTCGGTATCTCCGGCGGCCGCATCCCCACGGGACCACGGAGGTTCTCCGGTCGCCATGGCTCCCCTGGCTCGCCCCTATTAAGCATTAGTAACTACAGAGAGAGAGAGAGAGAGAGAGAGAGAGAGAGAGAGAGAGAGAGAGAGAGAGAGAGAGAGAGAGAGAGAGAGGGGAGTAGGTTTGTGGTGGTTGTTTTATAGGATATAAGAGAGGAGGAAGAAGAGAGACAGAGCTGCTTATACTGTCAGAGGAAGAAGAAGCGTTTTAGAAAGGGAAGAGGGGTAGATATGATGTATTGCTGCAACATTAATGTGCACTGTTTGTCTCCATCCGGTGGGGTGTACTATATATAAACCTGATCAAATAAAAAAATTAAAAAAAAAAACCTTATTCAGTTCCTAGTTAAAAGATTCTAAATATTCTAGTCGATTAGTCTATTATCGTTAAGAAAAAATAAAAAATGCTCGTCTTCCCTGATTAAAAAAAAAATATTCTATCAATTTATATAATTAGAACAATTAAAATATTTTTAATATAAAAAGTATATATTTAAAATTTAAAATTTTAATTTTAATTTTTTTTAAAATATTTATAATAAGTATTTTGGAGATTCAATACATAACTAATTTTCAAATTCATCACAAATTTATTAAATGTTAAAATACTTATTTAAAAAATCTTCTTAATTTTTTTTTTAAATTACACATTTTATCAAAATCTGCATATCTTATATTAAAACTTTTCAACAAATAATTTTAAAATATATAAATTGATAAAAAAATTTTGAATCCGTTGGAGGACTAACAATGCTCTATCGCTAATAGTATATTATAGTATTACTAACAATATCATAATATTATACTAAAATATTTTGGATAAACTATCTTAATAGTGCATAATAATATATCGTAATATTGTAATATAAATTATAATGGTTGAATCAAGACACTTTACAATATGGTACGAATATCTTTACAATTATATTTACAATGTATTAATTAACAAGTATAAATATAAAAGCTATATCCATAAAACTCAATATATCAATCATATATATATATATAATAATGAAAGTATCCCTACCACGTTATAAATGGTTTGAAAAGTGAAATTAATGTTGCAAATTCTTAAAATATTATTATTAATTGGGAAGTTAATTTAAGACAGAAAAAGTGAGATAAAAACTTGATATTAGAAAAAGTCCATAATTTTGTACATATATATATTTAATGAAGTGCAAGATTTGTTTAGGTGAGGAAAACTTTTAACAAATAGTTGCTAAATATGTGTATCGGTGTAGTGGAGTGGAGATACACATTAATATTGCGCTCGATTGTTATAATATTGCGCTCCTCTCTCTCTCTCTCTCTCTCTCTCTCTCTCTCTCTCTCTCTCTATGTATATATCATATGCTGGAATTTTTTTATAAAATTATTTTAATAAATAATTCTATTTTTAATATCAAAATTTAGAATTTTATTTAAATAAAATCGAATTGTCTATTTAACAAACGAACCTTTGCCAGCGTGGCGACCGCACACCCGGTGGCATGCGACGCAGGCAAATAGGCGTCTATGTAATAGGTGACCTTAAGGTCATCTGTCTAACAGATAATCATATCTCTTTACTTAACCGAGTCTAGTCTTTCCTTCCCCTCTCTTCTCCATCCCTTATACCCGCGAGCTCCACCGACCCCTCTCCTATTTTGCTATTTTGCACCTTAAAACTCCATTTTTTTTTTTTTTTTTGCAATATCTTGTAGATTTAAGCTAATTATAGCTAAATCCACCAAGTTTCGAAGAAATTTTCGAAAGAACGGCATATATGCGAATTCTTTACAATTTTAAAGTTTAAATTTTAGATCTATAATTTTCTATAAATATGTTTGAATTTGAAATTGTAAATCTAAATTTATGTATGTTGGTAGTATATTTTGGCGAACTACAATATATTTTTGGGGATATTGTAGACATACGGTATAACACGTATATACACCTTATAAATTGTATGAAAAATTTATATTATGTGTATATCAATCTAATTAGAATTTTGTTTAATTAGTACTATTTATGTAAAAATATTATTATGCGTATAAATAAATAGTTTTAGTAGTATTGTAATTTAAATTGTAATATATTAATTGGTAAATTTTATATCTTATAATGTGTATACTAGTATAGTATTTTGTTATTATATTTGTTAATTTGTATATTAGTCAATTAGTAGAATTATTGTATTATAATATTAATATATTATTAAATTAGTGTGGAGAATAAAATATAAAAATATGGAGAATAAAAGAGAGACAAGACACAATGATTTAACGTGGAAACCCTAACGGGAAAAAACCACGGTGTGTGGAGAATAAAATATAAAAATATGGAGAATAAAAGAGAGACAAGACACAATGATTTAACGTGGAAACCCTAACGGGAAAAAACCACGGTGCCAATCCTCAAAATCATAAAGAGGATGGCGGCATCAATCCACTATAAATAGGAGTGAGTACAGAGTTTATTCAGGCAACAAAATCTCCAAAAGATCACCTACTAAATAATGAGATCTCATAATATATTATAATATCATACCAAATATGGAGATCTCATAATATTCTTAACACTCCCCCTCAAGTTGGAGCGAAGATATCAATTGAGCCCAACTTGAATAATATATATTGAAATTGTTGCTTTGCCAGAGGTTTCGTTAAGCCATCTGCTAGTTGATCTCGACTTGAGACATAAGGAGTATCGATTATCTTTGCCTGAACATTTTCTCTGACAAAATGACAGTCAACTTCTATGTGCTTTGTTCTTTCATGAAAAACTGGGTTGGATGCAATATGTTGTGCTGCTTGATTATCACAGAACATCTTCATTGGGATTTTAGGATTGAAGCCCATTTCTTGCAACAGCGCCTTAAGCCAAATCAACTCACTTGTAGTGGATGCCATAGCTCTGTACTCAGCCTCTGCACTTGATCTCGCAACTACATTCTGTTTCTTACTTTTCCAAGCTACAAGATTTCCTCCAACAAAAGCGCAATATCCGGTGGTAGACCTTCTATCTTGAAGATCTCCAGCCCAGTCGGCATCCGAATAACCAATGATATCAAGGTGTCCATTATTCTGGAATAATATCCCTCTTCCTGGTGATCCCTTGAGATATCTGAGAATACGTTCTACCATTTCCATGTGTCCAACTGTAGGTGCACTCATAAATCTGCTAACATAGCTCACTGCAAAAGAAATGTCGGGTCTGGTAATTGTCAAATAAATGAGACGACCCACTAGTCTTTGAAACCTTCCGATATCCTTTAGCGGTTCGTCATTCAGGATAAATTTTCCTTTATAATCCATTGGTGTTTCTGCAGGCTTAGCACCTAGTTTTCCAGTCTCCTTCAACAAATCAAGAACATACTTTCTCTGAGAGATAAATAATCCTTTGTCAGGATTATGAGCAATCTCAATCCCCAAGAAATACTTCATATGACCTAGATCTTTGATTTCAAATTTATCTCGAAGATGTATTTTGAGATTAGAAATTCCCGCTGCATCATCACCGGATATAACTATATCATCAACATAAATAATAACAACGATAGTTCCTGAAACACCTTTTCTTACAAACATTGAAGAGTCAGATGCACAACACTGAAAATTAAAGTTGATAAGTGCAGAACTTAACTTTGCATACCAAGCTCTTGGTGATTGTTTGAGGCCATAGATAGCTTTATTCAACTTGCAGACTATATCACCACGTGATTCCAAAAGATGACCAGGAGGAAGCTTCATATAAACCTCTTCTTCCAAATCTCCGTGAAGAAAAGCATTTTTGACATCCATTTGAAACAGTGGCCATCCAAGATTTGCTGCAACAGATAAGAGAACTCGAAATGTGTTCATTTTCACCACAGGAGCAAATGTTTCTTTATAATCTATACCATAAGTTTGAGTAAATCCTTTGGCGACGAGTCTTGCTTTATATCTTTCTATAGATCCATCACTATTGTACTTGATCTTGTAAACCCATTTACATCCAACTGGATGTTTGCCACTTGGCAATTTGCAGATGCTCCAAGTACGATTTTTTTCAAGAGCTCGTAACTCATCTTCATTGCTTTTATCCATTCTGTAGAGCACCTCGCATCTTCATAACATGTTGGTTCCTGTGGTATATCTATTTTGGCAAGAAAGCTAGCATAATTGCTGGAAATGTGATCATAAGATATATAATCTTGGATTGGGTATGTTACCGTATGAGCATTTTTCGCCATTTCATAATCCTTCTGCCAAGCTGGTGGATGAATAACCCGACCTGATTTCGTGGTAGGTAGCGGCTCTGTAGGAGGCAAATCTATAGGAGTCTGATATGTAGGAGTTTGAATATGAGATGGTTGTGGCTCTGCAAGAGGCAAATCTGTAGGAATCGGATCTGTAGGAGTCTGAGTATGAGATGGTTGTGGCTGTTCTGACGTAATCGGAGCTGTAATATCCTGAGATGATCCTGAATGTATTTGTGTATCAGGATTGAACTGCGACTCTGGACTGATCTGTGTCTCAGGACCTAAATTGATATGTGGCATGAAGTGATCGAGTTCCCACTGTCTACGATTCTCCCCCTGAACTGGATCACTATAATAAGATTCATTTTCAACAAAAGAAACATCTCTAGAAATGTAAAGTTTCCTGGTCACTGGGTTATAGCATTTATATCCTTTTTGAGTTGCAGAGTAACCAATAAAAATACATTTACAGGCACGATGATCAAGTTTACTGTGATGCTGCAAATGAACATAGCATAAACATCCAAAGACTCTCAAATGAGAAATATCAAGTTTTTTGCTATTCAAAACTTCAAGTGGTGATTTGTTGTGCAAAATCTGAGTAGGCAGACGATTAACCAAGTAACAGCTGGTAAGAACAGCATATGACCAATAGTCCTTAGGAACATTCATATGAAACAGTAGACTTCGTGTAACCTCTAGTAAATGTCTATTTTTTTTTCAGCTATTCCATTCTGCTGAGGTGTGCCAACACATGAAGTCTGATGAACAATGCCCTTATTTCTAAGAAAGTCAGAAAATTCTCTACTCATATATTCAGTGCCATTATCAGTCCTCAATATTTTGATGTTGCTGTCAAACTGAGTGCAAACCATATGAAAATAAGTTTGAAAAGCACCAAATGCATCACTCTTATTTCTAAGCAAACACAGCCATGTGTTGAGCGACTATAATCATCAATAAATGTAATAAAATATCGAAAACCATCTAAAGAACTGACAGGTGCAGGACCCCAAACATCTGAATGAACAAGTTCGAATGGTTTTGTCGACACATGGGAACTACTAGAAAATGGCACTCTATGTTCTTTTGCAAAGTGACATGCATCACAGGAATTCGAATTTAATTGCCAAGAAGAATTTAAGAGCGAAAGAATCTTATCTGAAGGATGTCCAATCCGATGATGCCATAATGAAGCTTCCGTCTCCTTAGTTTTGCTAGTATGAAGAGCCTTTGAAAAAGCAGAAAGATTAATAGTGTAAAGTCCTCCTTTCTCTGTACCTTCACCAATGATCGCACCAGTTCTTGTATCTTGAAAAACCACGCCGGTGGATGAAAAAATCACTTTACAATTCAGTTCTTTTGTGATTTTACTAACAGATAGTAGATTTGAAGAGAGAGCTGGAACAAATAATGACTCAGAAGTGGCAGAAAATATTTCTATTTTTCCGCTCCCATTAATCGAAATCTTATCACCATTTGCTACTGAGATGGACTGATGTTGTAAAGGTTGAATATCCGTCAAAAGTTTCTCCTTGGATGTCATGTGATCTGTGGCACCAGAATCAACTAACCAAGTGTTGGAATTTGATAGAAGCGCACATGATTTACCGGCAACTGATGTAGTAGGTAGACTTGAAGTATGTTCATCTCGGGGTTTTTGAAAAATTATTTCCAACATTTTTCTTAGCATCCAGTTTGTGTCTTTGTAATATTTCCAGCAACGATCCTGCGTATGATTATATCTTTTGCAGTACTCACAATAATATTGTGGATAGTGACTTGATGTATGTTCTGAATGGTACGCCATAGCTAGCACAAATTAATCTTTCCTGCGTGTAACGTTTTGATGTTAAAGAAGCTGTAAAACCAGGAAAAGTTGGGTTGATGTGATTTGGCCGATCCGCTAGGTCTGCTGAATTGATCTTCCTTTAAATGCAACGTCGTCGTCAGCTTCTGACCGCAGTGACTCAGTTCTTCCGGAGAGATAACAGCGAGGACAATCACAGCGATGGGATGAACGGTGGTGATGGGTTGCACAGTGCGGCGGCGGAGCAATGTGGACAAACCCTAATTTTGATAGGGTTAATCAATGACTGAGATTTGATTTCCACCGATTCGATGGTTCAGATCTGCTCTGATACCATGTGGAGAATAAAATATAAAAATATGGAGAATAAAAGAGAGACAAGACACAATGATTTAACGTGGAAACCCTAACGGGAAAAAACCACGGTGTGTGGAGAATAAAATATAAAAATATGGAGAATAAAAGAGAGACAAGACACAATGATTTAACGTGGAAACCCTAACGGGAAAAAAACCACGGTGCCAATCCTCAAAATCATAAAGAGGATGGCGGCATCAATCCACTATAAATAGGAGTGAGTACAGAGTTTATTCAGGCAACAAAATCTCCAAAAGATCACCTACTAAATAATGAGATCTCATAATATATTATAATATCATACCAAATATGGAGATCTCATAATATTCTTAACAATTTGTAATTAGTATATTAATATTACTATATTATTAAATTTTAATTAGTAAATTTAGAATTATCTGAATATTGTAGTAAAAAATGTTATGACAATTAAATAAAGTTTCGTAACCATTTAAAAAAACAATTATAGCTATTGCAGCATCAACTAATTTGTTATATGAATGGTAATATAGTAGATGGTCAAAATGGTGTTTTCTACGACCGTCAGCCTATTAGTGATATAGTCATACCACTGAACTGCACGTATATAATGTCAATCGAACGATTATGCAAAAGGTTTCGTATCGATATATCATAGCATTTGCTTAATATATTGCTTAGGCATCCAGTAATAACTTAGTGGTTTTGTGATATATTAAAATGATTAAATATTTTATAACTTTAGTTTTAGTGTTGTGATATTTGTTTTATAATGTTTTAAATATAGTGTCGTGAATATATTAGATGAGGTAAAATTTTATTGAATGTGATATTTATATAATTTATTGTTGTTAGATGTGTACAAATATTTGTTAGATATATCGTAGATAGAAAAGACCGAGTTGGGAGGGTGAAGAGTACTCTCGGGTTGAGAGAAAATATCGCTTGTTATAAGGACGACCATTTGTCTGCATGGCATGCCACCAGAGGCGCAGCCGACACGCTGGTAAAGGTCACCTGCTAAACAGGTGATCAGGTTTTATTTTTGTCACATTTTGAAATTTGATATTAAAAATATAATTATTTATTAAAATAATTTTATATACAAAAATTCTCATATGCAGTGTCATTGTATAAAGAAAAAATGTGACATGCTTGTGAAAATATTTGGTTGCCAGTATTGTAATTAGTTTGCTTTTATTAATAGTCACCTCTTCCAGATACATTTTAATGTGTTATGTTATTTTAAAATATTAATTTATTTAAAAACATGAAAATAAGTCTAATAGAACGACGAAAATATCACTCAATAAGGTATCCATTAAACTAATTTTTATATGTTTTAACAAATTATTCTATTATACATAAACAGATCGACTTTCCAATAAACTGTTGTATTTATCAAGAACTGTTTAGAAACAGTAATTAATTCAAAAAAAAAAGGAAAAAAAAAAAAAAAGGGCTTTTGCAGATGGTCCAGTACGGTAAAGTCGAGCCCCCTAGATTAGTGAGCATAATTGTAGGAAAGGAAAGATTTATTTTGGATTAATTGTATATCAGCCTCTATTTTTTAGATAATCTATAAATTAGTTCATCAAAATTAAAAAATACGTTGATGTACGGCAGCTTCTAAAAATAAAAAGTATACTAAAACGTGCGGTGGTTCTTGAAAAAGAAAAAAATATGCTGACGTGATATCAATGTCTTTTTTTTTGGGAGCTAATTTATAAGTTTTGGAGAAATAGTGCCTGATAACGCAATTCTCCCTTTGTTTACTTTGTTTCAATTTCTAAGGTTTTTACTGGAAAATAAAAAATAAAAAAATAAATAATAATGAAAAGGTAAGGAGTTCTGAAGCTAAGTCAATTTCTTTTTTAAAGTATGTGGCAAACCTCTTTTGCCAGGGCTGATTTATGTGGCAAAACTTCTTTAGAATACAAGAAAGCACCCGGTTCGGAGTGTCTAAGATGGATGGTATAGCTACTGCTTGAAAATTTTATGAGAAAGTCCATTCATCAGGAGCTCCTGACGGTCCTGATTCAATCGGGACTGTCCGTAGTCTTTCGGGATGTGTGCATACACATCTCCAGAGAGCCGCGGACGGCTCCGATTGGATCAGAACCGTCAGGGGCCTCTGATGAATAGCAACTCTCAAATTTTATATTGAAATCTCGCCAACAATACCTACAATGACGGAGAGATATATTTTTAAATATATATGGAGGATTAGATGGGCACGTACACATCAAAAACTAAAACTTTTCACTGTTAAAATATTATTTGATAATATCTACTAATTTATTTATTAAAATAGTTGTTAAAAAATAAAATGATTACAATCAGCAATTTTTTAATGATAATTAAAAAAAAAAAAAGAAGAAGGAAGAGAGGAGGTCAATGAAAGTTGAAACCGTAGTTTTGTTGTGTGCTGAGGTTGATATTGATATTGACATAGATTCTCGTTAGTTGAATTTGGCAACCAACCAACCCTTATTATTAGGGCAATGTCATATCAGCCCATCTACTGTTTAATTTGTACGAATTTACCTCTTTAAAAAATTCGTTATTTTTCTATATTTAAAAATATTTTTTAAAAAAAAAATTATACATAAAAATTATAAATCAGACTTTTATGATGTTTTTTTTTTAAATATATTTCTAAATATATATTTTGAAGCTTCAAAATCTTAACGGATTATTGGCTAATCTATTAAGACTTTGGAACATCAAACACCTACTTAGAAGTATTTCCAAAAAATATTTTTTGCATAAATATTGTAGATCTCATCAAAATATTGGAAGGAGAGTAAACGCCCATCCCTCATTAAGGATAGGTTATGAATTCGATTTCAAATAACACCTGATTAGGAGCGTCTACCGTTTATCTTTTAGTACCCGGTCGAGATGTAAAATAAAAACCGAACTCATTCGCTAACCTGCTAAAACTTTGAAACTTCAAAATATTAATTTAAATTATTTTTTACTTTTAAATATATTTTTTATGTAATTTATAATTTTTTTATTTAATATTCTATTAAAAAATATATCTAAATGTGTGTTTTATGGTGTCAAAAATAAAGGACTATAAATACTACGTTTATTCTTAAACAAAATTTGATTTTGTATTCCTAATATATATATACACACACACACTTTCTTTGCAAAGCAATCTTCTTTTCTACTTTGAAAATTATTTTATCTATTAAAAATAATTTTTCTAAAACATAACTTTGATTTTTTGTAGAACCATATTTGGGCATAAAGATTCGGATCAAAGCCAAAAATAATAAGAGACTCATATTGCTTATATATCGAGGGGATAACTGTTATGCTCAAATTCAATATCTCATTTTGTTCAGACAGATAAAATAATATTGGGATCAATTTATTATCCAACGTAACAGTCCAACACGCTCAATTGAAGTTTCAAATACAGCGTAATAGTCCGATTAGACCTATATCAAGTCCAATTAGATTCAATCCAATTCAGCTCAAATAATTCGGAATTGATATATTGTCACTAAATCGACAATAACTCAGATTATACATATCCAAATTAGGAGCGACCAAATTTACATGAAAGCAAACTCGATTCCGCACCATCATGTAAAATTTCACATTAATTGGAATATAGTTACTTGATAAAATATATTTATGAATTCAATTCAGTGCCCGCTCGGCTCAGACTGATCAGGACTCGATTCGGATATCATAACTTTTCGTTCACATGTCCGAATAGGCTCGAACCAATTTATATGAAAATAAACTCGTCAAGGTACATGTGTACAAAATTCGAGCACGTTGGAGTATGTTTAAACAAGTTTCAAATTTTATTTAAAATGAGCAGTAAATGGAGCTATTGAAGACGTTACAGTAAAGCAGCATGTTATAATTTTACAATTATATATACATACATTGCAGACTGCAGACGTTACAAATGGTTTAATGGAGTTAGTGGGGAGACTAAATGATAGCATGATGGCTATAAAAATTCTTCATTTTCATCAAAGGAAGGCTGCAAAGAAAATTGTAAAGAGAAGGGCCAACGACACAGAAAGAGGAGGTAAAATTATAGAGGTTTGGAGAGAGAGATAAAGAGTGAAGGAGTAGGTGAGGACCTGCTACCTCTGGTTCCTCCTCTAATGCTTCTCTATTTTTTTTAGTTTTTATTTCTGTTTTATATAAGTGCCTACCAATATAAATTTAAATTTGCTAGATATATTAATATTCTTACGCATAATCCTTAATATTTATGTGCTGATAAATATTCATCTTCGATAAATAATATATTTTGTGTGTTTACATATGTTGATTTAAATGAATAAATGGCATGCTCTATATATCAAATTTATCCAAAATCAAAAGTTGCATATATGCGCGTAATTAATAATGAATCATACATTCATCGAGACGAGGTCTGACAATAATTTAAATAATTTTAAAATTCCACTTTCACAAGTACAGAGGGGATTAATTCTTTATATCCTTGCGGATGGCACTTACGGAATTGACATATGAGACTCTTATTTTATGAGATAAAAACTCTAACCATCCGCACTATGCATATTGGACAGCAACCACTTTACATTGCAGTTGTTTAGGGCCATGATTAGTAACGGAGGCACGAGCTCTAAACCCCACAAGCAAAGACAAACTCCATGTTTTCATTCATATCCTCCATTTCCTAAGATGTCAAAAATTATTAGATGGTCCTTAGACCTAATAAACTGCCAAAATGCAACAACTCCACCCCCCCCCCCCCCCCCCCCAATTCACATGTATAAAATTTTAATTCAAGGGTCCCTTGCAAAATATAACAACAACATTCCAGTCAAATTCCGCCACTGCGAAATTTTGAAGATGATAAATATATACAACCGTACCATAAATGAGACAGTTTTGGTAATATCCTCAGTTTGATAAATTAAATCTAAGACATGCAGTCATGCATGCACATATCTTCATAGGATAAAAAATTACACCTAACATACACAATATAAGTACAACCTACACATGTATATATAATAGTAAGAGCAATATATATATATATATTATATATATATATATACAAAAGAAATAGAATAAGATAAATATGAGGAAGATAAAAATAAATAAAATCAAAGGAATTACATAATCGAAAATACGATATCACTAATCATAATTTTATGCGGTCATTCCGCTCGAAATCTCTTGCGAAACATTTAATTATCTATTTTAAAATGGTCATATTTTTAGTTACTTTTTTTTTTCTTTAAGTTTTTAAATCACTAAATCTTGATGCAAAATCCAGTATAAAGCGCCATCTAATAATTTACATATCCACAAAGCCTAATACTAGCATGGCTATGATCGGGGTTGATGGGATATCGCAACGAAAGGATGAAGGCTCATAAACTCTTTTCATCAGGTTTTGAATCTCTATCCCATCAATTTAAGATTCTTATTGGATGAGTACTAAAGGTACACGTACATACGCCTCCTCATGTGCAACGGAGGATTGCGTCTGAGTATTGGGCACAGAATAATTTCTTCCTAGATAGAATCAGATCCGCAATAAGACAATACCTATTTCTAAAAAAAACAAAGCACGGCTGCGACTTTTAACTATCTCCGGAAATAACTATCGAATCAACAAACGTTTTGTATAAGAAAAATTCATTTAGACACATATATCTGGCAATTGGAACTTATGCTCGAAACATTGTAAAATTTCTCTAGCTCTATGAAAAGAGAGGCTCGAAAGCCCATATTATTCTCCATAGAGTACAAAGAGAATAAATTATTCGTATCCTTACGGGTGACGCTTGCGAGATTGAAATATAAAATCTTTATTTTATGAGATGAAAGTTTCAATCATCCGCACTAGATATCTAGACAGCAACCACTTTACATTGCAGTTGTTTAGGGGCCATGATTAGTAGCGGAGGCACGAGCACTAAACCCCCCACACAAACAGAAACTCCATGTTTTCATTCATATCCTCCATTTCCTAAGATGTCAACATTGTTAGATGGTCCTTAGACCTAATAATCTACCAAAATGCAACAAACCAACCACTCCCCCCCTCCCCGTCACATGTATAAAATTTTAATTGAAGGGTCCCTTGCAAAATATAACAATAACATTCCAGTCAAATCCCGCCACTGCGGAATCTGAAGATGATAGACATACACAACCGTACTATAAATGAGACAATTTCCACAATATTCTCAGTCTGATAATTAAATCTAAGACACGTAGTCATACATGCACATATGTTCATAGGATAAAAAAAATACACAGACGATACACAATACAAGTACAACTTACACACACCCACATACATATATATATATATATATATATATATATATATATATATATATATATATATATATATATATATATATATAAGAAATAGAATGAGATAAATATGAGGAAGAAAAAAATAAATAAAATCAAAGGCATCATATAATCGAAAATACGATGTCACTAATCATAATTTTATGCCGTCATTCCACTCGAAATCTCTTGCAAAATATTTAATAATCTATTTTAAAACGGTCATATTATTTAGATACTTTTTTTTTCATCAAGTTTTTAAAGCAATAAATCTTGATGACAAAATCCAGTATAAAGCGTAATACTAGCATGGCTATGATCGGGGTTGATGGGATATCGCAACCAAAGGATGAAGGCTCTGAAACTCTTTTCTTCAGGTTTTGAATATATATCCCATCAATTTAAGATTCTTATTGGACGAGTACTAAAGGTACACATACATACGCCTTCTCACGTGCAGCGGATGATTGCGTCTGAGTATCGGGCACGGAATAATTTCTTCCTAGATAGAATAAGATCCGCAATAAGACAATACCTATTTCTAAAAAAAAAAGAAGCACGGCTACGACTTTTAACTATTTCATGAAACAACTACCGAATCAACAAACGTTTTGTATGAAAAAAATTCATTTAGACTCATATATCTGGCGATTGGAACTTATGCTAGAAGTATTGTACAATTTCTCTAGCTCTATGAAAAGAGAGGCTCGAAAGCTCATATTATTCTTCATAGAGTACACAGAGAATAAATTATTCGTATCCTTACGGGTGACGCTTGCGAGATTGAAATATAAGATCTTTATTTTATGAGATGAAAGTTCCAATCATCCACACTAGACATCTAGACAGCAACCACTTTACATTGCAGTTGTTTAGAGGCCATGATTTGTAGCGGAGGCACGAGCTCTAAACCCCACACACAAACACAAACTTCATGTTTTCATTCATATCCTTCATTTCCTAAGATGTCAACATTGTTTGATGGTCCTTAGACCTAATAAACTGCCAAAATGCAACAAACCAACCACCCTCCCACCCCCCCTCCGTCACATGTATAAAATTTTAATTAAAGGGTCCCTTGCAAAATATAACAACAACATTCCAGTCAAGTCCCGCCACTGTGGAATCTGAAGATGATAGATATACACAACCGTACTATAAATAAGACAGTTTCTGTAATATTCTAACTCTGATAATTAAATCTAAGACACGCAGTCATAAATGTACATATATTCATAGGATAAAGAAATTACACTGAATATACACAATACAGTAAAACCTACACATGTATATATTATAGTAAGAAATATATATATATATATATATATATATATATATATATATATATATATATATATATATATATATATATAAATTATGATTAGTGACATCGTATTTTCGATTATATGTCCTTTGGTTTTATTTATTTTTTTCTTCCTCATATATATATATTATATATATATATATATATTGAGGAAGAAAAAAATAAATAAAACCAAAGGCATCATATAATCGAAAATACGATGTCACTAATCATAACTTTATGCCGTCATTCCACTCGAAATCTCTTGCAAAATACTTAATAATTTATTTTAAAATGGTCATTATTTTTAGATACTTTTCTTTCATCAAGTTTTTAAAGCACTAAATCTTGATGACAAAATCCAGTATAAAGCGTCATCTAAGAATTTACATATCCACAAAGCATAATACTAGCATAGCTATGATCGGAGTTGGTGGGATATCGCAACGAATGGAAAAAAGGCTTAGAAACTCTTTTCAACCAGTTTCGAATCTCTATCCTGTCAATTTAAGATTCTTATTGAACGAGTACTAAATGTACACGTACATGCGCCTCCTCACTTGCAGCGGAGGATTGTGTTTGAGTATCGGGCTCAGAATAACTTCTTTCCAGGTAGAATCAGATCCGGGATAAGACAATACCTATTTCTAAAAGAAAAAAAAACGCGGCTGCGACTTTTAACTCTCTCATGAAACAACTACCGAATCAACAAACGTTTTGTATGAAAAAAATTCATTTAGACTCATATATCTGGCAATTGGAACTTATGCTCGAAGAATTGTAAAATTTCTCTAGCTCTGTGAAAAGAGAAGCACCGCAGCCCAACCCACAGACACTCATTAACCACAGGCAAACTATCATACATAGAGGAAAGTACTTGCCCATACCTATTAATCTCCGGGATCGACACGGAAGATGACTCCCAACCCGAATCCGGAAGTATCGGTCGCATTGTAAATGCGCGGGATCCGACAGCACGTATAGTCGAAATCTGATTACGAGATAATGCTTTTAAAAAAAATAAATAATTAAAAATAATAATTAAAAAAAAAAATACTACGACAGGGGAAGGAGCACCTGTGGCTTCCATCATAAGCCTGATCCAATATATGCTTTAAACTTGCTATCTAATTATTACAGATAGAAAATAAGATGCACTGCTTATTTTCAGCTTTAACCATCAACAAGATAAAGTTTGTTAACAAATCCCCAAAAAAAAATCATATTCATGGATTAAGTAGGAATCTCTTACTTGGTATTCAACTTGCCAAGTGTTTAAGCAAGTTTGTAATTGGGCAACTTGTATCAGCCCCTGTTACGTTAGGCGTATTACAAATAAATATCTTATTTTAAATTAATTATTTTCTATATTTTCAAAGATATATTTAGAAATTATTTTTAATAATACTTTGAATACAAAATTATATAATGCATCAAAACGTATTTTAATTGTATTCAAAATGCTTTTTTTTTTTCAAATAGATGTTTTGAGTCTCTAATGTTGTAGGAGATTAACAAATTAATTTTAAACACGCTAAGATTTTAAAACCTCACAATATCTATTCAAAAATATTTTAAATATTAAAATTGTAGATCACATCAGAATATTTTTTTATTCAAAATTTATTAAAAAATATTTAATAGTAGTCAAAAATACTTCTGATACGAATTTCAAAAGAAGAGCTGATTTGTAAATAATTTGAAATGAGTGACTAATTTGTAAGGAATTGAAAAGCAAAAGTTGATATGCAATTATCCTTTTAATCTTTAGTAGCTTTTTCATGATTTGTTTAATTAAGCTATATTTGGAATCTGTACTGCCAAAACAAGTTCAATCAAATTTTAAGAATTTTATTTTATTTTATTTATTTTTTCTGTCCAAATGAGGGGATTTGCTCTCTTATATTTTTATTAATCTAAAAGTACCGATGCCACTGACATCAAAACTGATAACATAACGAGTTTTTATAGGAGATGTCCCGCTAGATCGTCCGCCAATTAGTTAGCTTCTTGATATATGTGATGCATACTTCATATATTTTAGTTTTTACACTTTATCTAAGGGTTTAATTGGATTCTCAAAGGTTTATATTTGGATATTTTAATTTGTTCGTGACTTGGTGCAAACATTGCTGCAGAGTGAGCTATTAAACTAACAGAAGTGGTGTAAAATGGAGGGTTCCAACTCAGGACGGGGATATGCTGCACCTACTCGCTGCACTCACGCTCAAAATACATACTAATTTGTATTTTTAAAAAAAAATAATAATATTAAAATTGTAGATTTTTGATGTTATCTACAGTTTTTATGTTAAATGTATCTTTTAAAAAATACTTCTAAAGTGATATTTTAGGACTCCAAAGTTAACGGATTCAGAATTAAAACCTCATTTTTTGGGAGCCCTAAAATACCGCTTTGAAACTATTTTTTGAAAAAAAAAAATTCAATATAAAAGTTGTAAATACCATCAAAATCAAAATTTTTATAATAAATTTTTTTTAAAAACACGTGTGTCAACCCAAAATAAGACGGGCGTAGAAAAGAGAATGAGGAAGTGGGAGCAGCGGATCTCACTCCTTCCAACTCTGAATATCCGTCCAATTTTTTAATAATTTTCATAAAAATTTATATTTACAATTAATTTATATTTTTTTTAGTCTGTCTTAACGGATAAATTTAATATTTTCTAATTTATCATTGTAACAAATGTTGAGCTGACTTAATTACCCTTCCTAATAGGAGAAATAGCATCATCCACCAACTTTAGTAGCCTGTGTATAATAATGATCTGAGAGACCCACCTGACCTACATATTATATCATGACAGATTTATTGGCTAAGCTTAACAAAAAATAGAGACATATAATAAATGGAAAAAGATTTTGTCAAAAGCTGGGGGCTAAATTGAGGATCTTAAATAATTATGAGATAATGGGATCATGATCCATGAACCTCAGATAATAATCTCAACGTGCATTTAATTTAATAATATATTAAAAAAATATAGGACTTTAACGAATAAGCTCCTACTTTGTAATTTTCTTCAAAATCAATTTTTATTTTTACTAAAATGCATACTGCTACGTCAGCGAAAGCATACGCTGATTTTAGAATAAATATTAGTTTAACTAGATCCGGTAAATAGACAAATAAAAACAAAAAATTTGAAAAAAAAAAAGAAAAAAAAAAGAAAAAAAAAGAAGGGATAAAGATCCTAAATTTATCCGCTCAATTTAAAGGATTCCGAGAACAAAAAAAAAAAAAGAACACCTTATAGCTCTTTAATCTTCAATAAAAAAAAAACAAAAAAAGAAAAAAATAATTTCTTAAGATTGTGCTAGTGTGTGTAGTTTCCGTGACTTGGAACGCACCTCCATTTTAACTGTTCTTTGACGAGTGCTTTAGCAGATGCTTTGTAGGATTTTGATCTCATACACTCGAGTGCATGGTTTATTATTTTTAAAATAACTTAAGCATTTTTTAGAAAAAAAAATTAAAATAAAAGTTGTAAATTTTGATGATATTTGTAATTGTTATGTTCAAATATTTTTTTAAAAAATATTTCTAAATAGACATTTTGATATTTTAAAATTTAACAGGTTTGAATCGAATTTTAAAATGGTTTTAAAATCCGATTCAAACCCGTTAAATTTTAAACTATCAAAATATTTATTTTTAAAAAAAGTTTAGAAAAATTTTAAATATAACAATTTTAAATCTAATCAAAACTTATAATTTTTATATTAAATTATAATTTTTTTTTAAAAAAAATTATGCAGTCGAGTTTATCGGATTATTACTCTGTTTTGTAGTGCAGAGGGTGGTGATGCATTGTGCCTACTGCCTATGATGCCATTCGGACGACATACATTTACGCCCCGTGCACCGGAGAAACAACACCGGTCGTTATTCTCAGCAACTTTTTGGAATGCGGGGCACCAAATGATATTTCTTATGTGGGTGGTGCAACACGTCAGCGCATCTTTCCGTTTTCAAGGAATGAATTGAGCAAATGAAAAAAAACGCAGGGGCTGAAATGTAAAAACTCCTTGAACTTTAAAGTAGTAGGAGAAAAGACACTATCACAAATTAAGGAAGGCAGAATCCAACAAAATCTTGACAAATAATGCTCTCCACATACTTCAAAGAGCATAATGTCCCACTGGAATGGATCTAATATAAGATTGTAACCTACCAGTGACTATGTTGGTCTAGCATAGATTCCCTTGGCGGGATAGTTCAAATGATGTGGAAGGGAGCTAAATTTACAAAAAAAGAATTTATATTAGTGTGATAAGTATATAGTTATTATACTCAAGGTGTATCGGAGTGCAACACTTGTTCGAAATTTTACTATCTGGTCATGATTTAAAAGTTATGGATAGAAAAGAAATTCTAGTAAAATAATTTAGTATATATTGTAAGTGAGTGTTCGTTTCATTATTGCAAAGAAAAATATAATATAACATAGATGTTTTTAAAAAGGAACATTTTGTATTTTGTTTGACTCACAGTCAATGACCTTACACATGCTTGCACTTTCATGCTTGGATTGTATTAGCATGTTCATTCAACTTCCCCATATCCCGCGGCAGTGGCGGAGGCAGCTCACTGGCAGGGAAGTCAATTGACTATCCTACCGTGGCTGCCGTAGTATATATATAAAGTGTTATTTACAATTCAGCATAAGAGTAATTATAGGCGGAGTGGTTCTGTTAGTTTCTAGCCGCCGCACGATGTGGGTTTGAATTCCACCTGCGTCGTGCTGCAATTTCTTTTTTTCTTTTTCCTTCAACGAAGTAACTAATTCCTAAATTCTACTAAATTACACCCGTTGTTCATCAATCTTTTGAGCAGTAAAGTATCTGTTTAAAAGTATTCTTTGAAAAACTTTTAAAATTAAAAAATTAAATTTTTATAAAATTTATAATTTTTATGTTATTTTTTTTAACATAAAGTATTTTAATATAGGTATTTTGGGGCTCTAAAACTTAACGAGTTTGAGACGGATTTCAAAGACATTTGCAAAATTTTTAAACTTTAGAGTCCTATTAAAATTTTTAAAAAATATCTTTTAAAAAATATTTTTAACATTTTCATGAAAGTTGTAAATCTCATTAATATATATAACTTTTATGTTTTTTTTTTTTCAAAAGAAATTCTCACATAAGCTTGTTTTTATTTTCTGATAAATTTTTTTTGGTGTTTGGTTGGGGTGTAAAGCATTTCTCTTTTTTCTTAACAGCAATATATTTTAGCTTGTAAACTTTTACATATATTATTTTATATTTAAACACCCTCTACATAAAATTTCTAAGCCCGGCGGAAATATAATTTATTACCATTTAAAAAAAATTATTAAGACTTGAAAATGCCGTGACAACCCAATTTTTACTTCACATTTAGCTATGTCAAAATACTGAGACACGTTAGTCGCCGCCGCTGCAGCTGTGAGTTCTTTATTCTGACTACCGTGCAAATTTTTTGGATTTGCCAGTCCCACGGCCTGAGCGCATACGTTTTAAAAATACATTTCCTTTAGAATAATATGCAGATTTATATCGAATCTTACTTTTGCTCCAATCCGCTCGTGCATATGATAATTCCATATAATAATTTCATATACACCAATTATAGGATAAAAAAAAATTTATGATTATTTTTTTAAAAACAATTTAATATTAAAAATATAAATTTTGATAAAACTTATAATTTTTATATATATTTTTTAAAACAATATTTCTAAATAAATATTTTAGGCTCTAAGTTTAACAGTTTGAAGTAAATTTTAAATAATTTTAAAAATCGTTTCAAATTCGTTAAATTTTAAACTCCAAAATATCTATTTTGATTTTATAAAAAAATTTCAACATTAAAATTTTAAATCATCAGAATCTCATAACCTATATCTTTTATTTTCAAAATTTTTCTAAAAAAAATCACCTTTTTTTATTCATATGTTTATTTTCAACATTAAAATAATCACCTTGTGCATATGAAATCATTACTCTAGATTCCATGCGTGGGTGTGATAACCTACGGCTGAAATACTAGGCAGGCAAAGAGAGGCAATAGGGTTCGGCAGCAACAGTGATGATTTAGACAGATTTTACATGACATTGCCGTACATCATGAACATCGAAACTTATAATTCAATAAGAACCATACGTAGTATATCAAAATGTATAAAGCATACATTCAAATACACACTACATATTATTCCGATTATATCATATTATCATGACCCTGAATAATTACTTTTCTGTTCTACCATTTGTTTCTGTCAAATGAACTTGATTAGATATAGATAGACGAAAATAGAATCCAGCATTGCTCAAACCCTTCATCTCCTTACACCCATCCCCACAATCTGTATTGCAACACCTCCCATTGTTGATACACAAGACGATCAGGGGATGGAAAATAGAAGAAAAACTTTGAAGTGATAACGTTATATACACTGGTACGCTTTCAGTTAATGATGTGCATTGTGACTGCTTCAGAGATTAACATATGCAGTTGAAGTAGTATAGAATCTCAGCTACATTTATACTTATATTTTATTCAAATATATCGAATCCAAATATCAAAAAAAGCAGACAAGAGTTATAAACCAGAATGCAAGAATCTAAGTATACTAGATAATAGTATCGGATGGACTGCAGGGTAAATTGTAAACATTATAAAAAACAGTAGCTCAAAATTCCACTTGAAAAAAGAACCTTCACCTGTGCACCCGCGCAATATGCTATCATAGGAAATTACGCGAAAATTAAAGATGAGAAATTACCGTACATGGCCCGCCTCTAGTAGAAATCTTTCAATACCCGACTGAGTGGAGATGCAAAGAGATTAGTACAGGTGGATGCTAAACCATACCAGCAGACAAGTCAAGACTCAGAAGGCAATTCGTATTCAACAATCATTTTCCATATACTGGAATTTGGAAAAAGAAAACCAAATGTTTGGTATAGGTGAGTGTTCTATGTTTCGTCAGACATAATAAAGGTGAGGCAGTATCAATGCTCATCTATTTTCTTCAAGTCCTTCATGTTGGTTGTGTCAACCCTGCATTGAAAAATATTGGTTAAATAAGAACAAGGCCAGGGGTTTACAGTCATAAAGAAAGCAAAAACAATTGAGATTTACTAAAACAATTATTACAATATGGGCAAAAAGAAGCAAGTCAAGAGACTTGTTCTCAGATATCTGTGTCCAAAATACTGACCAATCTGCTAGACCGCGTAAGGCATTGCAGCAAAAAAGATGCATAATTTCAAATTAAAATTCTATTCCCTTTTTAAGTAAAGACAATCAATGTAAATAGCATGTGATTGACATTTTTGGTGCCAAGCTGATCCAAATTATGTGTTTAAATCTGCACATATGTAATAACCTTTAAGTATTTTGTAGACATAACAGTTAAAACAGGTTACAAAATAGATTTAAAAAACAATTTACACAACGTTCACTTTAGGCACATGATCCTAGGATATGCGCCTACCTCTTCTTCCTCATAGAAAGAAGAGGCATAAAGTGGAAAAAATCGAGAGAAAGCGGCAGAAAGAAGAGGAATAAAGGGAAAAAAATCGAGAGAAAGTGGTGTCGGAGGCAGCTATGGTAGCACGATTTAGGAGGAAGAATGTGCATTTAAAATTAAAAACTCTTGAGAGAGCAGCAGAGGTGCCTAACAAGGTAGCCGCAATAAACCGTATATGTGCAGCCATTTCCTTCTGCTCTCTCCCTTCTCCTCAAGTTTGTTCTCTTCCCATTTTTTAGGGTACAAAAGTCTTATCATATCGCTACCAGCACGTAAATACTTGTCGGTGTTGGACATCACCATCCACAACGACCAGCATGAAAACCTTGTTAATTTCATGCAAGCTTTCCACTACGATCACATAAAGCTATGACTTATGGTGCATCCCCATATCAACCTCCATAAAAGGAAAACAAAAAAAAAAAGAAGAAATAAAAAAAGTATAACTATTAGACCTCAGCGAGATAGAAGTGATTCGAGTTAAGGACTTACAACTGGCCAACGATTACCTTTACCACTCCAGATAAAGGCAAAAATGATCAAGCTGAAACTAGACACTGTAGAGATCCAAAAGCAACAATTCCACAACTAGCTTTATCAATATTATGGCTCAGGTACATACAGTAGATTTAGGTTAAGGATGCCATAAAGAATACCATTTTGAAGGCCTTCTATTTATTGATGTATTTGCTTAATTTCGTAAAACATTTGGGGCCAGCATTTTTGCCTACGAAACAAAGAATAAAAACTATAGGATCTACTACTGGTAATTAGGACTAATATAATCGTCTGTATTGCTATTGCAGGCAAATAAAACCTTCTCTGCCTTTTAAGCAAAATATTGCAAATTCAGAACTGGCAGTTAAATCCCACTAAAGTCGAAAACTGCAACAGCAAAAGGAGGAGGTGGCAGGATGTGGGCACATGTCGCTGAGATGGAGTGCGCCTGTGCCAACTCCTCGCCTTCGAGCGAGACTCTGCTCCGACGAGTTCAACACCGCCGCCTTTGTTCATGCCTCTTGAGCAGTTAACGACGGCGCTGCCGTGGAGATGGTAGCCAAGAGGAGATTGATACGTGGCGGGATAAATCATTACAATTAATGACAATGGCATATCTTGTAATTAACAGTTAAAGTTTGGCGTTTTAGTAATTTACAGAACCATCTCCAATAGCATGTGGTTGCACGCTAGGGGGGATAGCATGTCGCAAGAAGCTGGTTTTTCACTATCTACTATCTATAAGCTATCTAATAATCTATTTTACCAAACATAGACTATAACTTAAAATAGGCTTATTTTATAATCTACTATCTACAAGCTACAGAATAAGCTGCAACCAAACACACACTAAGTCATGGGCAAGTAATGTTAGACCACAATCTACAGACAGAACTCCATTTAAACAATGAAAAAGTAATGACAACATCTATGAAGAAACAACAAAAAGAATACTTTAAACAACGTTTATCTTACGTTGTTCCATAAAGAATAATCTTCTGAACTTTCGTAGTTTCTTTCCCTCCTTGATTGTCCTCGAAAAAAATTGTTAAGCTATATCCAATCATGACAAAGCATCACTCCCCTGTCCTTCAAGGCACTTAGTAAAAGATATTAAGAAAGATAAGAATTGCTCACCTACGAACATTCTGGAACTTTACATACTTCACTGTAACTGGTTTCCCCTAAAAATGTCCAGGAGGAGTCAATACACAAACTAGCAAATAACACTATTAAGAAAATGTTGTTACAGCATCATAATCATTCCAATGAAGCGAATTCACAACAATGAAATTGGATCCAAATAGAAAGCAAAACAAATTACCTGAAGATGTTCTGTAGATAAAGTAACCGAGTCGCTGGGAGGATAATCATTAACATTACTGAAAAAAATTGAAGGCAATGAGTAACAGAACCTTCAAGTAAACTATAAGGTGGAAAAGATTACATTACCTAAATCCCATGTGCTCTTTGTTTGCAAAAAGCTTCACCAACTGTGGACCTGTAAATGACCACAGGAATTCTTATTTTAATCATTTGCCACCAAAATATACCTTCAACCAAAAAAAAGGGTGAGAGAGAGAGAGCATAGAAGTGAGGTCATATGCGCTGAACATCGAAACACTAGTAATATTTTCTTGCAAATCCTTATTAAAGTCGATCAATTTATAGCTATAGCAGAGGCAACAAACCATTGGTGTCCATCCTAACTCAATATAGCCCTCCAAATTTTTAATATAACTAACTACTGGAAAGACTGATCCAGACTTATATAAACATATCACATTGCCAGAATAGTATCAAAGATGCTGGGTGATATAGCCTGGCAGTGTGGCTTTCTTCATCTAAACATCAATTGCCTCCTCTTTTGTGTGCCATTTTGTCCTATCATCTAACGGGTCAAAAACTGAAGGACATGGCTTTGCACAATTTTTCATGGGTGCGCATTCACATTATGTACTATACCTAAGCAATAAACGCATGAGTAGTAAACCCGTTGTTCAACTACAACTATACTGCGGCAAATAGATCAAATGTACAAACAAAAGATAGAGCTTAGGATGCATGTGATCAGGTTTTGCACGTCAAGGAAGATGATCTAAGAAAACACAATGGATACTCGCCTTCCACAGAGGTAATTTTGGTCATCTGAGAGTCAAGTATTATTCATTGTGCTACTTTGATAAAATTCAAACCAAATAATTGAGTGATTTTCGTCCTTTTCCCTTCTACATATCATTATATTCACATGATTCTTAATTGGCCTAGGTACAGTAAGCTTATGTTTGTTTAGTTGCCTGCAATTTCGGTAGATAACGCTCAGTCTCGCTGTGGATCTGATTTCATCGGTTAGTCTCTTGGGCATAGGTAACATTACTCAGTCTCCCTGTGGAGCTGATTTTATCAGCTAGTCTATTGAGCAACAACCGTCCATCTGATTGTAGCTTGCTCGAGTTTCTATCTTTTGGTTCCTATGCATAGATAACATTCCTCAGTCTCAACAGGAAAGCTGATTTTATTAGGATCTCTCTTTTGCTACTCATCCACTGGCCACCTGGTTTTTGCTTGCTTGAGTTTCAATAACTAAATTTGCTGAAAGTCCCTTCCTAGTATCATGGCTATACATGAAGTGTAAATACACGGGGCCATAAGTTTGAATCCAAGTGCTAGCTCTGATGCCCATGGTAAGTGATGTCATGTGTGCCTAGTGTGAAAGATAAGAGTCATGGGTAAATGGGTTTTTGATGCATGTGACCCGTAAATGGGTTTGTGGTGAATGGGATATCCGTTAATTCACTTATTATTATTTATAACTTGGTTGATGTACGTTGCCATGTAGGTTAAAAGCAGAAGATGGCGATTGGTAAAGCAAGTTGGTCCTTGGTCTATATGTACCCACCAAATCATATTACTTACAAGTTGATATTCAAGTCTAGCTTTCATTTCAAAGACAAAATCACCACAAAGCTCGACTTAGCTGCAATAAATACAAATAGAGTATGCTATTTAGCTCAATAGCATGGTGTTTTACTTGACGGTTCCTCAGCATGCCTATGTGAATACTTCTCTTTCATCTATATGACGAATTTACAAAATGTGACCAAGACCCCTTTGCTAGGAAGCATTACCCATCACATTGAAAAGATTAGGGTATTTGGTTTCTTGAAGATCAATCTACATATTCTTTGACTGGTTAAAAAATCAACAACTATAAACGGCCACTAAAAATTTCCAATCAAAGAGATAGCGAAGGTTGATGCTAATAGACCAGTGTAATATAACAATTCCAGGTGTTCGAGGCCCACTCTTTCTAGTTTATTAATTCTTGATAAACGACAGCAGGCATCTTTAGCAGCCTGATAACTTACTAAAGACCGAAATGAAAAAGGCAAATAACCAAGCCGGAACAAAAGATTTCGGATCCCCTTGAACCACCTTCAAAAAATTGTCAAGCTTTGTTTAATCCTAGCATTATCAAACAAGTTCATGTTATACATGTGGTCGTTTATGTTTTCTACAAACTGTATTCCTATTCGACTATGACTAATTGTTTGGTGCAAAATCGCGGACAGAGGAGTAAACAAACTACAATTGTAGAGGCGTTCCAATTTATAATGCACAAAGACGAAAGAACTGTACAGAAAAACAATTGACAGACATCTTCATAAATTGTTACCCACCTTCCTCTTCTGGACCCTTAATTAAAATTGAGTGCAGCTTAACAACCTGAGTAAAGGGTATGTAAATAAGAAGCTGCTCGTCGGCGTCGCTCTCAAGATGCAACCCATCATCTTCTCTGTAGCCCTAAAAAGTATCGACAAAGATTGTATCCCGATTGTAAACAGTGAAATAGAAAAAATAATTCGAGTAACAAAAGCACAATTAAACGTACCTGTTTGAGTGCATTGACAAGGGAGTGGCTGGTGCTCTGATTCAAGCACTCGACGCCGCTCCAATCCACGAAATCCACCAGATCAACCTTGAAGAAACATCGATGGAAATGAAAATAACAAAATTAAATGATTTTAATAGAAGAATTAGGGGTAAAATTTACCTGGCTTCGAGGGATCGCGGTGGTCATCGCGTCGGAGGAGTAGAAGTGCTAGATTCACTGCGGAATTTTGAAGCGTGTGTTTGAGCCTTTTGAGTTCAATGACTTGCAAGGAGCGGCTTTAACAAGAATCGGGTTTAGATTTTTTTCACGCGCGCACGAGTACTGATACGAGATCAAGCTCATGTTACTTAAAAAAATAGGATTTTTTTTTTAAATAATATTATTTTAATAAATAATTACTTTTTTAATATCAAATTTTATATATTTACAAAAATGATATTGGCTCGCCTGTCTAACAGGCGAGCAACGCCAGCGTGGCACCCGCTGCCTTGCTGGCGAGCCACGCTGGCCGAGTAGTCTGTTAGAAAGGCGAGTTACAGCTAGCCTGTATAACAGGCGAGCAGTTGCTCGCCTGTCTAACAGGTGAGCAACCGCTAGCATGTTTAACAGGCTAGCATATATGCTCGCCTGTTAAACATGCTAGAATTTGCTGCTTTCTAAGGCATATTTTGGATCAAACCGAACACATAACAGTCAAAAAATATATAAAATATTGTTTACAAAATACTATTTAATTAAGTCTTGTACAAAAATTGCAAAGTAATAAACTCAAAAATTATAAAAAAATATAGCAAATACAAAAAAAACTATTCAAGTCTTATACACTTATTGTTTAGGCTTCCTTGGCCGTTTCGACTCCCTCCTCCTAAATATTGATGCCATAAGACCACGACGGTGGCCTTCCTCTTGCTGCGCTGGTGCTTCAGGAGCCTCAGTCGTTTGGTGATGGAATGGCTCATGTGTAATGTGACCAGGATCAATAGTAGAAGGTGCTTGATGTTGAGATGATCCTTGGCCAACATCTCCGCATAATGGAGTAGAATAATCCTGCTCGTATGTGTCATAATCTCCATAATATACAGATGGACGAGCTTCCTCGAATTGCGAGGAGGACCCATGGCCATAATCTCCATAATACGGAGGTGGGTGATCCTGCTCGGGATGCACCCCATACATATGAACTTGTTGCTCTTCCCCGCCCTCTTGTTGTGCACCACCAACATCTTCATGCATTACTTCTGGCTCGGCCTGATGTACTGCAGGAGGAGGAGGAGGAACCATGGGAAGTATACCTTGACGCGCTCCAAGTGCATAGTCTTCGTAGTTTCGGATGATGGAGTCGCAGTAACTCTGAATGTATGCGCCGTGGGAATAATTTGGACAACTATGTTGTCCGACAATATCAGAGATGTGTCCAAGGCTATCCCTCTGTTGGTTCACAAAGAAAAACATATATGCTATATAAAGTAACATTGATGTATTTCGTGGTCAAGAATAAAGAAATAAATACATACCATGTACCCGTTCATTAGTCCATCACGGGTCATGAATCTCCTGCTAATCTGTATGAACCAATTCATATAGGTTTGGATGTTTTCCCCTCCTCCTGCTGCAATATGGTTCTCCCTGTCATTCCAGATCTCAACATAATGTCCATATTTGACATTCCAATTCGTCGTCGTAGTAAGTTTGTCTTCGTGCAAATTAGGGTTTGTAAATATATGCTCTGGAATATTCTGCACCAGGCCGAACTGACGCAGTATCCGGTCCGGCGCGTGCCACCCAATCACACAAAAAAAGACGAGGGGAACTTTAGCTCGCCAAATATGTCGACCATTGGTGCAACAACGAGGAAGGCTGGCCAACATCTCCTCCGTATACGGACTCCATATTATCTGTGGCATAAATTATAGTATAAATTTACTATACTTTAATAAAAAAAAGGCAAAATTTGAACTTTAATAGTTACAACTTACATGTTCGTCCGTCATGGAGTCGAGTTGAAACCGAAATATCTTCAAAGAATGTGCGCTGCTTGCAGATCGCTTTAGTCTTCCCTGGGACCATTTGTATTTTTATATAATGTGAAAAATTAAGTATTCAATAGCTTAATAAAATTAAAATTATAGTTAGCAGAAAATATTACCGGTATGCCAGAGGTAGAAGCTGCCACTTAGGATGCGTAGGAACGCTCCTGATCGCTGGTGCGATAAGAGAAAGATGCTCGTACGCCCAGTACTGCAACAGGATTGTACAGCCGCCTATCTGAGTCGCTGTTTTTCTGCTGGCTCTGCATAACTGACGGTACAACCATGCAAGTGCAGCGCTCCCCCAACTATAATTTTTGATGGCGTCAATGTTCTCCAATAATGGCAATATATGAACATATGCAAAAGATCCGGATGTATCAGAGAACAGAGTTCCACTAAGTAACATAAAAATATATGCCCTGGCGTACTGCTTCACAATATGGTCTTCCGTTAATTGGGGCAGAACACCGAACTCTTCCAGGAGCCAGCTGTATACGATCCGACCTCCTCGTATCTTTCCATTCGGAGGTCTCTTGCCAAGCAACATTTCGAATAAATCCTCCCACTGCACTCCAGCCGTGGCGCACGTGACAGCATGTCCGTCAACAGGTAATCCAAGCAGCACCTCTACATCCTGTAGCGTGATCGAACACTCCCCTACAGGAAGAAATGTATGTTGTTTCTGGCGCCATCGCTCTACTAACGCCGTGACTAACGCCTGATCCAACTGCATAAATCCAAGGCATCTAAACGAGTATAAGCCTGCCCGTCGCAGGTAAGGGACAATACGCTGATCGAGGTGAACATGATCGTGCAGCAGCGTATCAATCCGACGGCATTTGATAACGTCGATATTTCCTGATAATGCGATCTCCGATCTATGAACCTGCTGTAGATACAGCACTGCAGGATCAACCGGTCCAGGAATAGGGTCCATCTCCTCTCCTATAAATGACATTAAAAGTATACGTTAGCAAAAATTAAGTAAACGTATAACATAATAAATAGAACTGATAAACGAAATTAAGTAAATGTACAAAATTAAGTAAATATAAACAATGATATATGAAATAACAAATATGGAATATGTCAGAAAAGCATGAATAGAAATTATATATGAAATCACCAAAAATTTCGGCAGAACCTCCCCTGTATTATCTAGGGTGTACACCTACGTTACAATTCTAAATGGCAACACAACCACATAATCACAAAATAACATATATAAAAGGCGACACGCCCACACAATCACAAGAGAACATATATAAAGGGCAACACGCCCACACAATCGCAAAACAACATATATAAAGGACAACACGCCCGCACAATCATAAAACAATATATCTAAAGGGCCACACGCCCACATAATTATAAATTAACATATATAAAGGGACACATGCCCACACAATCACAAAACAATATATATAAAGGGCTACATGCCCACATAATCGTAAAACAACATATATAAACGGCGATATGCCCGCACAATCATAAAATAATATATCTAAAGGGCCACACGCCCGAACAATTGTAAATTAACATATATAAAGGGCAACGTGCCCACACAATCGCAAAACAATATATATAAAAAGCCACACACCCGCACACATTATCATCTATAAAATCTACCAATTAATATCTTACAATTTTTAAATTACAATACTAGTAACATACTATTTGTTCATACACAGATGAATATTTTTATATAAATACTATTAATTTTAAAAAAATCTAATTAAGTTTATGCCACGCAAATCTAAAACTTTCATACAATTTTATAAGATTTATATACATATATTTATACCGTATTTACCAAATTTTTTAAAATATACATAAAAATATATTCTAATTCGTCATAATCTACTACTAACAAAATCAAATTTAGATCTACAATTAAACTACATATACAATGGTATAAACTTATAGATATAAAACACAAATTTTAAAAACTTAGAAAATTCGTAAATTTACCGTATCTCTTGAAAATTTCTTCAAAACTTGATAAATCTAACTAACTTGTTTAGATCTATAAACTATTTCGAAAAAAATGAAGTTTTGAGATGAAAAATGGAGAAGATTGGAGAGAGGTCGATGGAGTTTGTGAAAGAAAATGAAAGAGAAGAGGGGAAGGGAGAGATCTGGACGCGGGTAAGTGAGAGGCATTGCTAGCCTGTATAAGAGGCGAGCGGCCGCTCGCCCGTTTAAGAGGCGAGCGACCACTCGCCTATTATACAGGCGAGCAACTGCTCGCCTCTTTAACAGGCGAGCAACAGCTCGCCTTTTTAACATTCGTTTAGCCAGCGTGGCAGCCCACGGAGCGCCACGCTGGCACTGGTCGCCTATTAAACGGGCGACCCGATATCATTTTTATAAAATTTTAAAAATTGATATTAAAAATGTAATAATTTATTAAAATAATATTATTTAAAAAAAAATCCTAAAAAAATAATAATAAAAATTATATATATATATATATATATTATATATATATATATATATGTTCATGAATAAAAATACTACATATCTCTAGTTTTTGCTCTAAATAAATTTAAGGAGTAGAATAATATGTAAAATTGTAGGAAAAGAGGAATAAATTCCAGATTTTTTTAAAATCAAAAGAATTGGATCTGTCTCAACTTGACATAAATTTAACTTTGAAGTATTTTCCTAACTTCTTTAGTCCATTCTCGATCGGTTTTAGAGTTTTCAATTTTTTTAAATTTGTAAATTTAATTTTTTAGTAATTTTACGCAATCCCTTGTCAGGGGTTCAAAGTTTTGGTTTTTGTTTTTCCTACTCCTTTGTAAAAAGCTTGTTTGAGTTTATAAAATTTTCATTTCACCAAAAAAATATGTAAAATTGTAGTACATTTGATAGATAGTAGGTTGACTAATTATAATCAAGATAAATTTGGAGAAAAAAAACATTTGAGATGTTAGTAAAGAATATTTAATTTTTGTTTGAAATTTATGAAAAAGTTAGCTAGCAGTTGAGACCTCTATATAAAATTTGGATTTAACGATTGATCTGACATTTTATGAGCTATAACTTTTTTAGAATAACATAAACTATTTTTTTATTCAATATTTGCTAAGTAAAAATAATAATTGCAGAAATATTTTTAAGGTGAGAGTATATGTAACTATATGAGATCCACCTTATAAGCTTACCCTCTTGAATTCTGTACTAACTGTCAAGGGAGTCAAGATAGGTACGAATAGTTTGAGTTTAAACTCGACTAAAAAGAAGTTGTGTTCTAAATTTTATAGATCAAATTCTTTAAAAAGTTTAAAATTTTATTAAATAAACGTCCGTTATCTGCCTCGTGCACAAATGTTGTATGAAAAATCACTGGACAGTAGACATTTGGCACGATAATCACCGAACAGCAATGTTGAGACCTCATAATTAATCATAAACATCACAGTAAAGAGTATGGATAGTAAAGAAAATTTATCCTTCATATAGAGTGATTAGATAACCTGTTAAGACCAAAAGGCTGAATTTTTTATTTTTAATCTGATCAGTGCTAACTGTAGACTTAATTATTTACGATAAAATTAGATAAATATTTTTACGATAATTTTTAAAAAATAAACAATAAAAACAACTATCGAAAGAACGGAGCAATTATTTGGATTCCCACAAAGTCCCTTATTCTGTACAGAAGTTTTACATTTACTATGCTCTAGCTACAACTTTCAATACTTATACATAACTAACTAGAACTTATATTTGCATATATTTGTTAACAAAACAAAATTTGAACGACAAAAATATTTAGAAAAATAAAATATATTACTTTATAGTTCAAAATATTCTAAAAAAATATTAAGAATATATCTTAAAATAATTAACAAAAGTGTTAATATAAATATTAATTTATTCAAAATATATTTGTCAATATTTTTGATATATTATTTATCTTCTTTTATAAAAAAAATTAAACTACAAAAAAAAAAATTTCTAAATAATTTTATAATTTGAAATTTTTTAAAAAGAAAATTATCGCTAAATAAGAATTTCAATGGATTAGGTGTAAATATCCAAATTTAAACTTGAAGTATTATAAAATTTATCATCTAAAAGTGTGATCTCCCTCCCAAAAGTATGCAAATCAAAACTCGTTGCATCTAAGATCATTGAATATGATCCGAGTGGCATGGTACTTCGCCTTTGCACCTGATTCACTACCGCCTTTGTCATCATAAGGATTTTGACAGTGAGCCCATCCTGATTAAAAAGAAAGAGAAAACATTTCCTTTATCATAAGAAGGGAACTACAGCAAAAACTATAAAGGGTATGAAATAAAGCTATATTAACAGATTGTTTATAGATCACAATTCGTCACTATAATTAAAGTTCAATAATATATATAGTAGTCGATGGCGAGAGTATAAATAATCAAAAAGCTTGTGCTTGTGTGCCGATCGACTACTATATATATTATTGAACTGATTATTTATACTTTGGAGAATTTATTTATACTCGATCGCATCTTTAACAGGTGATCTGTGGTCTTACATGGCGTGCCAATATAGGCGCGCGCGTCATGCTGGACAATATTATCTGTTAAAGAGGCGACCCAATATTAATATTGTAAAATTTTGAAATCGATTTTGGAATTGTAATTATTAATTAAAATAATTTTTTTAAAAAAAATTCCAGTTCACAACATATGCATGAATTTCCAACAACTTAGACAAGAATTATTGACCGTTCATGTTTTTAAAACCATACAATGAGGCTAAGAACTCTGGCTTCTTTGCACCAGTAACTGGTAAATTTAAATGCTTTATCATAAATTTTGCCTGCTCTTTGTAGTATGTAATTTCTTTATGAAATTATTGTAAAAAAAAATACTACTTTATAATCAGTTTATTTAGTGTGATCATTATTAACAGATAAATTTATAACGGATACTAATTTTATTCCACCAATAGAAAAATCTTAGTTTTTCGATCTAGCCAGACTATTATTATCTATATGGAATAAACGAATAATTTTTATATCCATAGATATTTACAGCAGTCGAACCTAAATCCTCTCATTTATGAGATAAAAAGTTTTACCGTCTATCCTAAATATTCTGAACTGCTCTATGTAATTTGTAATAAATATATAGTGACAACATGTTGATGACAAACAGTTCATCACATATTTACAAGCCGGTGCATTGATTTCTCAAGCACACGGAATTAATTACCTGTTGAAGGACCCAACCGTCTCGGACCAAACCCCGTTGAATCACTTGATTTATGTGACCATGTCAATAATGGTTTGCGTCTCTCCGCCGGTCGATCGTCGGTGCCATACAGTCTTGAATTGTCTTATTAGAGATATTAATCGTGCGGACCGGACCAGCGATGTATGGATAGTCAAAACCAAGCCATAATTTCCGGATCGTTCGGACAATTCGGGACGCCCGTACTACTAGTTTATGTATGCACATAATTGAACAATCCCACACTCCACCAATTTTTCAGGTATATTTGAAGATTTTTTTTTAAAAAAAAATTCCTATAAATTTGTTAAAAAATAAAATATATTGCTTTATAGTTTAATTTTTCCAGAAGAAATTAAATAATTTGTCTAATAAATAGATAAAATTATAAATTAATATTTACATCTATTTTTTTATAATTATTTTTAAAATAATTTAATAGTTTAATTTTTTTTTAAAATATATTTAAATATAAATTTAATGAGTTCAGTACGAGTAACAAAATTTTATATCCAGAGCTGGAGTATTGCAAAATTTCCCAACTAGATAAGCAATGAATGTAACATTTAATCGCTTATATACCGAAAAAGAGCTGTCAATTATGGGGAAAACCACTTACAGAGAATAATTATGTTGGAATCAGAAATATATCCTGGAGTAATTAGATTATGTCACACCATGTATAGTCCTTATAACCTCTTTTTCTTTTTTTAGTAAATTTCATTCTTTTTTAATAATTAGAAAAATATTGCCCTGTATAGAGAAGTAGTCAAAAGCACGTCTAGACGCCCCTGGACTCACTAGACGAAAGTCCGCCTACCTCAAATCTAAACGAGGCTCTCTTTATAAGGTAAATACCTATGCGTGTTTGGGTACGTCTTATATATAAAACGAGGTCCCAACTTTATTTTATTTTTTTTTAAAAAGAGAGGAAAGATAGGACGCCCGCAACCCTGCAACTAATAAGAACCCTTATTTTACGCGATTGCTGGAGGTTAAAGAGTGGTTTCAATAGTATCTCCTATTGCATTATGTGTTTCAATCTTTATTACTTCTGTTGATTTAAAAAAAAATAATATATTGTTAACTAAATTTTTCTATTGAAGTCTTCTTAAAAGACAAAGCTTTTCTGACTTGTATTATTTTCTATTAATAAATAGTTGGGGTCCACGCCAAAACTCATGTCCACGACATCAAGCAGCTTTTTCAAAAAAATAAAATAAAATAAAACAATATAACTCATATGTTCAAATAAAAACTCATATGACCAAGATACCAGTGCTTTAAATTGGATTAAGTTCCAACAGATGGTCCCATTATTGCACCATAGCACCTGTAAATGAGGGGCCTTGTTCAGACATACAGAAGCAGATGAAGTAGGACATTCAGCTTAGAAAAATAGTTAGAGGCACGTAATTCAGTACGGAAAAAAATACATAAAAAATGTGTTTTTCGGAGTGAAAAACGTGTTTTAGAAACGTGCTCCACCGACCGCCGTGATTTAGAATGCATTTTCATAAAGCGTTTCTCACTCTGAAAAACACATGTTTTATTTTTCTATATTATTGTCGGCACGGTGTTCCGTGCTGAAAACTAGCTCCCTATTGCTTAATACAATACTTGAACTTCGCATTCTATGAAGTCATTATCAACATTCTTTCTGACAAGTGACAAACCTTTATTAAGTCTTTAATAAGAGTTTTGAAAATAAGTTTCCTAATTAGATTTCCTTTAATTGCCTTAACTATTTCATTCTGCCTCTGTAATGTAATAAATTACCCCGTGCTTCTGAAAGATATTTGCTATTTGTTTATCGTCCTAATTTAACGTACTCTTATTTTATCCATTCATCACTTACACCTACTTTGAAATCCACAAGCGTTCCCGCCGTAAATCCAATCCTAAAACATTAAAAGACCAATGATCAGGATTAATTCAATTAGACATATTTCAAGAGAATGGCAGTCTAATTCAAGATACTCATAAGACGTAGGACTACCATAAATTAGTATAGGGGTATTTGCATATATTTTCACTCCATAATCAGAAATTACAAAAAATATGGCCTTTTAATTTTATTTGACACTTTTATAACTTCTGAATTCTGAGCAGTATAAAATGATGAAATTATGCAATCCTTATCTTTCAAAAAAAAATGACGATGGCATTTTTATCATTTTCCTGGATCGGGGGCGTAAAAGCGTTAATTCGACTTACGAGGGCATAAACCTACCATTTCTAATTGTAGGGGCAATATATATGCAAATGTCCTTAGTATAAATTGTAGGGACCAATGACTCTTTGGTAGTTTCTTATACATATATATATATATATATATATATATATATATATATATATATATATATATGAGTGGCAAGTGAAAAGAGTAACAAACTTTTAGATGGTGAAAGAAAAAAAAAACCATACAGCCTTGTAAAATGTCCATATAATGAACTAGTCATAAATAGTCAACTTATTCACAGATCTCTTAATTTCTCCAATCAGGGTCCACATTCAAACCACATCAGTTGCACCCACATGGTCTCTAGCAATCTCTTAATTTCTTCATGTTGGCAATACAAAATGGTAGAATCACAGAGGAGTTGTTTGCAAAAAAGAGTGCTAATTTATTACAATATCCAAATAAAATCTTAATTTCCAAGCAAAACAAACCCCTCTTTCCAATATTTATTCTGTGTGTGCAGTTCTTGCAGATCCTTACCAACATAAACAACACAAACAGCTCAGATCATTCACTGCAAGGATAATTTGATTAATTATTAGAAAGAGAAAACAAAAATTCTTAGCTAGCAGTGTAAAATTGTTGCAGAAGGAGTTGGATGAGAAGCAGACATGGGAAAGACTGGAAAATGGTTGAAAAGTTTTCTGGTTGGAAAGAAGCAGAAAGACAAAGACAAGCCTGCTCCATCTACGCGTTCATCGAAGGAGAGGAAAAGATGGAGTTTTCGAAGATCAGCAAGGAAGGAGATGATTTCTAGGCCGTTAAATGAGAGATCAGAGGCTGAGATGGATCAGGAGAGACATACAATGGTTGTGGCTATAGCTGCAGCACCTGCAGTTGAGGAAGCTGCTGCCGTCAAGATTCAGACGGCTTTCCGGGGTTATCTGGTATAAGATTTATCTACCTCATCTGACAAAGTAAAAAGTAAATTACTTTTAGATATTAAGTTGGCTCACCAATATTCTCAAGTAAAAGTCGGGAGCTGACCGGGTGTCACACTGGATGGGCAGAAGTTTAGAAACCCTTCTCACCCAGCTCCGATTTTTTGTGCCGCCGGTGCTTTCTTCTTCTAGCCGGTGGTAACGATCACGTGCATCCCTTCGCGTGTAAAGGATGACTCTGGTCGTAAACGGCTACAAGTGAGTCTCTTTCTAGTATAGTCGGTTGTTGGGTGCGGGGTATGCACCCAGTGACCTATCCTCAGAAAAAAAAAAAAAAAAAAAAATGTAAAAGTCAGATATGTAATGTTAGAGCTCCCAAAAACTTTCCAACAATTCACCCAAATAACAAGCTTGGCTTTGAACATCACATAGATCAATTTTAAGTATTAGATACTTCGATTTATGCATGAGTTCTAGTCTTCTAGATGAAATATATTGGGACTGATTTTAGGAGCTGTAGTATTTATATGTCAAATATTCAAATCAGTTTTTCCTAAAAAAGAAAGAAACAAAATTCAAATCTGAGAAAATCCACGAACTTTTTGAACATTTCCATCAATCTCTTTAATCTACCGACAGGAGTACTATAATTTGAATAGAAAACTTTGGTGCCCATGAGCTTCCTTGGATATGCATTATGCAACTAAAACAGGCATTAGAAAGAACTATAATCATGAATCATTGTTTCAATCTCTTTATTTAGGCGAGAAAAGCTGTGTGTGCTTTGCAAGGGTTGGTAAAATTGCAAGCCTTCATCAGGGGCCACCTTGTGAGGAAGCAAACATCCGCCGCACTATGGTGCCTACAGGCTTTAGCAACAGCTCAAGCAAGAGCACGTGATCAACGAATCAGAATGCTCGAGGAAGCTCTCGCTACACCGCAAAGGCAACCTAACCACAGGAGATCACCCAAGAATTCTCAAAATAAACCATCACATGTAAGTGTCTCTCTTTAATGCTTTTTTCTTTTTTTTAGAATAAGACATTGTCTGTATTAGAAACCATTCCACCATCGGCCAAAAAGTACATGAATTTAGCTTATATAGAGACCATAAAATTACTAGATGACCTAAAATTTTCCCCAAAATCAACTCAAAAAGCATCACAACGCGGTATTCACAAACGATATGATCTTTCTCGTACATTCAAAAAGTCTTGTGATGTGTTTGAGTACTTTGACACTTTGACTACAACTTTTCGTAAATCTTTTTCATGTTGAAACATGTAATATTCCAATACTATCTATCATGGTTTTCGGTGCCGGTCGGCACAGCCCATGTGCCTGTTCCGGCAGTTGTCGGCACGGCACGAACCGGCACGGCACGTGTCAAAAAAAAAAATCTTATATTTGAAGTTTTAAATTAATTTTTTATTTTTTTTAAAAAATAACAAATATATATATATATATATATATATATATATATATATATATATATATATATATATATCGGCACGGTCGGTACGTGCCGGGGTCTGAGTTTAGCGAAACTCGGCTCGGCTCGGCACAGAAAACTTTGCTATCTATGACAATGTTGATCTGAGATCGGTTAATTACCCGAAATTAATGATTCTTGCCTTTGGAACTAGGTTGCATTATCATCAAAAGCAACATCAATTAATTCCTTATTTGATCCTGCAGGACATGGACAAGGTTGCAGAGGAGAACATTAAGATTGTTGAGATGGATCTGGGTGAAGCAAGGAGTATCTTAAAAAGCCGATACAGCTACTCCACGCCTCGAACCGAAAGAACGAACCATAGGTTCTCTTCGTATGTTGGCAACCACCGAGCGAGTTGCAAATCAGATGGCCCTCAGCAGGTCTCTCCTTCTCCATCTGCACTAACCAACATTAGCCCAAGAGCTTGCAGTGCAATTTTCGAGGAGTTTTCATTTAACACGGCGCAAAACAGCCCATACTACTTATCATCTGTTTCTCTACCGGACCCAAGAAAAAGCTCATATTCGATGTCTCATGATCACCCGTTTTATCCTAATTATATGGCCAACACAGAATCTTCAAGAGCCAAGGCAAGGTCTCATAGTGCACCAAAGCAGAGACCTTATTTATTTGAAAGGCCGCCAAGCAGAAGGAAATCGAACATTCCACGAAGTGGCCACATGCAGAGATCGACGTCTCATGTGGGGGCCACAGCCCAAATGCAGTATCCATGGTCTATTAAGCTTGATAGATCAAGTGCGTCACTTAAAGATAGCGAATGTGGTTCCAACCTCGAATGTGGTTTCCAGCATTCGAGGTTTGTCTAAATTAGTTCCTTACTTTTTTTTAAACCTTTAAATGAGCCGGAAACTCATTGTGGAAGATAAAGACGACCCCTTCCAATTATTTATTCAAATGATAAATCAGTCTATAGTAGAAAGTAAATATGATACCGATTCATAATCTATCGCCTATATCGTATATGCTATGTATGGTGAAAATTTATGTGAGCTGTGATCTTGCTGTATCGGTATCACCTTATTCTGTAACTCTTTTGACGTACGTCAGCAGAGGCAGACGCACACTTTCTTAATCCAGGCAATACCTTACTCTCAAAACAAAAATAGATAAATAATCTTGAAAGGCTAAAGTGACTACAGTGTTGGATACTTAAAAGCATCATTTGTGAAGAGTGTAAGCAGACATATCATACTTGAGTTATACTTCTTTCATTTGATGGGAAAAATCAACAATTACATCAAAAGAATCATAAATGCTATAACAAATACAGTTAGTAAATTATGATTAGACCATAAACTCACAAAGAATAAAGAAAAAGTATGTATTTGTTACCTTGCAACTTGCAAGGTAGATCTGGTTGCCAAGGGACTCTTCAATTCAAATTTTAAAATATTCTTGTGCTTGGAATGCAATGAAGCAAGTTTCAGAATCACTATGATTGGATTCAAACAGAAGAAGAAGGAGGGATTGGCCATGGGTTCAAGGAAGGCAAAGCGTCAGCGATATCCAGGGTAACCGATGTACGTCGGACCGCATGTGAGCATGCATGCAAGACTCTTTCGGTTCCTTGGGATATTTCACAGCTCCCCATATGAAAAATTATATTGAGTGTCTACTCTTAACATGGGATTGGAATCCCCTGCCCCATTTTTCTACCGAAATCGATCCCATAGGGTCGACTACACTGTATTACGGTACAGTCAACCCCTCAATCTGTGCTTATTTTTTGTAAAAAATTTTAACATAAAAGTTGTAAATTTTGATTAAATATAAAAGTTTCATTTTGAAATATTTTCTAAAAAATATTTCGAAATAGATATTTTGGAATTCCAAAGCTTAACTGGTTTCGAAATGAACTTACAGAACCCGTTAAACTTTCGAGTCTCAAAATATATAGTTAGAAGTATTTTTTGAAAAAACTTCAACATGAAAGTTGTTTGTTTAACCAAAATTTATAATTTTTATGTTAAAAATTTCTACAAAAAATATGTATTTCTACGCATATGTAGGATCGACTGCACCGTCATACAGTACGGTCTACCACCTTCTCTGCCTCCCTCACTGGATGATTGATAGGTGTCCATCAGCCTCTAGATTAACTCTTTTAACCGTGGTTCTGTTAATTTATCTAGTCAAATCATATGTTATAATTTAATTAGTATTATTTAATATATAAGATAATTATATATCAAAATTAGGCACTAAATATAATTACTCACGGTATAGGTATAATTACTTTCGCAGTGCGGTGCATGCTTGTTATGCAACATCATGATAATTTTAATATACAATACCAAATATTGGAGAACTATGATATGTAACATCCCAGCCTTCGCAACCTAGCTAATTGGTTCCCTCAATCTCCGGCCGCTCCACTAGTCAAACCATCTAAAATAGGTGGATCCGATTATTGATAAGTTAGGATTTCAGGCAGTCAAACAATTTAATCTTCATAACATTTTTCCGATTTTGTAACCAACTATATGATATATAGCTTCCAATAAAGAATTTAGCTACAATAGAGGATAATATATTAACCAGGATAATGCAATGACAAAAGTACTGGTAAACAAGTAGATACCAGAACATAGAACTTCTATACAGTGAGTTCACAATTCGGATGATGTGGGTTTCTTAGAAGTAAAATGCTACTGCCCACCACCCATACATCTATCACGATCCAATAATATGTATGGTTAAAAAAATATATTTTAGGAGTATTTTTGATAATTTTTAATATTAAATTTATATATTTTGATAGGACTACAAATTATATGTTGCATAGTTTCTTAAAATAACGTCTAAATAAATATTTTGGTGCTAAAAATTTTAATAATTCGAAACGGGTTGTGAGTTTGGTGGATTTGTTGCTGTGTGGATCAGTGCTCTTCTTAGAATGTGCAATTGCAATTTTTCAGTGAATCATATTCATTCGGCTCAAACCACATCATACATATCAGTTTCTTTATAAACCACACTTTATTTGTATATCATATGACGACTAAATGGTGATAAATCTAGATTTATTTTCTTTTCTTCAGGCGTTATTTTTATTGAAAAAAATATTATGCATAAGCATAGCTAACATAAAAGTTAGGATTACAAAACTTAGAATACAATAGATCATAGAACATACACCAATCCTCCAAGAAAACCCTCAAGAAACACCTAGAAGGTCTAAACATAAAAACCTCAAGGTACTTGTAGTAATATTAAATCAGGACCAGGTTAAGGAAGAGGTAGGTACAAAAGCAGGCCCAAACCTTAGCCCGAGGCCCAAAGTCCGTAGGACGTCGAAAACTCTCCACAAGTCCAATAACTTTAATAAAAGTAGGATTTGTCATTTGTTTTTTGTTGTGGTGTTGCAATTTTTCTGAATAATAAGCAGTATCATCAAAAATCTGTTATCTGATTCAATATGAGAGAAACATATCATGACCCCAATATTCAGACGAAGTCATCCGTCGCACGTACTAGGAGACTAGCAACGTGCTTTGTAGTATTGCTTTGAATATCGCCAAATTTAGTTTGACTAGTTGTCAAAAGATAAGGGCACAGATGTTCACTTAAATATAAACCTCAATTGGCTTTTTAAATTTTCAAAAAAATTTCTCTATTATATAAAGAAAGTATTATCGGCACGTCCGCATTGAAAAATTATGGTTTAGGTTGATGGACGATGAGCCAATATCATACATAAGATTATTAGTTTTAAAATAATTCGACTTTTATTCTGTCAGTAATAATAAAATTTAACTAGCGAGTGCGTGCACTTCTGAATATCATATCCATGATTGTCTCTTTTTGAATTGAGTAGGTTAACGGATTATGACGATAATGTCTGTACTAAAAAATATCCACTAAATAGTACATCATATATCAATTATTTTACTATTATCATATGAAACCCACCTATATGATTTGGCTTGCTATGTATGAGCCAGAACTCTGCTGTCTCCGACCTAGTTTCGACTCAAGAATGATAATAGTGAGGCGGCCATGGCCAAATGTAATATCCCCTAAAATACCCAAAAGGCCTTAGGAGAAAAGGCTAATGGACCTAGAGCCCATGTAAGAGGGAATTGGTGGTGTATGAAATTTAGTACCATACATCCTAATTAGAAAAAGAATTTTAGAAATATAAGTTTGTGAGGCCTTAAGTTTGCACTTTTAAGTGGATCCAACTTTTTCTAAATTGAAAAGGGACCCGGTCGTATGATGCGGCTCCGGGGCATGGACGTTGCGGATGGGCGGGGCCGGGATTGGTTGGGCGTGACACCAAACATCCATGATCATCACAATATGCAGGCTTAGACGATGACGCTGGGCTCATGAGGGCATGCTTACCCAAGAAATTGGCTGGACTAATGAAGTGTTGGTTTAAATATCTGTCAAATATTGAATACTTGTCTTTTTGGAGAAAGCTCAAATATTTTTTGTTAAAATAATATGGGTGTGACATGAGGAATAACCCTTAATTTATTTTATTTTTAATGAGACTATTTATGCACTATTATATAGTTTAATTACGTCAGTTAATGATATAAGGATAAATAGAGTTTAGTACGTAGAATATTCCCAAGTAGGAAAAACCATTGGTTAAACATAAACACATCCGTAGCTGGTGCACGGATTATAGGTTCGAATTTTAGCATCCATAAAATTTTTATTCTGAAACAGAACAGCAAATCTATCTACATTGGTCAAAAATCAAGTAAAATATAAAATCTCCAATCCAATGTATGACCATTTTTAGAATAATAATTAGGAAAAATACCATTATTAGAAAAAAAATACTATATGAGAGTTTATATATTATAAATTATTTTCCTTCTAACTTGAAAAAACATTAAAAGAAATCCACTCACACACAAACCAATAATTACAGGATAAAGAAGCTATCTATTCTTTTATTGTCATATGAAATTATGAAAACCAACTATGATTTGGCATGCCGTCTCAGGTATGAAGCACAACTCCGAATCAGTCTCAGCTCAATAATGATAATAATGAGGCGGCGGTGGCGGAGGAGGTGGCGGTGGCGGTGGCGGAGCGAAGCATCCATGAGAGTCGCAATATGCAGGCTTTGACAGAAAAGCCATGCACTCTTCCTCCGACCGTTGCTTCGGCCGGTGAGGTATACAATTCTTGCGATCATCTTTTCTCCTGATCTTGAGACACCTTTCGGGCTCGCCGCAGAAATAATTATACGAATACGTAAAGTTCTTCAACCTCGGAAGCTCGCAAATACTCTCAGGGATATCACCGTACAATTTGTTATGCGCCACGTCGAGCTGCTCAAGCCGCCGCAAGTTCCCAAAACTCTCCGGCAACGGCCCCGTTATCTCGTTAAAACTTACATCTAGAACAGTCAAATTCTTCAGCTTTCCCAGCTCCGGCGGCAAGCACGACTTTATACTAGCGTTCATTAGAATAATCTCATTTAGCTCCGTCATGTCACCTAAACTCGGCGGCAGGCACCCTTTGATTTTATTGTTCGCAACCACCAAAACAGATACAGTCGAGTTCCCGATATTACTTGGGATTGTGAATTGGAATTTGTTGTTGTTGATGAACAGCGCGTCGATCTTCTTGTCCCAGATTTCCCTGGGAACTTTTCCGTGGAACTTGTTATAACGAATATCAAGGTAATGTAAAGACGGTAATTTGAGAACCACTGCCGGAAATGGCCCCTCGAATTGATTATTGCTGACATCCAGCTCGTAAAGAAGCTTTAAATAAGCGAAAGATTGCGGCAAAGTGCCGTAAAATCGATTAGAGTTGATATGGAAAAGAGATAGATCGGTGAGAAGGCCGAGATCATCAGGGAGCACGCCGGAGATATTGGCGTGGTTCAAATCGATTCCGGCGACGGTGGTGATGTTTTGGTCGTCGGGAGCTGGAGAACAGAAAACGCCGGTATAGTTGCAGACGTGAGGGCCGTACCAGTTGGCCGTAAACCCCTTGGGATCGTTAAAAATGGAGTGCTTCCATGCTTGTAAAGCTATGTAAGCTTTCTCCAATCTAGGGTTTACAAGGACTGGTGGTAAATACTGCTGCACGGATACTTTTAAGAAGGAAAGAAAGAGAACGAAGAAGAAGTAGAAGCCCCAGAGGGCTGGGTTTTTTAGTGTTTGAGTTTTCATTAGAGATCACAATGGCGATTAAATTTGGAAAGAGGATGAGGAATTATATATAATGATCGCCGATAGAAGTATTTGTTTTGAGGATTAATTAATTAAATAAATATGACTTGGCAACTATATACGATGGTGTTAATTAGATTATTGAGAATTAGTTGTGTAATATAATATTAATGCAAGTCGGAATGGGATGACTACATTATCAATTTAATATACATATTTTAATATTAATACAGAAATCCGAATATATTACAAACTAATACATTAAACAGATAAATGAGTAATACCCAGTTAGAAAAGGAAGTCATTGCCGTCAGTCGATCTCCTCGCCCATGAATCTGTATAAGTACTCGAGCTACCTTCTGACCACGTCGTCCAGTATGAAGTCCTTCACAAAGGTGCAGGAGATTACAAACTATACAGTTTGAAAAGATAATAATAGATGCACAGATGTAAGTATTATTAGAACATTGTATCTTACCAAAAGATAATACTTCACAACTTTAGTTTCATATCTCTCTCTCTCTCTCTCTCTCTCTCTCTCTCTCTCTCTCTCTTATACTGCGAAGAAAAATGGTGAAGGGTAGGTTGTGTTAGAACTTCCTGAAAAATAACAATAAGAAACTGGATTAGATGAAAGTTGAATTCTTAGCCATGCATGTTCAACTGGTAGGTGGGAAAAAAAATAATTAAAAAAATCATGGTAGGATGGCCTGTTCTAATATTTTCTGCATAAAAAATGCGTTTCTTTTTCCTATAATAATAGTAATATTCATTTTTTTTTTTAAAAAAAGTAATATTATACACCCAAGTGACCATCAAGCTTCTTAGATAAATAGTTCTGCAATCTCGGATCTTTGATTTATAGGTATTTCGTCATGACTTTTTGCTTTCATAATTACACTTTTTCAACAATCCAATGTGTCGTCGGATAATAATGTCGGTGAGCAATTCATGGGTAATCCGTAATGGATATTGCATTTTCTGAAGACAACACGATTAACGGATAAAGACAGATATCTAGGAAGAGAGAAAAGAGAGGACGAAGTGATTGAAAAAGAAAAAATTGAACAATTGTATAAATTTTACAAAATATAAGTCACGATATTGTTATATATAATCTTAACTTATATTAATTATTAAATAATTATATTGAGATATAAGACACTACCACAAAATTCTATTATTACATTTTAGTATTACAGATATATAAAATTATTTTTAGAAAGACCAGTAGACTTCATATTATTATCCAACTATGAAAAATAATTGCATTTTTTAGGTGCTTCCTCTTTCCACCAACGAACAAAAAACATCAACCAGCAGCATCAAACAAATATTGATTCTTGAAGATCATTTCATCAGTAAGCAGAAGCTTTCAGTAACCCCACCCAATCCAACTTGTTACATACACCTAAATATAATATAATATAATATGATTTATAATATCTTCTCTATCTATTTCGTACTGAACATATTATCATTCGAGCTAATTATATTGCCATTGTACGCGTTTAAGTAGGTCTACTCCTGTTTATGTTTAATTTTCCATAATTGGAAGGTCACCTATATCTTTAAATATTATTTTTTTTCTTTTAAGATTATCGAGAAAACCTATACTCACAACCAATCTATTGTTATATGATTGTCATAGTAGATAATATCAAATAGCACTGATTCATGTTCCACTAATTAAAAAAAATTTTAAACTTTTATTTTGAGTAGGTCTCAAAATCCGGTGGTGTTATTTAAAATTTTCCGAAGTAGGTGATAAGTATATGTTTCAGAATCTTCCAAGTTGTTAGAACAAATACAGAGGAAGAAGAAGTCCAAGTCTTGTAAGGTCTCCTAATATCTGCTAATCCAGCTGGCTGTGATATAAAATGACATTAAAAGAGCAGACTTTGGATTAAGTTATATTATTATTATGCCATATAGTGTTTTAAATTTTACAGTTTTTTTTAGCAGAATTGACCAACATCTAGAGAATCTAATGCATAAATATTTCAACACCTTCTCCTTTTCTAGAAGATAACCGGAAATTCACCTTGATCGAGCGTAACCTCTGACCATTGTAATGAATGCTTGAAGACTTAGTTTGGCTAAGACGCGAAACAAGCAATCACACAAAAATAAAGAAGTTTTAATGTGAAAAAATCTCGATCTGAACCGAGGTAAAACTATAAGCGTTCACACGACCACCTACATAAATGCACTGAAGTGGAAATCATTACAAATCTCTCTCTTTTACTCTAGGACCGATGTCAAGGAGCCTTACAATTGGTTACATAAAATCTTTCTAAGTCGTAGAGTTTTTTCTCTAAGTATTTGCCCAAGTCTCAAATAGTAGATCCTACACGCCAATTCCTTGGATAGCTATTTATAGACTTCGTTTGCGTCTGTTGGCGACACGATCGTGGCTGTAAAAGTGGATAGAACGGAGATCGCGGGCTGAAAGCTCGACCCTACTCTCGGTTTGCCACGTGACACCCTATGCCCTCACACAGCTAGTTTGGCAACACATGTCGCCCTACGATCACACAATGGTTACAGCTAGTGATTGATTCTCCACAACTCTTGCTTATTTGGTGTACTCAGCCTGGTTTCGAGAGTCGGTCTTTATCTTCAAGCAATCTGCATTCACTCTAATTGACACGTGGCAACCCTTATCCGTGATATATGACACTTACCTAACTATATTAACCCAAGATAGCGCTCATCTTAGCTCCACATTCGGAGCCACACACATTGATACTTTACATAGAAATAATTGTGCACCCTTCTAGCGATTGAGCTTAAACTGGAGGCATCTCGGTTCCTAATTAAAGCGGCGATTACCACTATATAGCTCTACTTGTGAGACACTATTTCTTAATTTGAATGTCAAAGTTTTACTAGACTCTCTTTTGGAAAGTATAGATCCCACGTGCGACTCGATGATTTATCTGTTATGACAGTCGTATAATGTGAACTAACTACAACTATAATTTTTTCAAAAAAAAAAAAAAAGAAGAAAAAAATAGTGCTAGAGGTCTCAAACTTTCACCCAAAAATTAACCTAATGACACTAGCATGACATAATTCCCTTCTGAATATCACATGCATGGTTCAATCCATGTATAAATTCCCTAGAGAAAATAAAAGCCAAAGCACATTAAAATTAACATAAATATTTGATTTTTATCATTTCTTTTCCTTCTCGAAATTATATGCACTGGTCGATGCTTGCTACTACTTATTTTAATGAGTTGGTTATAATTGTTCAGGGAATTAGGTAAACTATTCTTTTCCCTGCATGATTGTTAATATTTTACTAGCAAAGATCAGCTGACGGAGTTTTCCATTCTCTCTATTTTCAAACATTTTTTGGAGTTTTTATTTTGTTTTTCCCGAAATTTGACTCCATCAATGGGCTAATTTCTTTGGGCTAATACCATATCAGCTCCCCATAGTTTACAAACGCTCAAATCAACCCCGTATTTTAGAAATCGGTCGTTTCAGCCCCTAAACACTGTTTGGATTTTTTTCGGACGAAAATATCTCTATACCCGTTAATAGTTTGGACGTCAAAAATATCTATCTAGAAGTATTTTTTGAAAAAAAATTTAATATCAGCGTTGTAAATCTCGACGAGTTTTACAACTTTCATGTTGAAAAGTTTTCAAAAAAATACTTCCGAACAGATAATCTCGGGGTCCGAACTGTTAAAGGGTCGACCCGTAATCTGCTGAACAGTTTGGACGCCAAAAATACCTATCTCGAAGTATTTTTGGAAATATTTCAATATGAAAGTTGTAAATCTCGTCGAGAGCTATAACTTTCATGTTAAAAAAAATTTCAAAATTTTTTTTTAAATATTTGTTTCAGGCATCCGAAAAGTTATGAGTATTTTTATCCGAAAAAATTCAAAATAAATAGAGGCTAAAATGAACGTTTTTTAAAGGCATAATATCTTTTTTAGCCCCTGAATTTTAAACAAATGTGCCTCTATAACCCTGAACTTTAAATTGTACTCACGATAACCCTGAACTACGAAAAAACGCCCACGATAACCTTGCCGTCAGTTTTTCCGTCCGCCGACGTTAATTCGCTGACGTGGCAGATTTTAAATTATTTTTTTTATTAATTTTAATACATATAAAGGCATATTTGTCCCTCTACAAAGTTAAAAATAAATACATATAAGGACATATTTGTCCATCCACAAAATTAAAAAAATTAAAAATTGATTAAAAAATAATTTAAAAACTGTCACGTCAGCGAATTAACGGTGATAGACGGAAAAACTGACGGCAAGGTTATCGTGGGCGTTTTTTCGTAGTTCAGGGTTAGCGCGAGTATAGTTTGAAGTTCAGGGTTATATAGGCACATTTGTTTAAAGTTAAGGGGCTAAAAAAGGTATTTTGCCTTTTTTAAAATAGAAACTGATTGTAGAATGGAAATTTAAGGCGGGGCTGATATGTCATTGTCCTTTTATTTGTGAGAGAAGATGGTGGAGTCAAATCGGACGTCATATCAGTTGAATGTCGGGAAAAATCGGACGATTTCTCTCACTTTTCCCGAAAGTCATATCAGCTGAGGCTTTGGTTTATTTTTCCTTTAACTTCTGGCTTTGGATGGGCTTGAACTATTGGTCTGAAATAGGAAAAAATTTATAATACTTCGTGTATAAGTATCGAAATTTATACCACATTCATTAAAATTTATATTTAAAAATATTTTAAAAAAAAAAATTAATTACAAAGTTATTCAGAAAAATAAATTATATTTTTATAGTGTAAATTATTTTCAAAAAAAAAATTAAATACCATGTCAAATAAATTGATAAAAAATTATAGACAAATAAATTAATTTTACATTACTATATTTTGATAATTATTTTTGGCATATATTATGTATTTTATGAAAATAACTTGAACAATAAAGTTATGTATTTTATTTTTCTGAACAACTTTGTAGTTAAAATTTTTTTCAAAAAATATCTCTAAATATAAATTTTAATAGGTGTGGTATAAGTTTCGAAACTTACGTCCGGAGCATTATAAAACTTTTCAAGGGCTTCCTTCTAAGCCTAAAATTGATGGGCTAAAATACCTGTCTTAATTGCTTGTTTCAAAATAAAGAAATCCATCGACTTTAGTTAAGAGATTCTTCAATATATAATATAAGACATAGTATCTTAATTTAATTTTTAAAATATATTCTAACTTGGTAATTAATAAATTTAAAATTGGTCGAGCTTGACTTAGACCGATGTAATTAATGAGCCAAGGTAAGAAGTGGCTTGAAATGGAGAAAATAAATACACAAACAACTAGACTTTTATGTGGAAAGTTTTTCTGAACCGAGATAAAATTATAGACATTCACGCGATCATAGACAGAAAATTTATTATGTGGAAAGGAATTACAACTCTCCCTCACTCTCTCTATTGACCGAGATCTAGGATCAACGTCGGCTTTCATTATAAAAGCTCTCTCAACTTGCCTTAGTTCTCTTACGTCTCTAAAAACTGTTGGATCCAGTGCGCCAGCAGTCTGGTCTACTATTTATTAGCGATATATGTGATCTGTTGGTGCTGCGATCGTGGCAAAAAAAAAAAAAAGAAATCTAGCAGGGAAGGTGGGTTGAACAGTCAGCTTTTCCCTCTGCTCATAACGTAGAACCACATGCTTTTGAACAGTTGGCTTTTTTATGCATGTTGCCTCCATGACCTTGCGGGGTTGCGGCTGTTGACTTATTCTCCGACGATTCTGCATGCTTGGTTGACTTTGATTTAGCCTAAGAGCTTCGGTCATGACCATTGTGAGTAAAGGTTCTTAAAAAGCCTCGGTCTATCTTTTAAGAACATACGCTCCATCTGATTGATATGTGGCGACATAGATTCATGCTATATAAAAAATATATAATGCACCTGCTAGCAAATAGCATTTTTATTATTTTCCAAATCATTTATATAATTGTATGCAATGAAATGAAGAACGTGAGTTTTTTTTTTTTTACAATAAAAGAACAAAAAGAAAATCAATATTATATACGCAGTTGTAGTATATCTACGTTCTACCGCTCCGTCAAATGTGACTAAGAAATGCCCCTAAATCTGTCTATTAGGCGGCGTCCCTATGTTGCAACAATGGCCCCTTATAATGTTTCTTTGTGAAATTAAGACTCACAATATGCGGCAGGAAATGATATTCTATGTGTCCATTTCATTGAATTAGCGTGCCAAATATAAAATCACGACGTCATATTTTTTTGGGATACCATTTGTGCAATCATTTGTCGGATGAATTGGTGCAACTAACTTGGATACCCTTACTAAATATTCTTAATACTAAATGTGATATAGATGTCAAAATATACATATAGATTTGGTTGAAATATTGTAATATAATTGGCTACAACTAATACAAAGGATAAATAAAATTTATAAAATTAAAATATTATAGTAGATTTTTTTTTTTTTTTAATAACGAGACAAAATATTATTGTTTTATTGGGGGTGTATCCCTTATTTATCATTAATAACGACGTCGCATTTTTTTGTGAACTTACACTATCACTATTTTCTTAATCTAAACTTCAATTTCAGACTTTACAGAATTAAACCTCTTATTAATGCTTAGTCGTGTTCCACTGTAAATCAAACAAATTCAGTTCATTTTTTTTTAAATAATTCCGCACAGGCTTACAATGCGTCTCTGCTCGAAAAACAACAGGCTTGCTAATCTATATATACATATATAGAAAATCAAATATTAAAATAGTTGAACGTCATGTGGCACTTTCAATAATCTATAATATGTCATATGATATCTCTATTTTCTTAGAATACAACTTTTCATTCAATGAACATCAAATGCATTCAATACATTATAAAAAAATTATCTATATATTTATAATAACCAATTATTTTAAATTTAAATTATTTATATAAAATATATTTATATAATTTTAATAAATTTAAAAGATCAATATCAAAATATATCAATATTCACATATAAGTAAATATATAAACATAAAAATAGATAATTAAAGTCGTTGCGCCACCTGACAATATAAATAACCTCCAATGTCTCTCTACGTTTATTTTTATATCATAAATAAATATGTTGTATTATATAACTAAGTTTAGAAATATAAAATATCTATAATTAAATTAATAAAATATAATAATTTTTGGTGATCAAAACCGTTTTGTTATATGACATATCAAATAATTTTTGATGTGACATTGACATTTATTTTTATGTTATAGAAAAAAGACACATAATATCTATTAAGATGAGAATTTATATAAATAAGTTGAAATACATATATATATATACGTGTGTGTGTATGTAATTTAATATCACCACAATACTATATGATATTTATTTTTGTATTTATGACCTGCATCCTGCATCGCACGGATGCAAAAAGTGATTCAACCTAGTGACTAAGCGCTCTGTTACGGTATTAACAGGCACATTTTCCTCTAATTATTATTATTTTTTATAATTTATGGTTATTGAATTTAATTTCTATAAATTCCTTCCGACTCACTTATAAGATTCGAACTCTCCACTTAAATATATTGTGACATACTAATGATTTTTTTTAATATCCAATTTTTTGGGGCATTCAATTTCGCTTTCCAGCTAGCTAAATTTTTTATTTGGTATGTTGAGATATATGAAATTTAATTCCTGTATTCCGTCTTACATACACTTTTTGCAAGGTTTTTCGTGCCGTGCCGAGTCGAGTATCGGTAACTCCGAACTCGGCACATGCCGACCGTGCCGATCCGTACAATTTAAATTTAAATATTATTTAAATAAAATAAAAATTATTAATAAAAGAAAATTATTAAAATAAATATAAAAATTTAATTATATATAAAAAATAGATATTATAATTTATTTCGTGCCGAATTTTGCTGAGTATGGGGATATGTTCAACTTGCGATAAATAAAAAAACAAATTTTTAATAATTTTTAAATATTATTTTTTTTTAAATTTTTATAAGGAAAAAAAATGTTAAACACGCGCAGGCGTGCACAGGCGGCACGCCTGCGCGTGTTACTCGCGCAGGCGCCCGCGCGTGTTCAAAAAAAAAAAAGAAAATTGTCGCCCGCGTGCGGGCGACATCGTCTTCCTCCTACGATGAATTAAACAAAAAAAAAAAATACATAGATATAGAGAGAGAGGGAGAGAGGGAGGGAGGGAAGGAGAGAGAGAGAGAGACGAGTGCCGGAGCCGGACGGCTCGGCACCGTGCCGGTGCCGAGCTCCGGCGGCGGGCGGCACCGCGCGTGCCGCCCGGCACGTAAAACCTTGCTTTTTGGCATACCCAGGACTGATGCCGTTTGGTTATGTTAAAATTAGTGCTAACGTGGCAAAGCGAATTTTTATTCGGTGCCGAGCTCCGGCGGCTCCGGCACGTGCCGGGCGGCACTGCGCGTGCCTCCCGGCACGTAAAACCTTGCTTTTTGGCATACCCAGGACTGATGCCGTTTGGTTATGTTAAAATTAGTGCTAACGTGGCAAAGCGAATTTTTATTCAGTAATATTAACAACATAAAATATTTTTTTAAAAAATTTTTTTTAAAAAATTTGAAATATTAAAATTGTCCATTTTGATGAGATCTATAATTTTTTTATTTAAAATTTTTTTAAAAAATACTTTTAAATAGATATTATGAGGCTCTACATTTTTAATGTGTTAAATTTTAACCCATAAACATTAATACCCCAAAATACTAATTTAAAGATATTTTTTAGAAAATCTTTAACACAAAAATTTATATTTTGATTTGGTCTACAACTCTTATATTTAAAGTTTTTCCAAAACGTACTTCGAAATAGGTGTTATGATGCTCCCAAATTTTTACCTGGTTAAATTTTTATATATTCACTTCGATACTCCAAAACACCTACTTAAATGCATTTTTTGAAAAAAATTTAATATTAAGGTTGTAGAATTAAACGGATTTATAACTTTAATGTTTAAAATTTTTCAAAAAATATCTAAAAATAGGTGTTTTGAGGCTTCAGATTTTAGCTGGTTAATAAATCAATTTTAAAATTTATAAATCTTGGAGTCTCAAATACATATTTTGAATCATATTTTTAAAAAAATTTCAATATAAAAATTATAAAATTCATAAACGTCTATAAAATTCATATTAAATGTTTTTTTCAAAATACTTTTAAATATATATTTTAATATGTCAATATTAATGAGTAAAAAAAAAAATTTTACGTCAGCAGGAGTTAATGAAAAGCGGACGAGCAGTTACGTAATTTGTTCGGGTATGTGCCAAAAAAACATATATAAGGCATAATACTAAAAGTAATTTTTCAGACATATTGAAATACTAAACAGAAAATTTAGCCCTTTCCGGCTGGACTTGACGATGGTTGTTTGTCCTCGCTTTAAGTTACACTGTTCAGTGACTTTGTCCACCGCACTAGCTAAACTTTGATCCAAAGCAAAGTTCCCAATCCAAGTTAACGTAGCTCAACCCTAGAAAGAGATCTAAAATGGCGGACGCGGCCGCGACAACGGCAGCGCCGCCCGGTAACGGCAGCGGCGCTGCGGCGTCGCTGAAGGATCAAGGCAACGAGCTGTTCAAGGCCGGGAACTACCTCAAGGCGGCGGCCGTCTACACTCAGGCCATCAAAGCCGACCCCTCCAACGCCACCCTGTATAGGTAGCGCCAATTTTTGTTAATCTTTCTTTTTCTAGTTTATATACATCCAGTAAATGTGTTTTACTAATTGATTAATGTCGGTAGATACGGAGAGTTCGTTTAGGTGGATTTTAAATTTTAGTTAGGCTTTATTGCAATACTTTCTTTGGAATCAATGGTTAAAATCTGGAAGCTTATGTACGGGTGATTAGTTATTTGCAGATGCTGACATAAACCAAACTTTCTCAAAGTTTAAGCTGATAATTGAGTTAAGGTTATATTACTCGTTATGTATACTACTATGCGTGCTCACCACAAGCTAATTGGTTTTAGTAGCTTTGTTTGTGGACATGTACTCACATGTACTTTTTTTTCATGGGCGAAAAGTTCTTTGTCTTTCCTGGTCAAATACTTTCTTTTTCTTACAATAAATGGAGCTAATATGGTTTTCGAGCGTAGCACCTCCGCATAGATACCATGTTGAGATTACCAACTCCTAAAGCCTAACCTGGTAGAGGTACACTTATTCTTCCTTATATATTCTACAAGTAGATTGTGAAAAATATGCACTTATTGTGTTAACAAGAGTTGGTGAAATATATAGTAGATATCATGGGACAGGTTGTATTGGATCTTGGAAGTTGTTTTTGTAAGGAAGAAATATTGACTAAATTTTGAGATCTATATGGAGAAGACTATGTGTACTCATCATAAGACAAGTTGCACTGGCTCATGAAAGTTGTGTCGTAAGGAAGAATAGCTAACTTTTGAGATTAGTGTGGAGAAGGATTTGTATAACTTCATTTGGAACATGGACTTGGATATTAATTTCCTATGAAATTAGCGAGGTTTATCCATTTCAAGTAGAATTTTAAAATGATAATGCCATCAGAGACAAATTGCTTTCTTTTGGTATCAAGAAGACACATTCTTGGATTCTGCCTCTACTTGAAATGATGCAAACTTGGAAATGTATGATATATTTACTACTAAGTTGTTTGACTTTCTCTTGCTTGGACATATCTGCACTCAGATGGAGGTCATGATTTGTGACTGCACCTTAATGTAAACATTCAGTTTTTTTGGGTGAAAGCTTGCTAAAGCACATTTTTCTTCACATACACGTGCCAATATATACAGCTTTCTCGACTACTTTGTGATTCTTCTGTGACAGCAACCGCTCTGCAGCATTCTTACATTTGGTGAAGCTCAGTAAAGCGCTTGCTGATGCTGAGACAACAATTACATTGAATCCTCAATGGGAGAAGGTGGGGGGCCACTTCGTCAAATATTCGTTCTTCAAGCCTTTTTTTTGAGAATCTGCTACATAAGTATGCACGTGTTAACAATAATACACACACATATATATGATGGAAACACCACCCATGTAAATAGTGCTATATTGACAAGAATTTCTTGTACGCATTTGTAGGGCTATTTCAGGAAAGGGTGTGTTTTGGAGGCAATGGAAAGATATGATGATGTAAGTCTGACAGTATTCATGTTGCTCTGAATTCATATTTCAGTATCAGATTAGTTGTGAACATATCCTGGAGAAATCTATGATATATGAAGGAGATATACTTATTAAACACCTTCATTTGAAAGTTAGCAAAGTATATTAGCTTTTTTTGGGTTTCCAAACGAGTATCCCCACCCCGCAGGGGTTAGACTAATCTCGCTCGGGGAGTGGAGCAATTACAATACCTCCTGTCCCAACATGCATGTTTGCGCAGATTAGAAGCCCTGGCCATGCAGAGGCCCCATAACCACTTAACCCAATCTTGCTAACCAATTGAGCCACGCCTTGTTGGTAAAGTACATTGGCCGTTCACAAGCTGGTCTTATTGTCTACGCACAAACTAGATGGTATTGTCTTTTCAATCTTATTTTTGCCTCACTTTTTGCGTGTAGTTAGGGAATTAGATGAACTAGGTTATAGTTAAACTTCTTGCACTAATGAACGATTATGCTGTAAACAAATTTCGTTGGAACTCTTGCATGCCAGTCAACCTTGGACAATCTACTTGGAAAGTTGATAGTTGTTTAACTATACTAGAAGTTAGGCAGAACATGCATGCTTACCCTAGCTTGTTGGCGATTGAACAAGAAATGTCACTAGAAAAGCAGAGAATATGTAAATATCCTAAACTGGCTACATCTACATTGCTTTTATGTTGAGGTCAAGTCTGTCTTAAAACAATACTGTTGGATAACTTCATTAGATCATTGATGTGTTTTAGCTGTTTTTAATATAACCTGGATAAGAAGCAGCACCTGCTCCTCAAATTTTATATTGCTCAGAAGTTCAGTGGCCACCCAGCCAGAGCTACCATATAATAAATTCAATTCCTATATTTAACTTCTATGATTCAGGCTATAGCAGCTTTTCAAGTGGCTTTGCAGTATAATTCCCAGAGTACAGAAGTATCCAAGAAAATCAAGAGGCTTACACAATTGGCCAGAGACCAAAAGCGAGCTCAGGAACTCGAGAATATGCGAGCCAATATTGACATGAGGAAGTGTTTGGATTCCTTGAAATCTGAACTAGTTGAGTCACCTTTCTGCGTGCATATTTCTATAGTCCATCTCTTTCAATGAAACCTTAAATAAATAACTATAGTGGAAGACAGGCGCCCCTCCACCTTGGCTGGTGATTGAAGCCTAGTGGGTACCGTAAGGCCCCACCCCTGTCCCTTATTTTTAGTGGAAGACAGGACATATCCCAAAAATTTATCTGAAGCAAAAACTTAATTTAATTAATTATCATAGAGTAGTTATCATAGATTAATTATTATCTTACCTAGATTGACATCATAGATTAATTATTAAAGGTGGCATCTTCTGTGCAAAGGAATTTTTTTTCGAGATGATAGAGAATGAGCTAATATCGTATGCTGTAAGAATGTCAAACTTATGTAGTACTGGACATATAGAAGAGTTGGTCACAAAGTGAGGGGAAGGTCTGCGATAGTGTGAGAAGGCTTGGTTCATTTTTGGTTTTTGTTGTTGGATATAGTCTTCATCCAGAATGTTAAAAAATGAAAGACTATCCCTTCATGCAGCTGATGGTGACGATTGTTGAAACTTGAGTTGACCGATGTAGGCTTCCATGACTTTTTGGTGACAACAGTGCCTTGTTAGTTGCGTATTGTCTCCATCCTATAAAACTTACACACTAGCCGACTGCGCCACCACCCCTTCTTGTATCATTTACTTCCTATGCATTTTAATTTTCTATTAACAGTAGCAAGCAAAAAGTTAGCAAATCAAAATGTTTTTGTTTGTGTTGAAAACTAACCAGTTGTATGTTTGTAGGCAGAAAAGTTTGGAGCAACAGAAGATTCAGAAGATATCTTCTCTTTTCTTGTTGACACAATGGAGTCGGCCATAAAAGCATGGCATGAGACAGGAAAGGTGGATGCACGGGTCTACTTCCTTCTTGATAACAATAAGACACAAACAGATAAATATGCCCCAGCGGTCAATATTGACAAGGTAATGCATATATTGTTATCCCCTTTCATGCACTTAGAGGTGCAGATAATGATTTAAGGAGTAGTCGGCAACCATTTCGCTTGGATACTTAATTTTAAAGCCAAACTAAGATAACTTGTCACTGTATTGGCAAAGGACTAGCACATTTGATTACCATCTAATTTTTCTGATTAGGCATTTGAGTCACCCCATACACACAGCAGCTGTTTTTCATTCTTAAGGCAGTATGCAGAGGAATCTTATTCAAGAGCTGGATGCTTGGTAGCGCCTAAGAATTTAATATCTTATCCACAGGTATGCTTTCTGAAGCTTATATGCTCTTCTTCTTGGTTCTCACTTAGCTAGCCTATAGACATGATGGTTTAAGGAACCTTCAAGAACTCTATATCTTTTTAGATATTTGAATGGTCCTTTTTGTTAGATTTGTAATTGTTCAGCTTGTAGCTATTGTTATTGCGATAATGTGTCATTTTGCATGCAATTAGTTAAGCCGAGAAAAAATGGCTATAGTTAACAGCCCATATATTTGTCCATAGACTCCATTCGCGTTTTATTTTCCAAAACGTCCCAACTGTATTTTGGTTATCTTGATAAATGTGCTTTTTTTTTTTCCTACGGAGTTTTGACATATTCTCTAATAGCTGAATCTGGGATCACTTTATATATGTCGAGATACAATAGAGTTAACCTTTCCCTTTTTAGAAGGCTATCTTCATGAATTAAGTATACTAATGTTTAATTATGTAATCACCTTTGCTGCAGGTATGGAAAGGCCAAGGTTCAAGAAAGTGGAAGCATGGTCAGAATGATGGCTTCTTTGTGCAATTTGAGTCTCCTGTTTTGCGCAAATTATGGTTTGTTCCTTGTTCCATTGAGAAAGGGAAGACTCTATGTAGGTAAGTGACCTCATCTTTGTCTTTTTTTTTATAAATTACTTTTGAGAAATAAGTGACGTCATCTGTCTTGTTTCAGTTTTGATGTTTTTTCTTTAGATCTCTCAGTTGTTTATAGATGTAAATTGTACCAATATTCAGTCCTTTTTTTACATAATTCATATATGCATGACGATGAACCGGAGACATAAATATAATTCTGTGCCTATTTTTCAAATAAAACCTAGAAAAACATGCTAATGCTTTATGCATTAACCAAGAATCAGATGAGTAGTGTATCAATAACAGTAGAAGTTAGGGGCCCACAGCTCTGAAAGCTTCTGTTACTCTCCTTATTACCTAACATGCAATAATGATTCTTGGATTACGGTCTATTGAAAGTTATGCTCTTACTAGCTGTTTTCAAAATGCGCTCTCGATACTTTCTGCTGCTTATTTGTCGGTTTCTTCTTACCCTTATCGGTCTAGTAGTTTTTCGCCATTATATATGTACTTCTTGTAATTGTTCACTTCATATTTACAAAACAAAATCAGCTTGTTTAGTGGACAATCTACAATGGAGAATTTGGAATCACCTGAAATGAATTAATCATTTATGATTTATTCGTTCTGGTTTTATAGGGACCCCGAAGATTTGGATATTAGTGCTCATGAGGTGCTCCCACGCCTGTTCAAAGGATCCGCTACAAATGCGAAATAAGCTTCTGCAATTTTTGAAAGAGAAGACCATGTAGAACATAACATCTACGGAGAGTACTTGCTACAGATGGGACTGTTCTGAATCGTATATTGCGCTAGCTAGCATATGTGGAGATCAGAGATCCTCCAGTTTTGCAGAATATTTTTGTTTTATTTTTTTAGATTGTGCCATTTCTTAACTTACTTTTGATGGGGTATTGGGCATGCTTTATCACCCTTTTGCCTTTGAAACTACAGTATTCTCTGTTCAAAGCAAGTGACAACACAATGGTTGAATTGAGCCAATGCATGATTATTTCATTTGTCTTCGGATAAAGTACGCTCTAACGCATCCAAGTCACGGCTACTAGGTTAAACGTTAGAAGAAGAAACACAAATCCGCACGGTCTTTCATGCAACGTCCATGCATGCATCTTTGTTCAGCTACTTCTGGACTAAATTAGTCTAATCTTCACGCTCCTCGAGAAGCGATCCGATCTTTCGCTACTGTACTAGCACTCGATCAGCTGTGTGCCGGATCCAATCTCTCGCTTTTGAACTCGCCTTCGATCAGCTGCGTGCCGGTAACCCCCCATCTCTCGGTAACCCCCCATCTCTGACACCGCTGGTTTTTGATGATTATGAATCACCTTACAAACTCCCCCCCCCCCCCCCCCCTTGTACTTTCATGTTAAAAGATCATAGTTTTTCTAATAATTAATAAATTAAATCAAAATATGCATATAATTATTTAAAAAATAAATATAAAATATTTAAATAGGTAGTTTAACGTTTCAAAATTTTTACTGATTATTAAATTTTATAACTCTAAATTATCTATTTACTAATTTTTTTTTAAAAAATTTGAATACAAAATTTATATAGCCCAGTAAAATTTTTTTAATTCAATATATATATATATATATATATATATATATATATATATATATATTAGCAATTTTGGAAAAATAAGAGTTAACTTCGTAACAGTTTTAAAAGGCAGGATTTTGTAACAAAAACCCCTTCTTTTAAGAATACCTGAAATACTTTAAATGCCAAAGAATCGACTTCGGTACAAGCACAATTTCCGTTGTTAACCTTAACAAACAAATAAAAAAACTATTTTATCTGCATTTTTATTTATAACTTCTGAACCAACTTTTGGTAAGAAAAAACTTCTTTAACTCAAAATAAGATATCATCTAAGTCATCTACATTTTAGATTATAATAACAAAATCCAATACCATACCGCATCCCACTTAAAGAATTTATCAAGATGAAACTTATAAATAGAACTAGTATATAAAAAAATAAAAATAAATAAAAAAAGAACTAGTATATTCCACAAACTGCAGAAGGCAGTGAAAAGGCATGCCCATACATGTTACAACTGGGTAAGACAGGAGAATTATAAGACAATATATGAAAAATTGAAATAAATGTTACCAGGATACATCTTCAACACCCAAACTTAATGAACGTAAGCACTTACGGTACTACTTGGGGGGGGGGGGGGGGGGGCATCTACGTACTTGAAATTACAAAGGTAAATAGACATATAACAGGATCATCCAGAAGAACTTATTAGTTACAAGATCAGAGGGGTACCTTAACTAGGTTGAAATGAATTACAAGAAGTCGCTAGAGAGCTCATTGGTGATTCACTGACCGTTTCTGATCTAAGAGACGGGAAGGAAGGGATAGATTTAAGTATCAGTTTCCTACTTCCTTTACGTTTGGGCGAGGAACAGATTTCCTTGTGTGGAGGTGAGACTACTCTCTTGCTGTTAGGTGAAGATGTCACAACAAAGTTGCTTGATGATGCATTTCCTTGTAAAGTATTTGGATTTGGACTGTCATTCTCGGGATCAGTCTTGACATACTTATCAGATTTGCACGGAAGTGGAGTTCGGCATTTCTTGATTATCTGTGGAATATTTAAGTGAGGTGAATATCCAAAGGGGAACGTAGAAGAACGTGGAGGTTTGCCACTAGTAACATGAGGTTGTTTGATGGATAATCTGAAACAAGTACAAATACTTCCGTTATTGTATCTGATGTAGTAAGTTGGATTAGTACAAGCACAAGCTGGACTGATTCTCACCTGCATATTTGTAAAGGGGTGACTGACGGGTTCGTTTCCAAGTTTGTCTGAATTCCTACATTCTGTTGATCCTCATCTTGCCTTTCGCTTTCATTCACGCCAGCGACCATGTCTTCACCTTCGTGTTCAAATTCTGCACCTATGAAAACAAAGACTTAGCATAGAATCAATGAAATACAAAATCGAAGATAATACTACTAGAACAAAGAACAAGAACGAGTAAATAATGACATGTGATATTGAATAAAAACACTCCAGTATATTACACCAAATGTATGCTTGTGTAAGCAGGCTACAATTAGGAAGAAAAAAGTGAAATTAAGGAAACTTTACTTTTCAAAAGAAAAATAAAAAATCAGCAGACAAGGTCACCCAATTAAAGCTTCATATGTTGAAATCAGAACAACAATTTGATAATGTTCTGCTAAATTATAGCCAAGGTAACACCCATTGCAAGTCCCCTATTCAATTGAGTAAAAATAGAATGGCTTCATGCATTGAACTCAAAATAAACATACAAATTGCTTTCCAATACAAAGTTCTGAAGAGTGTTTGCTGGGTTGGACAATAGTCATATTCAAGTCCCTTAGGAGAAATGAACTAATAAATGCATGAAATGTGCCTTGCTGTTTTTTTTTTAATTCCTGAACACCACATATTCATTCATTCATTGTGAAGAAATTAATACACACTTAACAGTATTTTACAAACAAAGATTAGCATCTAGTTATATAATGAAGCTCGCAAATGACAGACTGAGGTATTAGATGTTAACACTAATTAAGAACAGTTTCAGTCAAAGAACAAGCAGAAAGAAACTTGATGGATTTTATGAAGAGCTCATCGAAGGATTAGCAAAACATGATATTCTTAAAAAGGGACTTAATAAACCCACCGCTCTTTGTTCCAAATGCATTCTTGCACCCTTCACATCTACAGCTGACGGAGCATCCAACTCCAGCCTATATAAGAAAACCAGCATCCCAGATCAGATAATAGGTAAACCAAACGTACACAAGAAAAGCATAAATGGCCAACCTGGTAACATTCGCAGTATTTTTTTAAGCAACTCGATTTCTTGCAATTGCATCCTCTTTTGTGACGAGCAGAAGCAGGAGTGCTATTTGTATCTTCCTGTAGTAAAGGAGATAAATCCTTTCAATCACAAAAAAGGTACTAGATGCAGGTGTAAGTAATTCTCTTACCCCAAATTCAGAAACATGGTCTTGAACCACTTTGGGAGCAAAGGCAAGTGGATTCCGTGACTCTATTTGTTTGCGAGTTGTTAGCACCATCTCTTCATGGATGGGCTTGTTAAAGCACCCTTGACATGAACATGGCTCCACACAATATACTCCAGCAGCAAAACATTCACAATATCTACACATATGGATGACAGAAATGGAAAAAGCATAACTAGATGAATGCATGAACCTATGGACAAGAAAATAATAAACCAAGCTCCAGGAAAGAGAGGTTATACAGAAAAAGAATACTCGTATTGCAAGCTTATGAACATATTATCGTGGAACACTCTGAAAAGCCATGATCACGCATCTCAGTGTACAATCGAAAATGCTATTGTGTTCACTATGGGACTGCCCACAAGCTCTCTTCCTCGATCAGGAGGAGGGAAACCCATTTACTAGAACCCCGCCACACGGAGTCACAGGCTCTCTCCTAGCATTAACAAAACTCAAAACCTCCAAGAGCTTGATACCTTTAGATTACACGGTTCTCCTTGTGTACAACGTACAATCCAGGTATCTCTAATTTGAGCTGTCACTTCATTCCACTACTTTTTCTCAACATGCTACTAAAAGTGCGTGGATGTAACTGGATATACTATAGTAGTAATTACAGCTCTTCTGCCCTTCTCTTCTCCCTCCTCTTGGACATGCACTTAACTCAACATGCTACTCACAGTGCGTGGATGTAACTGAACATACTATATTAGTAACTACAGCTCCTCTTCTGTCCTTATCTTCTCCCTCCTCTTGGACATGGCCCATTCATCTCCCTAAACCAATCTCAAAAGCCTGTCTCACGCGAATCCTCACAAGGCACCTGGGGAGGAGCGTTAACATGATCCGAATTCGGCAGTGAGTGAAGCATATCAGTGCAGTGGTGCAAGAAAATTGTATATTAGTAAGGCAAAACCGGCGTAACTGTTGAGATTTGACAATATATGCAATACTCAAAGAACAAACTAAAAAATAGGCTTGATAATGGCTAGAGAAAGAAATTGAAGAGGAATTAGCATATGTTACCATTATTTGTTCAAACTTACGATAGAAGATCAATTGAAAACAACTGGAATAGGAAGTTTTGCCAACAAAGCAGTAACAACTTATGAAATTGGTAGCTGAAAGAAGAGCGAGGAGAAAGAAAACCACTCAGAAGCAACTGATTGTGGATTCAGCTGTATTAGAAACTTACGCACGCTCCTACTTTTTCCAAGTTTACTATGCGCACACACACATGTATATACAATGGATTTATGTTATTCCGGCAATAAGACACAGTACATGGAACATATAAATTACATACACATAACTGAAAGGTCATTGTAAAAGTCACTGTAAAAATAGGTATTCTTTACGACACTTTACACATGCTGCCTACCTAATGTGCATAGAATTGGACAACAGACATCCAAATTAAGCAGGAATTAGTTAAACACATCTTTCCAGGCTCAAACAACACTGCTTAGTGAGCCAAGCCTCAGAAAATTTACTGACAGGGCATGTCCTATCATTTTGCTTATTTATGGGGGAAGCAAGTTTAAAAGAAAATTTTCCATGATTCCATCAAACTTTATGATGTGACTTAATCGAATATACAGCACAAATAGAAACTTACAGCTTCAAACATTTTGACTTCTTGCAGTTACAACGCTTGCAACTATCACCATCACTACCATTGTCTGACTTGCGCCTGAATTATTTATGAAAACAGTATATAAACAACAAAAACGCGCAACATTCTGGATGAGAAGCAAATAGAATAGTCAACAAGGTTAAGTACCACGAATACATACTTTTTTTTCTTAGGGCTGCTCGGACTTATTACATCACCGCTATCATATGTGGCAGCTTTTGAATCATCGAAAAGCACAATTTGAAGATCCCCGTGTCCAAATGTAGCAGGGTTAATGTTTTCAACATCTACGGACTTGCTCAGAATATTCTGCTCCAAATGATCCGGATGAAAAGGAGGAGCAATAGAACATGGTAAGCCAACCAGTTTTTCCCGAGAAGACGGAGTGTCTTGTATGAATATTCTATCCTTTGAAGTCGTAGCAAGAGCATTCAAATGCAATCCAATACCTGGAAGCATACATGGAGATGCACTGCTAACAGGCTTCAAAGAAGACTGATTGGTATCATTAGAGGCGGAGGCAAATGTCTTGTTAAGTAGCAATGACTTTGATGTCAAGACATTTTTGTTCTTATGACAATTGCTTTTAGAAGCATCAGACACTTCAAAAACTAGACAACGTCTTCGTTTGCCACGTAGTTGATGAGAATCAACCTACACATTAGATGTCTAATCATTAGGTCCAATAAGCAAATCCGAAGGCGCAATAAAAAATAAAATAAAAACAATGACTAATATGTTTAATAACATATATACAGTTGTATATCTTAATACCCAAATATGTCAAAATCATGATTATCCTTCATATATGTTAAGTGTCAAAAGTGCATCTGAATGTGAAACAAAGGGGTAGTTAACCTTCATTAGGATACTATCATAATCAAGAAAGTGCTGCTTCTTTAAAACAACTTATTTCCTAGTTCATGCTAACAAGCACAGTTGAAGAATCGAACACATACAAACATTCATTTGAATAAAGGATGAACGATACTATGCAGTACTCATAACAATTCAAATAATTCATACATCTTGTTTACCTTGCAGCCTAATGGGTTAGAATCTACGTTTTCAAGTACCGATTTCTGATTATCTTCAACTTGAATGGGCTGATTATGGCACAGTTCTAATAGAATTTGGGGAGTATGATCTGTTTCGGATGGCTCATGATCTTTCTTATAGTGGTCAACATGAGGATCCTCAACATAGTTTATGCAAGAGCTACCAGAAACATCAGCTTCTATCGTTTTTGAAGTATGCAGATCTTTAATGCAGTATGCTGGAAGTGTAGAGCACAAGACAGCACTGTGAACTCTCAACCTTTGATCTGCATTGAAAGGCTCTGGCCCAGTGTAACCATCAAACATCAATAAATCATCAGCTTCATCAGAAATTAAGGGTCCCTCAATCACTGTTTTCTGCTGAAGCTCGACATCACTGTTGAGTAAATTTTTTTGTTTGTCCAAGCAATCATTGACTATCCGATCAAGTTGTTTCCTACCATTATCTAACTTTAGATCTGGCCTGACAGCATAGCAAGGTGAAATGTTATGGTTGGGACTGCCACAGCCTAACTCTGACGACTGAGGGGAAGTACCAGGACGGCTTGGGCTTTCAAGAGGTGGCTCAACTGTAGCTTCATTGAACGAGCAAGTTATGTTGCACGATTCACTGGCAATAACAGAGTCATTTGTTGCTTTATCAACATCTAAAGCACTAGTATGCAGATCTGTGCAGGAAGAAGAAGACTCAAGCCTTCCAAAGTCTGAAACAGGAGGCCTGGTAGGAGAAATATTACTATAATATAGTCACTGAAAGTCGAAAGATTCTGATAATATGCAGGATACGTTAAGTGGTTACCTAAACAACGATCCATGCTCCTTTTGTGAATTGGCATGTGGTGAGGTAAAAATAGATGCTATAGAAGCAAAAGTCAGTGAGTGGAATGTTTGTGCACCATGTACTGATTTGACAGGTTGTATAGGAGACAAATTGTTGATGAAGTTGAATACAGGAGAATCCTGCAATGTAGACAATGTCATCAGATAAAGGACACTAAATGCCAATTTTCCTATAAACACTGAATAAGATTACTTTACTAATGCATGTATGAACATAGAAATTACAATCAACCAAAACAAGTAAAGATGTTAGTGAAATTATCGTCAATTCTCTATTTGGGATATGATAGTTTTCATGGTGCTTATTATACAAAAGCGGATTTCTCTATTTGGGGTTTCTCACTTAGTCTTAACTCTTACTTACTCTTTGCTGTGTCACTGCTTCTACAGGATTTGTCATTATTTCCCAATAGATACAACCTAGTCTTATATTGTAGAACAGAGCTGTTTTGGACACAATTGGACAGCAAAACTTTCAATGACATAGGAAAAAGCAAGGTTTTCTGTACCGAGCCGAGCCGAGTTTCGGTAAACTCAAATCCCGGCACGTGCCGACCGTGCCGATAGTGCCGCACCGACCGTGCCAATATATATTTATTTGTTATTTTTAAAAAATAAAAATAAAATTAAAAAATTCAAATATAAAATTTTTTGACACGTGCCGTGCCGGTTCGTTCCGTGCCGACAACTGCCGGAACAGGCACGGGCTGTGCCGACCGGCACAGAAAACCATGGGAAAAAGAAAAAAAAATCCAATCAAAGGGGAGAGAGAGAGAGAGAGAATATGAATCTTACATTGTGTTAAATGTCCAGCAAAAGGTGGTCACATTTCAAATTATCTCTTAGTTACATTTTTTTTCTATTCACCCAACCCCTTCCCTTCATCAATCCTTTCTACAGAACCCAAAATACCAAGAACAGAAATTTTTGTGACGATAGGGACAAGAAATTTGGATGTCACTAGGCATTGACTGGCATAATTTGCTTTAAGTTTAAAAAACCTATGCTAAGAAGTGAGAGGTCGAATTTGCTGGAAGCCTGGAAACACGTTTTTCTCCCTAGAAGGATTGGATCACTACAAATGATCTACTTGAGATCAACGTTGTTCTAACTACAAAGATCTACAAGTTATTAATAGTAGCATACAAGACAAGGAAAATAGACCAATAAAGATTTAAGCCAAAGTCGTATAGTACGAAGGATTGAATTCTCAGCTTAGAATCTCCAAACGACAGGATAACAGGCAGGAGATGAACAAAATTAACAGTATTTAAAAAAAAAAAAAATTACAGCACAGCTTTGCTCTACTGTAACAGTAAAATCATAGAAATTGCAGTAAACTTTGTTCCATAGACTTCTAAATCAGCAAAATGAAATCCAAGATGGTATTTTCAAGGCAGAAAATGGCCTTCCCTAATCACCACAGATCTCAAACAGTGTCTTTAAGATAATTGAGACGTGTGGTGATGAGGGACGCAAATCCATAAAAGATCCATTAACATACTACAAAACAAACCCTATAAAAGAAATACTCGAACACATCCAAAAAGAAAATTAAAAAAAAAACAATTAAGTACGCAAATCCAACTGAAATCTTAATAGATCTCAACGAACTCCAAAAGACGTGATTCACTCTAGTCACTATTACCAATTTAGGAAGCAAATCTAACAACTCTTCACGTAAATCTCCAACAACAAACTCGAGCAAACCATATGCCTAATAGTAAACGGAAATTTCTGAACCCCATCAAAGGGTACTCCAGAAAAAAAAAAAAAAAAAAAAATCAAGTCAGTCATGCAAAACTGGCCTCAAATTTGGAAAGAGGGACAATGACGGCTGCGGCGGCGGTGCTTCTCTCCGGCGTGTCCATTGCCGAGAGCTCCGTCAGCTCTCCGCATTATCTTCCTACTATCTACAAAGTCACTACAGCTCCTACCCCATCATCGCTCTCACTCCTCTCCCTGCTATGCTTGCCTTGAGTTACTTTTATTCTTACCAACTCCGAAGAAGACTAAAAATTTCAAGCGGGCGTCGAGGGCGGGAAACCGATGATTTTTCTATCGTGCACTTCACCGGCTCCACCAAATGTGCTTGGATCTCAGATTTATTTTCACTATTTTATCTCCACCCCCGCTCCACGTTGCCAAAAGCATGCAGGCTCCCCCCGCCCGCTTTTTCCGATGACGGGTGAGAGTAAGTTCACCGCCTTCGAGATGGGGCAGTTGCTGTTGTACCTCAGCCGAAGGCACGGTATGTTCACCGGATGTTTGTTTTGGTATACGCCAGAGGAGTTAAACTTTGATTTAATTATGTCTGATATCTGGATTAGTGGATTACTTTACAAACCAGGCCTCTAATAGTTCCTTTTTACCGCACACTAGTCGCCTTTAGTCAGTTTTTTTAGATTATTATGTTAAATTCGTAATGCGAGTGCACCTCTCGTATTACCTTAAATTTGTGAAAAAATTTTGACGCCTAGTCTCAACTTATGTATTAGGATTCGGCTACAAGCTTTTATGAACACTACTCTTACGACGGGATACAAAAACTTTTAGAAAATCATACGAAAAATTTTATCATATACGAACTCGAATCTGAATTATGACACTTTTTGAGACACCTTCTATCTAATCGAGCTAAACTTGCTCGGCTCCTTGGTCATTTTTGACAATAGTATGTCTTTTTTTTTTATCTTTACCGTCTAGTTCAATTTTTATCATATATCTCAACCGAATACTAAGCGGTAAATATAGATCTTTTCAACCAGATATTGTTAGAATTCGAACATGAGTGTGTCTATTCGCGAGTAAAAGAACAATTATTTTACAAATCTAAATTTAATTTTCAAATATTTTAAATCTTTTTTAATTAGACAAAGTCGATTAATATTTGTTTCGGTGTCACCATATTCTATTTTAATCTATTTTTGTTTCAAAACAAATAAAGGAAGCCATAATGATGCTTTACGTAAACTTAGGTTTTATAACATTACAAAATAAGAATTAGATTGCTAATTAGACAAAAGAGAAAATTAATCTTAACGCGTATAATTTTATTAACATATAAAATAAAAACCAAATTTTACGATCAAGATAAATTAAAATACTACTAAATTATTAAAAACTAACTACTAATGTGCAATATAAATAAGCAGACCGCTAAACCTGCCAAAGATAATCATTAGAAACTGATTATGCAAAATACCTCTGAAATTATTGCAGCGGTAACCGTAAACGGGGAATATTAATTTACGCTTTCTTTTTTTGTCGTGTTTCGAATTTGTTACATGAACCCGCCTTGACTTCTTTGACTTGCTGGGGTGCGTTACTACGGGAGGCACTACTAATGATAAATTATTGGCTGTTAATGGAGGTTATAGAATGAATTAGGAAAATGGAGATGATTGGGACGATAATTTGGGATAATATCCAGATTGCACTACATGATCGCTCAATAATGAAACTAATATAATTACCAAGTTTATGCATGCAATGGTAAGCAATAACAAGCACGTAGCCATAATTATACAATGTGTATTGAAATATATATAGTATATATCTCAATACATATTACATTGTGGTATATATTCCAATACACATTTATCTTTTATATCCATAATCCATGTTAAAATAGCAATTGTACATGAACAATAATAATCTCAAAAATTTCTCTCTAAATTTTTGTTTTGTATTTATTAACCAACAATCAATTAAAATGACTGTGCATAGAATGATCTCATTGATTAGTTCATTGTACAGCACTGTAACGCAGAAAAATGCAACTTTATCGGTCTTGTAAAAGCATTTGGTGGCCATGTGGAACAGTCCACAATAATACTACATATCTATACAGTTCATAAAATGTGGGGTATTCTCTCCATTTTTTGCCGACAATATTTTTCCTCTATCTCTGATTTTAATTCGTACCATACAATCCTAATTTACGCAATAATCATGTAGTTAATTAGGACCACGGAGCGAATAGTCTAGCAATTGTTGCGGCAATAAAATTTATTACCTCATATTTTAAGATAAATTAAGTCATGAATTATTTGTAACGACATGATACGTGTATGATCTATATGTGCATAACATAGGGGTGAAAATGAGCCGAATTCAAGTCGAGTACTATTGTGCTCAAGCTCGGCTCGATTGGTTTAGCTCGAGCTCAAGCTCGACGAGCTTCAAAGGCTGAGCTCGAACTCGACTCGACTCGATAAATCTAAAGCTCGAACTCGGCTCGATTGTATCAACTGAATCGAGCTTGAGTCGATTCAAGCCGAGTTCGACTCGATTGCATTAATTAAATCAAGCTCGAGTCGAGCTCGAACTCGAACTCGCTTAAATAATTTTGTTAAAAAAATATTTGAATAAAATAAAAAAGCTCGTTTAGGCTCGCGAGCCTAACGAGCCGAGTAACAAAATGCTCAAGCTCGGCTCGTTTAATTACTCGAGTTTGAATTCGTGCTCGAACTCGACTCGAGCACGATAATAATCGAGCTCGAGCCGAGCTTAAACGAGTTCGAGCCCGAACTACTCGTGAGCAGCTCGGCTCGTTTTCAGCCCTAGCATAACATTTCGGAGGACTGATCTGCATTGGCGTGAGGGTCCGATCCGAGCAGGACTCGACGGTCCGAAGCAGACAAATCGGACCCGCGCCACGCTCATGATGGTGTCGGGGTGCTTTAGGCGATGCTATCCCCCAAAGGCCCGGCGCCCGCTCACGCGCAATCGAATTCGAATCACGTGACGCGCTGCTACCAGACAGCCAGTGGCTTTAATAAATCTGAGAGTACCAGAAGATAAAAATTAGGTGAGGCATGTGGTTCCAGGCTTTTACTTTGGCTGCTGTGACTTTTGTGTCGTACAAAATTACTGTGGTTTATAGTCTTTGATTGGACTCGGTGCTGTAACTTTTTCTTTTAATAACGATATGACTTTTATATATTAGATTATTAGTATAATGTAAAAATACATATTTTAAAAGAGAGATTTTCAAATAGAATAATTACCTATCAACCTCCAAAATTTACGTCTTGTATTTCAACTTTCGAAACACATTTCCGCTCTGATGTGGCGCGCTCATGCGCTGCCACATCGTACATTCTATATTTTCGGAGGTATAAAATACGTGACTGTTATTTTTAGGAGTTGATATGCAATTATTATTTTCTAAATAGATATTTTAATACTTCCAAAATTTAATAGGTTAATAGATTAATTTTGAAACGCATTAAAATTTTGAAATATCAAATTATCTAGTTGGAAGTATTTTTTGAAAAAATATTAAATATGAAAATATAAATCTCATCAAAATCTATAATTTTATATTAAAAAATTTTATAAAAATATTTATAAATTTATCAAAAGAATTTTGGCACCAATATCAAGAGAGAAATTTTTTTAAGTTTAAATAATAATTAGAGAATTTATGAGTTAATTTGGATGAGTAGAAAGAATTTAGGGACTGATATGATGTTTATCATTTTTCAAAGTCGATATAAATCATTCTTTTTTTTTTATCTAGGGCGAATATATACTTTTTTAATTTTTTGTCAAAAATATCATGACTAATACTCTAATTCTAATTCGGATATTTAGTTTAATATTCCAAACGATTAATATAGTATTGTTAGTTTTAATTATACCTTATGATTTTTTTTTCAAACATCATGGATAGATATTCTAACGTGTACAAATTTGCCACAACTTTCAACATTTAAAAAAAAAAAAAAAAACTCAAAAAGATTTGTATCCCATATTATAAAATGCAAAGTTCTAACTCATAAATAATGATTTATAAGCCATCAATCTCATTAATTCAGTCGTCTGCATTGCAGAAATATTATGGAGTCAATTCACATGTGCTTGGTTCAGTTAGACTACAAGCATTATGTACCATGCGATACCGCGGCCATGTGTAGATTATTCTATTAGTCATAAGGATGCATCATTATTTTAGATAAATTTTTTAACTAAAAATTTAAATACAATTTTATAAATCAAATCATAATCTATTATTAGAATTCAAAATTTTAACATAATAATTTATACACACGCATTTAGAGTGTTTTTTTTTTAAAAAAATTCGTATTCAAATTTTTCAAAAGAATATTCATATATACGTGTTTTGACTGGTTTTATTAATTTTTCAAAATACAAATACTTCTTTGACACATATTTGCAAAATAGCATTTTTTTGACAAAAATCACTATTAAGACTTTAGAGCCTCAAAACAATTATTTAGAAATATTTTTTCAGAAAAACTTTAATTACAAAAAAGTAGATTTTTGATGTGATATACAACTTTTGCATTAAAATTTTACTTCAAAATTTCTTTTAAATAGTTATTTTGGACATTCAAATCAATAGATTTAAAATAAGAAATTTATTTACAAATACGTAAATAGTTCATATATGCAACTCTTTCTAAATAAACTAAAAATAAAAGAAATATATAAAATGGAAAAACAAATAAAACAAAATGTAAAAGAAAAAAAAACAAATGAGTTACTGTTTATCTCGTTTGGCTTTTTCTTTTTTCTTTTTATTATATATACAAGCATATGCGTCCGTGTATTGCCGAGGTTATTAAAGAATTATTTGTAAAAATGATGTTAAGTTAAAAATAGTATTAATTTTTGGAGAAAAAATTAAATTAGAAGTGACATTAACAGTTGGGAGTTTTTTTTATTATCGTTTTATATACTTAGTGATAAAAAAAATCTTATTTTATATAACACTTAGCAAATACTATTAATTATAATTATTGTGAACAGTATGTGTGTGTGTATATACATACGATAGGTATATATATAATTTTTATATTTTTTACAGATCACGAGGGAATTATATGGATCACGAGACGCGTGCGTGGTGAAAATTGGTTGTGTGTGGTTTTATCAAACTGTAGAAGATAAAAGACCTCCAAAGGGAACGTTATAAAGATATATAAATTTATAGATAATTATTTGCCACTTGATTGACTTTCTGTAAAGATCCTCCGATATAATATATGCGGTCAGATACTGTGTTGTAAATAGAGAATCAGCTTCAAAAATTGACCTTCATGAAGCCCAAATTTCATGCAAGACAAGATGTAATGCCTGAGAACCTCCCCAGTCCAGTGTTCAGCTTCAGTAGTTGTGGATCTTCCCAAGTGAGAACTAAAATCCGTAAGTCACCACCTATCGCGGCTATTCCTTCGATGCTACTATGTGCGCCATCAGAATTCACCTTCATCCAACAGTCCTCGAGCGGCATCCCTATGACAGCCGTCTCGTGAGGCAACCACCCAAAGCTTATATATTATCTGTATTAGCCAAGAGCAATGAAGACCACCCAATATCTGTATTAGCCAAGAGCAAGAGACTACTATATATCTGATATTCAAACAAAATCTTATGTCGCATAAGGGGGTTATATGCGTGTTATCGTCAACACTCGTCAAATTAAAATCTCGAACTGATGAGACAAAAAGTTGAAGTCGGATGGAAAGAACTCATATGCCCTTAACCATCAGCTGCAACACTCCACCATCCCTAATGAAAAGTGTGCTATTAATCACTCGTTTTATAAGAATGCTGACATCGAGTCGATGTATGTATAGAAAATTTGATATTAGTATAGGTTCACCTCCTCTTATTTGGCATTTGTCCATTAATCCCATTCTATGGTATGCTATATTGAGCCTTTTATTACACATGGCACATTTAAACATAATAAAAATTTTAATTAATCATAAATTAATGCTGAACTTTTTGGAAATAGTATTGTACTTAATATCAATATAATATATATTTGTTGTAATTACTAAGTTATAAGTTTAAAAGTCACATAATGATAGATGAATATTTTTTTTAATTGATTCAATATAATTTTTTTTTAATTGATTTAATATAACATGGACATACATTTAAATATTTTAATAAAATAGTAATTATTTAATATGAAATTGATCTATGTATATACATACACGCTAACATAAAGATAATTACATATTATTCATGTGGTATCTCTTGCAAAGTATTTATAAAAATTTTAAATATATCCAGCGAAGTATAAAGAAGGGTGATTTGCATTTTTATACCACCGGTAATTTAATTTTTGTATTTTTGTGCCCCTAATTGAATTTGACATTTTTGTATTCTATATGTGAAATGACAAAAATACTCTCAATTTTTTATTCTGAAAATACGTGAACATCACGAACACCCGTAAACACACGCGAACATCCACGAGCACACGCGAACACACGCGAACACCCGTGAACACGTCCGAATACTATAGCATTTTCATATATTTTTTGTGTTCGTAGAATACTCCTAGGTGTTAACAGATGCTCGTAGGCGTTCGTGGGTGTTCGTATATGTTTGTGGGTATTCGTAGGTGTTCGTGAGTATTCGTAGATATTAGCAGGTGTTCGCATTCGTGGATGTTCGCAGTAGGTGTTTACAGATGTTCGCAGGTGTTCGTAAATGTTCGCAGGTGTTCGTGAAAGTTCGCAGGCGTTCGTATTTGCGGATGCTCGTAGACATTCACATTTGCTCGTAGGTGTTCGTGAATATTTGATGGTATTTGCGTATTTTAATAATTTTCGATAAATAATTGAAATTATTTTTATCATTTTACATGATAAAGGAGGCACAAAAAAGATCAAAACCAATTAAGGTGCACAAAAGCACAAAAATCAATTGGCACCAAGGCATAAAAATGCAAAATGTCCATGAAGTTTATTTTTTAATTGAAGTTTTATACGAAGTCTTTTTGAATTTCACTTAATAAATATATTAATAAAAGTAATTATTTCCCCAAAAATGATTATATAAATATTTATATTGGAAATTTTTGTTTTTTTCACAAATATTTGTTTTTAGAACAATTTTTTTCACAAATCCTAATTCAATAAAATGAACTCAACGTCCACTAAAAAAATAAATTATTTCCTATAATAGATTAAAATATAACTATCAAGATATTTATAAAATAATTTAAATATATTAGTGAAGTATGAGAGCAATTTAATTTAACCGAAGTTCTTTAGCGTTTTTTTTTTTATATATAAAAAATAAATTTTGGGTCGTAGGGAGGAACTAAGCCCTTTACTATTTTATTCGTCTTGATAAGCCTATGCTAATAGCCTAATAGCATCCTAGTACGACAAATAAGGGCCTCCTGAGGAGGTGGTGTATAAATAGAGATGGGATCGCCTGTGCTAAAAAACACAGGCGATTTTCTGTGGCTGCGATTTGGACCGTTAATTGGCCCAGCACGTATCATAAAATTTTTTATTTAAATTTTCGTCGACTTATTTGGCCTAATTTTATAGATTTTTATGAAAAGTTATGAACTACAAAGTTATAGATTTTGATGTGATCTACAATTTTGTAGTTCAAAATTTTGTAAAACAATATCAAACAATATGTCAAATTGATGATCAAATATTTTGATTATTAATTTGACATATTGTTTGACATTTTTTCGAAAAACTGTGAACTACAACATTGTAGATCACATCAAAATCTACAACTTTATAGTTCATAACTTTTCATAAAAATATATAGAATTAGGTCAAATAAGCGACGAAAGTTTAAATAAAAAATTTCGTGATACGTGCTGCACCGATTAACAGTCCAAATCGCAGCCACAGAGGAATCGTCTGTGGCTGAGCAGCCACAGACGATCCGATCTCGCAGCCACAGACGATCCCTTCTCGTATAAATATGCATGCATAATATCTAGAGATTGGGAAAGATTTTGTCATAACAACCCTTTGACTATTTTTCTCTCTCAAATCAACTTCTCATCTGACAACATTAAATTAGTCATCTAGCACTAACTTTACTTCATAAAAGCACAATAATAAGTCAGATCACATAATTAACATAGCTTCTCTAGAACACCGGCATAAATCGCCCAGAACACTCCAGCGAAGCACTACGATAAATATTTGTGACACTATGATATTCATTAGCAGTACTGCACTATCCGTCATAAATACTTAGAAGTTTCTGATCAGTGACTGATTCAAACAAGTTTTTTTTTTTTTTAATCGGGGGTTGATTTGAATAAGATTTGAACAGCAAGCGCTGATTTGGAATCATCCCAAAAAACAACCCAAAGTTCTATCAGCACCAACACCACACTACACTAATAGGTTACTACTAGGCACTGCACATAAGAAAGAAATAATTAAACATCAGTTCATTCTTTTATGGGGTTCTTTTTTGGGATAATTCCATATCAGCCCCTTTTTTTTTTTTTTAAAAAAGGCCGGATCAGCCCCTGAAAATGCGTTTACAGGGGCTGATCCGGTAAACCTTTAAAAAGGGGGGGGGGGTGATATGGTATTATCTATTCTTTTTTTTTCAACCCCCTGTTAAGGCAGACATATGCCGAATCAGCCTCTATAGTTTGGGCTTACCGTTTTTAGTCCCTCCTCGACGACGTGCATCACAATTTTCATCATCATATTAGCATTTTTTGAAAATACTTTCAATATAAAAAATATAAATCTTAATGAGATCAACAATTTTTATATTCAATACTTTTTCAAAAAATATTTTTAAGTAGTATTTTAGGACTTCGAAAAATCAATGGATTACGGATCGGATCTAAAACCGTTAAAAGTTCGGAGTATCAAAATATCTACTTAGAAATATTTTTTGAAAAAAATATTGAACATAAAAATTATATATTTCATCAAGATATATAATTTTTATGTTGAATTTTTTTAAAAAAATACTAATACAGTAGTTGAAGTTGGAGTGTACGCTTTTTAAGAGAGGGACTAAAAGAATATAGGGTATTTCAGTGGCTAAATGTGTAAAGGTTTGAAAAGAAGGCCTTTTGATCATTTCCCCTCTCAACTAATTTTTATTTTTATAATAAATTATTAAATCAGGTCATAAAACATGTCTAAATATAAAAAATATTAGATACAAAAAAAACTTTACTTTACAAAATTTGTATTGAAATTTTAAATATATATCAATAGATTTTTTAAGATTTTGAAGTCATATTAAAAGAAGAATCTTAAAATATATATTTAAAAATATTTCTCTAAAAAATTTAATATACAAATTATAAAAAACATAAAAATGTATTTTTCATATTTAATTATATATATATATTCGGGTGTGATATATAAGCTTTTTATAAAAGGGACAGGTTATTTAAAATAGTTTTATGAAGCACAAATTACTATAAAAATTAATAAAAAAGGTGGTTCTTATTAATTATAAAACATGTTAATGGATAATTAGGATAAGATAATTAGTGAGGAGTTTAACATTATTAAAAATTATTATATAGTCACTTTCGTGATAAAGCTTTTTTTTTTTTTAAAGTAGATAAAAAAAAAAGCATTGTTCATATACAAAACAAAGACATCGAGAATCATTAGCTATCCAGAAGCTCGCCACGTAAGCACCGATGCATTTTCCAATCACATTCAAATTGGCACACTATTTCGCCACGCAACCTCCCACTCTTCGTCCCTATCATCATCTTCATCTCACTGGTTAAATTTAAACGCAGCGACATCTCACTCACTCAACCACCGCTGAGCTCCGAAAGAGCAATGGCGATAATTGCGTATCTAATCCGTAGAAGATCAATCCCTCTCCTTGGACGGCCCTTCTCCTCCTCTGCGGCGGCAGGTAACAGAGCAATCGAGAAGATTCTGGTGGCGAACCGCGGCGAGATTGCTTGCCGCATCATCCGCACCGCCCGGCGCCTCGGGATCCGCACTGTGGCCGTGTACAGCGACGCCGACGGCGGTAGTCTCCACGCCCGCGCCGCCGACGAGGCTGTCCGGATTGGCCCACCACCCGCTCGCTTCAGCTACCTTAATTCGGCAGCCATCATTGACGCCGCCAGCCGCACCGGCGCGCAGGTTCGTTTTGTTCTATGCTTCAACCCTATTATTGATTTGTTAATTTCTCGTCGAAATGTAAAATCGCTTAATATTTTTTTGAATGTTTAATGCGAATGAGCAGCAATGTTGTAATTATGCATTTTATCTAGGCCATACACCCTGGATATGGGTTCTTGTCGGAGAGCGCAGACTTCGCTCAACTCTGCGAAGCTAAGGGGCTCAACTTCATCGGGCCTCCAGCATCTGCTATCCGTGACATGGGAGATAAAAGGTATAAGTTATTATGATAAAAAAAAATCACCTTCAGTGTATATGAGTATGATAACTGTAGCTGATGTTTTTGCACAGTGCATCAAAGAGGATAATGTCTGCAGCAGGGGTGCCCCTTGTGCCTGGTTATCATGGGGATGAGCAGGACGTTGAGTTTCTAAAAGCAGAAGCTGAGAAGATTGGTTATCCAATCCTGATCAAGCCAACACATGGTGGTGGAGGGAAGGTGATGCTCTTGGCAGTATATTGAAATAACTTTTAACGACCAATGTTATCTATTTTCTGTGTTTGTGACATGTTAACAATTTAACATTACACAAGCTATGCTTGGCTACTAACCGCATCATTTCTGGAAAATATATCTCCTTGCTGCATAAATAGTATCTTCTATTAAGCTTTATGATTCAAATATTTGATCTTTCTGCTCATAGGTAATTTACTCACTTAGAACTGCTCAACTATTTTGTCAATATGGTGAGTAGGAAATAACATTGTTTTCGTTGCAGGGTATGAGAATAGTCCAAGGACCGGCTGATTTTGCTGACTCCTTACTAGGAGCTCAGCGTGAGGCGGCTGCTTCTTTTGGTGTAAGCACTGTTTTATTGGAGAAGTATATAACTCAACCGAGACACATTGAAGTTCAGGTAATTTAAGATGTTGGATGTTGTAGATGTTTTATTTATTTTTTTTCATCTATCTGAATGTGTGCCAAAAAGGTCGCTTACCATGTACAGTCTTCTGTAGCTCTTAGTTTTGCTTCTTGGATGAATAGGGCAGCCCAAATGAAGTTTATTCTCTAAAGAAAACAAAGTACTTACTCTAAATATATAGTTACTATGAGCTAGTAGGAGACAAATTTTATTAGATTTGTTTATATTAGAAACCTGTTTTGCACAGACGTACTACGATTGCTGATGCGGCCGACTAATGAACCAAATAAGGGGTTGTTGGTTTTGAGTCCAGTGGCTTATGCATCATGTCATATCTGTTGCTCTTTATCTGCCATTACATGCTTTACCCTATTATTCTTTTTTTGGGATAGTCCTTGACCACATTGCTAACCAGATATAGCTTCTTTGTTGCAGTAGTGCTTCTCTCTTTTTTCTTCCCGCTGACTGGATGTTAAAGGCATATGGGTAGAACATAAAGGGGCCGTTTACTTTGAGTAAAAAATAGGAAAGAGATTGTTTACATTGAGTGAAATGTAGGAAAGTGAAAAGAAAGTTGTTAAGTGGAAAGTGAAAGAAAAGTGATAAGTAGTAAAGTGGAAAGTGAAAAAAAATGGTAAAGTGGAAAGTGCTAGAGAAGTGATAAGAAAGTAGAGTTCAAGTTTTCTTGTTTACTTTGAATTGTGAAGTGGAGTGAAAGTAAAATTTTTTATTTACATAGAAATATAGCGGGTTAAAAGTAGTTAATAAAATTTATTTAGATTTTAATCTATAATTCAAAAAATAATATCCTTTAATAGTATATTCATATTTATTATTAATAATTAAAATTTAGTTATAGTGATTTTATTATTTAATTTTTTCAAAAAAAAATCAATAAAATTAATAATAAGAATCTTAATTATTTTTATATTAACAAATCTATAAAATAAAATTTTAATTATAAATATATAAAATAAAATTTTAATTATAAATATATAAATTCATTTGTAATAATTTATTAATATTCAATTATTTTAGAATAATAATTGTTAGTAATTATTATTAAATCCTAATTATTGTCATTTTCCTTCCATTTTCTAGTGTTTGATCAGAAAGTGGAAAAAATAAAATTATATAGAGAATAGAAAGTGAAGTAAAGTCGGTTTCTTATTTTTCACTTTCCTATTTAAAGTAAACAAAAACTGACTTTCTCACTTCTCAATTTCTACTTTTTTACTTCCCTTTTAAAAGTAAATAAGGAACTGACTTTTCAACTTTCTTACTTTCTCACTTTTCCACTTTCTTCTCTAAGTAAACAAGTCCAAACTAAACTGAGCTGTAGAAGCAGGATAATTACAAATTGCTAGGTGCTGATATGCTTATAGATGGAACCATATTTTGAAAGTATAGGATGGCAATTGAGACTGGTTTGTGATAGAGATGCGTTGTACGCCAAATATAGCAACCATCATTTTCCACCTTGTCCCTAGAAGAGTTGTCATGTATTTGCCTTGGTAAGCGAATAGTTAGTATGTCCCTTCACAGATTCAATGCAGAGTCCACCTTCTGCAAAATTGCAAGTGCGATGAGGTACCTACGTTGACAGGATTCTAGGTTTGTAAGCAGATAGTAATGATTATGGTTCTGCTAGATGTGGCACGAAGTTTTTTTCCCCCTTTGTACCTTAGAAATAATATAGTTACATGTATGTATGCGAGTATGCATGATTGTTAATGGTTGTAGACAACTTATAGTTACCTTTGATGGATTTTCCTTGATGAGCCTTTTAAATGATTCATACCACAATTTACGGCCTGATTTACAGATTTGCTGAATGATGAAGGTGTTTGGCGACAAGCACGGGAACATTATCCATTTATATGAAAGAGACTGCAGTTTGCAGAGAAGGCACCAGAAGATTATAGAAGAAGCACCAGCAGTAAATCTCATTTTGTTTTCTGTTTTTCCTCCTACTTCTCTTTCTTGGTGATGTAAAAGTTGTAATCGCCTCATTATGCAGCCAAATGTGATCGAAGCGTTCCGCTGCCACTTGGGTGAAGCTGCTGTTTCTGCTGCAAAGGTAGCTTGTTTTTGTTGCTTGGTTACCATGGATTTGGTTTATGATACCCAAGTGTAATATGGACATTCCTTCTTGAATGCTATCGTATTGAAGTTCTAGGATATATGCTTTCAGACTGTTTTGACCTACAACTTGTATCTGCATCTCTTTGGTATTTCCTGAGCAGGCAGTTGGGTATTATAATGCGGGAACAGTTGAGTTTATCATGGACACTGCCTCCAGTCACTTCTATTTTATGGAGATGAACACCCGCCTTCAGGTAATAAACAATTTTGCTGTTAATTTCTCAGAAAGGAACTTTCATAGAAGATCATGCTTCTTAAGAAAGATGCTATTTTGTAAATGCAATTTGATTGTATGGTGTTGCAAAACTTTTGAAGGTTGAACACCCCGTTACTGAGATGATTGTTGGTCAAGATCTGGTTGAATGGCAAATTCGTGTTGCAAATGGAGAACCTCTGCCCTTAACTCAATCGCAGGTTCCCTTAAAAGGTAAGGCATACATGAATGCTTTTCCTTTTTTTTATTCCAGGTGAACTATTTACATAGGGTTCCTGTTCCCTTTAACCTGCTTTTCATGTCGAATTTTGAAAAAATATGAGCATCAAAGAGACGATTGAGAATGTCTCTTTTGATGGGAATAGGATATCGAATCCCTTGGAGAATTTTGTTGAGAGGCTTGTAATTGATAACAAGTCATGGAACACCCGGTACCAATTCAGCTTGATTCATAATATAGAATGCTGAGTAGCTCCACGGCGATTTTAAAGGTCTAATGAGTTTTTTGTCAAGAAGTGTTTGTATCTCTTTTTTACAGATTTCAAGATATTCTTGATTCATTTGTATTGTTCTTGCTTTAGTGGGAATGTTGGATTCATGAAAATCTTTTTCATAAGAAGCTCAATAATGTGCTTCTTACGTTTTCAAAAAGTATTTGGAAGGTCAAAATATATTTTTTGAAGAAATTTATTCTGTAAATCAGAATTCTGTTGTTGAATAGTTGGAGATTTTAATTGTTCTTCAATATGAAGATAAGATGCTTCTTTCTTTAAGGAAGAAATATGTGCCTTTTTGGGCTTCAAAAGATTTATCTTTTGATAAATCTAGGAAGATTGTAATACATGGAGGTCTTTGGGTTGCATAGGCAAGATCCATTTGAAAGTGACATTTTGACCCAAGATATTTGTAGATAAACCATGTTGATCTACTTGAAATGGGTAAATTTGAGTGAGGAAACGAGTTCTTAAGATGACTTTTTCTTGAAGTGTTCAAAAAATTACCCGACCCGACGATCCGAACCGACCCGATCAGACCCGAAGAATTTGGGTCGGATCTATTGCGTCCACAAGTCGGGTCGGGTCTGAAAAATAGACCCAACGTTCGGGTCGGGTCGGGTCCAAAGTGCTGAGACCCGTCCGACCCGACCCGTAAAATTAAAAAAATTTGGAAAAGGGGCATAAATTGTTATTATCCACTATCCAAGGCAGCTTTTTAAAAATTTGAATGCTGCCTCGAGGCAGCTTTACACGCTGCCCAAAGGCACCTTTACAGCTGCCTTTGGGCAGCGTGTCCAATAAAAAAAAACCAAAGAAAAATAAAGGAAAAGAAATGGGACTTGGGAGAGACAGAGAAGAGATCAGTGAGACATTGAGATAGAAGAGAGACGAGGGACAGAGAAGCAACAGCTGCGTGAAGGGCGGTGGCGCGACGGGGAGTGGCGGCAGTAGCGCTGCAACATCATCCTTCTCATTTTTTTGCGGCCGCAGCATACCGCACCTCCTCTCTCTTTCTCTCTCTCTCTCGCGCACCTCCTCCATCCGCCGCCACTTGTGTCGCGTGCGGGAGGCGCTGTGAGAACGAGAGAGAGAGAGAGAGAGAGAGAGAGAGAGAGAGAGAGAGAGAGAGAGAGAGAGAGAGAGAGAGAGGGTAACTGGCTCGAGCCAAGATAAGTTGGTCGGGTCTCGCTCGGGTCGGGTCTGGTAGTCTCAAACCCAAGAGGCTTCGGGTCGGGTCCGGGTCTGGCTGGACCCGGACCCGACCCGATTTTGGACACCCCTAGTCTTCTGCTAAGATGAAGATACTAGGCAAGCAATATTTGTCTTTGCTAACATATGCGTTAGTGAGCTTATACCTAATTCGAAGAGGAGAATGATTAGCACCATAAGAGGAGAATGATTAGCACCATAGAGGTGCTCCTTAGTTTTCTCATAATGTTTCAAAAGAACAAGGCCTTCTCCGATGCAGTTTTGATCTGCACCACTATCTATGAGAGCGATAGTATCTAGTTCAAAATCATCACTAATAATGATTTTAACATGAGAATATCACTTTTGAAAATTAATCCTGTTAATGGCAGATGTGAATTGTTCTCAAGAATTAGATGATTCTCCAATGTGAAAAGGAAAAGTTGCATGCTTTTCCTTCAAGTTAGGAGTATCTAGTAACGAAAGACGGATTTCAGTAGATAAATTAATGACTTTGAGAATTTGAATTTCTGACGTCAAATCTTTGACTTGAAAATGATTAATCTCAGTTTGCAAAGAACTTATGCCTTCATTCTTTTACATGAGAGTTATTTATAATGTAAATTGCGGAATTGAAACTTGATGAAGTCCGTCGTGAATTTTGCATTACTGATAGCTTTGCCGAGTGCGGTATGAGTTGTTTAGCTTTATGTCTGGGGTGCTTCAGTAATGCGTTTCATTATTTTCTTTGACACTGCCTTTACTTTTGCTTTACGCTTGTCAAACTCATGTTGAATCACATGTATAAATTTTGATAATAGAGCGCTCATGATGAGATTCTTGCATAAGAAAAAATTAAAATAATATTATTCTCTAATTTTTGTGTGGATAATCCCACTGGGATTTTTTTATACCTTATATAAGTAGTTCTCTGACGTGGACTATTTGAGCAAATGGATCGCTAAAGGGGTTTGTTTGAGGAGGAGAATTTTGAACTAATTCGTTGATTTTCTTGAAATCAACGTCATCTTCAGAAAATGGAGAAAACATGATAGGTTCGATGAACTCTTTGGAAATATATGGAGTAGGCTGTTTTGAAGGAGATGTTTTTGGTGGATTTGGGTAATATTGGCATATGAGAGTTTGAAATCGATTTGAGTAGAGAGATTGGGGATGATTGCATAATCTTGTAGAGTTTGTGGAGGTTTTCCTTTGTCATTCATTTTCCTATAAGAAATAGTGCATTGAGATATTGAAGTTTTGCTTTGTAAAAATTCTCTAGTAAGAAAATCATGAATGGAATTATTTTCTCTTTAATAATTTAATATCAAAATAAAAAACAGAGAATAGCTTGCCTACATGCAAAAATATGTTTTGAAATAATATTTTTGACATTCTTATGTAAAACTTCTTTGGAAGATTTGCAATCAATACGAAATAAAAATCGTTTATTGTATAAATCATCTTGAAATTTTGGAATGCATAAAACAATTGATAAAATCTCTTTTTTGATCGTGGAATAATTCTTTTGAGGTCCTAACCAAATTCAAGAATGAAATCTAATTATTTGTTCAGGATGCAATGAATTAATGCATTGCTTAATAATGCCATCATAACTTATATCTAATGCATCTGTTTCTACAATCATAAATTCTTGAGGATGTGTACTACCTAAGCATGGTAGTGACTTTACTTTGCTTTTTTACTGTTGAACTATATTTGTCGGTACAAAATCAGTTGAAATCGAACACCACAAACATCCTCAAAATCCAAACTATATCTTATTTTCAAACTGCAAAATCCGCAAAATTCTCTCCATCAAAGATTGTGCCTTTTCTTGGTCCTACAAACAATCCTTCGTTCCTCAAGGATATACCTTTCATGACTATAGAATGGTCCCTCCGTTTACCCGTTCTTGGTTATTTTCATTCAATAAGATCATTGCAAAAACATTTCCTCTATGGTTCAGCGAATTTTGGTTACAGTTAGGCAGTACCCCTGAAATTTACCAAATAAATTCAATAATGTTATGATTTATTTTTTCATCAACAAAATTTCCAGAATCCCAAAGGCTGTTAAAGTTCCATGCTACTTTTGGAGTCCCATGGATCTTTTGCTGGACTTTTCAAAACTATCAATGTTATCTAGCACCACAACTCAAATTCATAATGAGAGAATTCAAAGTTAAATGGTGGAATGCTTACGACGTCAACTATTTTTCAACATCTATGATTCAAGATTATATCAAATCTGGCAATATCGCAGAAAAGGAAATTAAAATTGTAGCAAAAACGCTACAGCCTTCTCCAACACCATCCAAATTCATCCAGCAGCCTGTCAAAGTTACTTAGCAGGTTCGTCCTCAAACACCACCATCACTACAGCCAACCCCACAACAAATGGATGACGCTTACCGAAAACTACAACAAATCAAACAGATGTTCGATCTTTTTCAACAGACGTGACACTCATTCAGAAGATTCAACATCTCCCACACCTCAAACAGACCCCTTCCATTTGATCAAGACCCTACTGACGCGGACTACTTATATGAGTTATTAAAAAAAAATGCTGGTGGGTTACCCATGCAAGGAATAATATTACTTTAACTTTTTCTTATGCATGAATTTCATTATAAGTGCTCAATTATCAAAGTTATGCATGCGATTCAATCATTCAACAGAAAGTTTGACAAGACGTAAAACAAAAAGCAAAGGCAGTGTCAAAGGAAATAATGAAACGCACTACTGAAGCACCCAAGAAGTAAAGCGAGACAACTTATACCGCACTCAGCAAAGCTATTAATAATGCATAATTCACGACGGACTTGATCAAGTTTTTGTTCCGCAATAGCTCGCATGAAAATGAATGAAGGCATAAGTTTTTTACCGAACTCTTCTATCTCTTATTTTTTACACATCTGCTCCATCTTTGCATGTGGAGATTGAGGATATTGATCAAACAGTTTGGAAAGACTAATTGGTTCAGCAATATATGGATTCTCTTCTTTTCGTCTTTAAGAAGAATTTTCCTTAATTCGAGAAAATACTCTTGTTTGAGAGTAGGATTTTCTATTTTCTCAATGAGATAAAAAAGTATTGCTTTTTCATCTCTAGTGATAGTATAGATATATCGAGTCTTTGTTGATTCAATATCTGAGTCAGATGAATTGGAAGAGAAAGATGAATCAGAATGAATTTGAAGAAAAACACCATTGCTTTCTTCATGATCTGATGAGGATGGCTGATCAGTTGGAACAGGAAGAGAAGTAAGCTTCTCTTTCATTTCACTAGTATCCTGAAAGAGTTCCGCAATTTTTGCCTTCAACCTATTTTTGCTTTCAGAAGTGCATTTAGTAGCTGTTTTACATGGTTTGCCACATTTATAGCAAACAAATTTTGGTCCTTGAGGAGAAGGCCTATAAGATTTTCTAAACTTGCGTTTAGAATAATAAGAATGAGATTTATGTTTAGACGAATAGTGGCTTGATTGACTGTGATATCATTTTTTAGAAGAATGCTTAAAAGCTTTCTTCATGCGTGAGGACGGTGTTTGTACAATGTCACATCCAATTGCATAATGTCAATGCCTCTCTTTTGATGATAGCGAATAATTGTCCATATGAGAATTCATCATAAGGAATATTATCTGTTGCCGCAATTTCGCGAAGCTTATTGAAAACTCTTTGTGCAAAAAGAGTAGGTACTCATGCTATGAATCTTTCTTTCCAGAATGTTGATTACAATCCGTGCATCGATAAACATAGGAAAGGAAAGTCTCGTTGTGTCATCTATTATTACTAAGTGTTGGACATCTAAGATTTGTAAGAGTAATCTTATTTCCAAGTAGTTCGTCTTTTGGAGTGCCAGTGAAATGTTGTTGAATAAAATAGGTAAGAAACCAAATGCATCTGTTTCAACTATAATACTTCCATTTGGTCGTTGTGTTTGCTTAGTGTGAGTTCTTATTTCTTCACGATGCTGCTGAGGTAAGTAATTATCCTACCAGTTTTTGAGTTGGCCAGTGAAGCCTGCTACTATGAGAAAAATTAGCTTCATGATCGCGATATACCATCATGTACCTAGTGAATACCATGTTCATTTCGTGGAGCATTTTTTAGAGTTTCATATTCTCAGCAGCCATCAACATTCTAGTTATAAACTTTGTTATACTGTAAACTTGTGGCTTGAATTGACTTCGTTCTTCGAAAAGAATATCTGGAGGAGTTGGTCTTGTGAAATAAGGCTTTATGGAAGAAGTATTCCAAGATGAATGTTTGATCTTATTGATCAAAAGTTATCAAAATGTTGTGCATCATTGATATGTTGTTCAATAGTAGAAATATGATGATCGATGTCGTTTTGGTCGTCATCTGAATTGATTGAAGAATCAGAATTTTCTACATGATCAAAACATTGGTATTTTTTATAGAAGCTATATATTCTGAAGACTGGCTAGCCATTCATTAATTTTATCAAGAAGAGAAGGTGAAACTTGTGTTTGAGCTTCACGAATTTTGTCAAGTTCAGAATCATTTAATGAAAATGTTTTAAAAGAGGTGCTGAAATAGAAGAGATTTGGTAGGTGCAATACTAGAGATTAAAGGTTTTTGTGTTGTTTCTGTAGAGATAGCTAAATGATTTGAGCTGTTTTGAGACTGTCTGGAACAACTGATAGGTATAGTTATTTTGCTGGTATTCCTTTTTGATGTCATCCAGCGTAGTTTGAGATGTTCCTTCAGTTCTACCAATTTTGAAAGGATGAGCTTCTATAGATCCTGAAGGGGTAGGAATTTTGAGACTAGCTAAAGAACGATGAACAAATGTAATTGTTTCGGGTGAGTCGGAATCAATAGTCTAGTTGGGGGTTTGGAGTGGAAGTGACATTTAGCTTTGGAGTAGAAAAATGATTAGAAATAGAATTTTGAGAAGTATAGATAAGAAACCAAGTAAAGAAAGGGATGTTGATACACAATCTTTCCATAGTTGCATACCAATTTGAAGGTATTTCTGCCTTTTGATCTTCATCAAAGGTAGATAAAAATCATAATTTTGTATTCTGGTTTTGAGAAGAGTCAAAAGTCTTTTCTAAGAAATTCTTTGTCTATTTGGTATTCTGCTTTGATGACATTTATTTTGTCATAAGCCTGCATCTGAGAATATGTTGGTGACATATTGGAAGATGATGGTGCTGGCTCAGGAATAGACATTGTATAATGGAATTTTGGGTCATCTTCTGTTACTGATGATGAAGGTTCAGATCTTTCAGATCTAATAGGTATAGAAGAACATGAGCTTCTATACGGTTGAATACGTGGAGGTCTTGGAAAAGATGTGTTGGTGGCAGGGACGGACCCATATATATAGCAGGGGTGTCAAGTGACACCCCTGCTTTTCGGATTTCCAGGTATATATATATATATATATATATATATATATATAGTATTAACATAAAAACAAGTTATTCTTTATGTGGTGTAAGTGGCGCAGTGGTTAGGTGAATGGGGTGTACACTGAGCGACGCGCGTTCGAAACCGCGCGAGCCATCTTTTTTTTCTTTTTCTGTTTTTAAGCCTTAAAACTTTAGGTTTAGCCCTCATTCGAATTCGTTCGACCAATTTCCCGCGCGCCGCCGTCGACGAATTTAAGCCTAATCATATCTTCTCAAATCCACCTCCCACACCGGTGTCGCGCTGCCATCCGCCATTCGTCTATTAGCGTCGTTGTTACTGCCGCCATTCAACTGTCGGTATGATTTTTCATTTGTTTAAATTCTAGCTAATAATTTTACTTTCAAGTTTAATTTGATATCAAATTGATTGTTTGTGTTGTTAGTGATGTTCATCAATAGTGATTTATATTTAATTAATTGAGTAATATTTAATTAAATTTTTTATCGGTTATTTCAGTGGTGAAAAATTCTTAGGGTATAAATTTTACATGTAGATTTTGTGTGAGGCATGTTTATAAAAAATTCTTAGCGTATAAATTTTACGTATATTACTTTATATTTTGACACCCTTGTTTATAATTTCTGGGTCCGTCACTGGTTGGTGGTAGGTTCTTCTCTGAAGGAGTTCCATCGTATGATGACTTGGCCATCAGGCTCTCTACTATATCAGAAATTTGATTTCTGCTATTATTAGCTGGAGGTTGTGGATTTGTAACCATCCACTCATTTGGAATGATAATTTCATTCCATTTGAGACATTTAGGATTTAACTGTGATTGAAGTAGTCTAAAACAGATACGATATATAAGTGCAAAGTTCTTTCTATGTTGAATAGATTTATCACTAGACATATGAATGTCTACTGTCTAGGGTAAGTGATTTGAGAATCATTGGATATATGAGATCCACAGAGAAGTTTGGAGCACAATTAAAATAAAGTGACCCATTATGAAGATTCGTCTGGACTACAGCTAATAATGATTCAGTATATTTATGAATAGTGGCATCTCTTAATGCAAAAAAATAGGACAATAATCCTAATCTATTAGTCATCTTAATACCTACTTGTACCATACCAAAATGAATGTAATGATAATATTTTTCGATATATTTTTCAATGGCAACGTTTGAAAGTAACTGAACAGTTCGAAACTCATGCTTTATGCTAAGCAGTTTTTTCGTGCTACTTAACAGAATATTGAGAAGTAAGATTAAAGCGTCCAATTTGATAAATAGTTTCAAATCTTGATGACGTATTGTCCAATTAAAAAAATCTTGAGGAAGTTTTGTAGTAGAAATTTCTCTACTATTAGTGATCCTATCATTTTTTGAATTAGAACCTAATGAGAAAACCATTCTAATTGTATTAGCCATTAGATCATTGAATCTAAGAGTTCAATTCTATCTTGAGACCACTAGGACCACACTACCGGAAACACATTCCTTTCAAAATGGATTATGACCAAGAATGGAAAACATTCCTTTCAATCTATTTTTTTATTTTTGTTATTATTATTATTATTATTCTTTCTTTACGGGGTTATCATGTTAAGGAACAAGATACTAGGCTGCATAGCCTTTTGTGGTCCTGTGACTCTGTACATAGATCAAGAACTGGGGTATGGCAGTTCTATCTTCAAAGCCTCAGTATCATCATTGAGGGTTTTCAATTGGTATTTTTTATTTGGTTCATAAATCTGTAGCAAGTTGGCTAGAACGAGAAGTTTAACTATTAGTCTGTTTTGCCTTTTATTTGGAATCTATCAGACAGATGTGTCTTGGCACCAAGTTAATATTTGATGTTCTCTGTCATAAAACAACGGAAATTACTCTAATGCCTTTATCTGTTTTCTGACGGTAAGGTTTCCTCTCGTACCTGTTCGTCTTCAAGTTGTTGTTTGGAGACTCGACTCAAGTATGATACCTACACTAACAAATGCTAGCTGTTGGCTGTTATTAGATACACATAAAAATATGGTAATGAACGAAATTGTTGGAGATTTGTGCCATGCTACTTGCTTATACAATATTTTAGTGATAATATGCACTTGGAAACTGAGAAATGCTATTCCTTCCTATTCAAAGGGAAAAGCTTCTATAAGTGTATTTCATGGGTAGACAATTTTGATTTAAGTCTAAAATAAATAGGACATGCGTGAAAGTTCATTTTTTTTGCTGGTTCTTGTTTCATGAACCGACCATGTAATCCTTGAATATCATACTTTGGCATTCTATAGCTGTGGCATTTCAGATGATGTTAGAGTTGTGTATGTTACTGTATATATGATATGTTTTGACAACCCCCTTTTAATGGACAAATAGCTTTTAGCTTGAGGAAAAAAAATGCCTTAACGTTATGTTTATTAAGATGGTTGTGCTTAATGTTTTGTGACAGGTCATGCCTTTGAAGCTCGGATATATGCAGAAAATGTTCCTAAAGGATTCCTTCCTGCAGCTGGAACTTTGCATCACTATCGACCAGCCAATACTACATCATCAGGTCTGCATGTTTTTTAATTGCTAGAATAAAAGACTTTTGTTTTACTTTCAGTCCGTTGTGTAACTATGCAGTGCGTGTTGAAACTGGAGTTGGAGAAGGAGACACTGTCAGCACACATTATGATCCAATGATTGCCAAGCTAGTTGTATGGGGTGAAAATCGCATAGCAGCATTGGTCAAATTGAAGGATTGCTTGCTGAAATTTCAGGTGCATCTCTTAATTTATCTGAATGATCTGGATAATTGAGGAGGGATAATTATGTAGTCGGAATCAGTGTGATTGTAGTCTATTTTGCCGCTGGGACCCACTAGGTCTCATATTTTGGGATGCAAATGGGTGAGGCCCATGAAGAATTCGATTTAGCATTGTTTCATAGGAAGAATTGTGATTGATGAAGTGCTTGGATATTTAACTGGTTCTCCTTGTCAGTACAAAATATCATCTGTTCGCCAGAATGAAAGATTATCTTTGACTGTCAGGTACAATTGTAAAGGAGAGAAACGCTCTGATCTGTTAAAAACTGTTTCCACTTATTAAAAAGATGCCAGAAGTCTATGACTCAACCATAACTTCAACATGACTTTTGTAGCAGGCAGTCCCTGATAACGTATGCCCTTGTGTGTTTGCAGGTTGCTGGGTTACCTACAAATATAAACTTTCTTCAACAACTTGCAAGTCACTGGGCTTTTGAAAAGGGTCTTGTAGAAACACACTTCATCGAGCATTTCAAAGATGATCTTTTTGTGAAATCAGGTGATCAACTAGCTGGAGAAGAACGTGCTTCTAAGTTAGGTGCTGCTTTGGTCGCTGCTTGCATCCATGAAATTGAGCGAAGTACTTCTTTGGAAAAAATAGCAGGTTAGTCATGAAAGTTGTATTCTAAATTGCTAGGCATTTTTCAGTCATATGGGCTTCCAACTTCATCTAAATAGTCCATTGAACAGCTGGAGACAATTTACTTCAACTTTGGTATATGAATCCTCCTTTTCGGATGCATCACTCTGCCAAACAGACTACTGAACTTGAGTGGGACAATGAATTTACTGCCAACCAAGAGCCTTTGAAACTCGTTGTAACTTGTCATTCTGATGGAAGTTATTATATTGAGGTACTGAGCAGGCTTATTAACACATCATAATGGCTCAAGTAATATAGAAGGAACATTAATGTTGAAATTTATGTTGCCTGACACATTCATACTCTTTTTATCTAATGAATGATGCTTGTATGTCTATTGGCCGTAATATTTCTAACTCTATCTAAAGGAAAACTCTGTTTTCCACAAGCAATTTAATTATGTAGCTCTATTAACAGGCCGAAAATGGAAATTTTCCTGGAGTTTCTCTTAAGATAGCACATTTTGGGAATCACGAATTCAGGGTTGAAGCTGATGGGCTAATCATGGAAGTTACTTTGGCTGTATATTCCAAGGTAATTCTTCATATGTCTTTCCTTCTCTGTAGACACACACACACACACACACACACACATATACATATACATACATATATATATATATATATATATATATTATTATATATATATATATACACACACACACGTCTGTGTGCGTGTATTTGTAAACTTTTCACATATCTAAGCAGAAGCTCACTAAGTTTTCCTTATATGTCTCATGAAGCTTCAATTAATGTCATCTTTGTAGGATACTACAAAGCATATACATATTTGGCATGGCACGCATCATCACCACTTCAGACAGTTAGAAAGGCCTCAGCAATACATTGATGATGACTCTCAGCATACTCCAAATTTTGATAAGACTTCTCACCCCAAAGGACAGTTGTAGCACCCATGGCTGGTCTTGTTGTTAAAATTTTGGTGGAGGATAATGCTTTTGTGCAGGAAGGTCAGCCTGTTCTTGTCCTGGAAGCTATGAAGATGGAGGTGGGTACATCAACTTTTTCTTGGTTAACTGTTTTGAAGTTTAATGAAGAATAACACTACTACTAATTTTCTTCCAGCATGTTGTCAAAGCACCCTGCACTGGATATATGGATAAGATACAAGTAGCTGTTGGAGAACAAGTCTTTGATACCAGTGTTCTTTTCAGAATCAAGGTATAATTTCTGATCCCGTAATTGATTCGCCATTTCGTATATAGAGTTGAAGTGCATTTTAGTAGATAATGTGCATCCCCAATGTGAGACTAATTAATCATGTATCTATCCTTGAAAAACTGCCGATTCCAATTCGGGATATACTAGAAACTGTAGACCATGTTGAAAGCTGAATTTTTTCTTTTTTTTTTTTTTTTTTCAATAGAACGTGGTTTTTGCTAGTCATTTGTCCCCATCTAAAGAGGGACGTAGCACTTCCCTAGAAGCCAAAACATTTACATGTGTTAAGACCATGAATCTACTAGCAAGTTATCTAGAGCTTTAAGACACCGTTATGGATGGTTGGAGAGGACTAATGAGACTTTACCTGTTTACGAAGAATGTAGGAAGCCATGAAAAGGTTTTATGAGGTTGTATTCTGCTAGGAACTATTGTCTTTTGGTGTTTATTGATCCGTTCATGTGTGAATTCTATTGATCCTCATGTTTTAGAGGAGTTGAGGCCCTAACTCTTCACCAATGACTTTATCTCCTCTAGCTACGTTGCACTGCACCTTCAGAGTGGAATAGAGTATGCTGTTACGTATGCTGTCAGTAGTTTTTAATTACGAAGCTCTTTGCTCAGTCTATTAGTATTGGTAGCTAAAAGATTTTTAGTTTCTTTTTAAAAAAAAAAAAAAAAATTTTTTCTATAAATAGACTTGGTTCTCGAACACCAATTTCTCAGATATTTGTCTTGATATCGATCGTTATTCTCTTGCCTTAAATTGTTATTTTTTATATTTCACGAGGGCTTAACAATGTTTCTTGTACTAGGTCGATTGATTCCAAGATTGTTCCTATATACAAACAACAAACGAGATGGTTCCATGCCCCTTGCATGAGGAGATTTGAGATAATTTGTAACATTGCACCAGATTTGAGATAATTTGTAACATTACATCAGATTTTCGAATTATCTACGTATAAAATGCAAATGTATTTGTGTATTGTTACATTGACTTTGGTAAACCAAAGTAGGTTTTGACATAGTAGTATAGTAGTTTTAATTCCTGCTAGTCTTTTCTTTTATATTTTGAAGCAATGCTATTTATTAAAAAATTCATCTTTAAAGCTACCCTTACCATTAATCAACCACTATTTAATAATCTTAATATGTATCAAATTAGCCACGCCCGATTAGCTCGACTGAATGGGAGGTATTTCAGGAAGTGTTACTGCTCAGATTTGAGTCCATACGAGATGAAATTTTTCATAGGATTTTTTAAAAAATTTCTATGTATCATTTAGCAAAAGCTCCTGTTTATAGAAGGTATATATTCGAATTTCAGAGTGTCGATTAGAACTTGACGTATGGTTCTTTTGTAAATTTGAGGTTCTTACAGAAGCTTGCACTTGTATTCTAGTTTTACCACGATAATCTAAAATTTTTTTTATCAATCTATAATAACATCCTAGTTATAAGTCTAGTTAGATAGATTTGAAAAGGATGGATGGATGTACTTGTCTGCGCTAGGAGAGACTATTTTTGAAGGAATTAAAACCACACCAGCATAGAAGTTGGGAGAGCAACATTTTAAAACCAAAGATACCGAATTATTATAGTTAATTTGTTTTTTGTTTTATTTATCAAAATATTTTTGAAAAAGTAAAATCTGGATTTTTTTTTTTTTGAGGAATGAGTGTTTAAAACATAGCTTTCTAGTCGGCCAAGACCAATTGCAGAGGGCGATAATCAAATCCAAGACTGACATGCCACAAAATTTACTAGTTCTGGAATATAATAGGGCTTAATGAGCTAGTTGGATGGGAACGAATCTTGATCTGGGCCTTCTTAAGGCTGACATCTAGCAACGTCTTTATTCCTTCCTCTTATGTTTTTAAATTTTTTAGAATTATCATTGAAAAATTATGTACATAATCCATTTACTTTTTGTTTGATTATCAAAATATATAAATTTATAGATGACACCGACTTAAAATTTTTATTTTCTGAGACGAAATTTTCAACAGTTTATTCTAGATTATGTGGGCAAATTGATAGTATAACGTAAAAGCGCTTTTGAAGCTTTTGTAAATATAAATACGAACCAATCAGGAACCGACAAGTGGGAATTAAAGGTATAATATAAGGCCCCTGATTTGGAGAATGACATTAATTAAACAGAGATCGGTTTGCTTGAAAAGCAAAAGAGAAAGAAAGAAACACGATCTGATGATATTCTTTTTAAACTTTATGCTTTGCTCAAAGTACGGACCAAAGTTATCATCTTTGACTGTTGTTGTTCGGTCCCTTGCTTCTCTTGCACCTGATCATCAAACAAAAATCAGATTCTTCATTCTCAGGGAGGGACCCACCGTTGGATATGGTCAGATGATTAGCTGAGGATCTAGCACCGTTGCTGAAAATTACCAAAAGTAGAGATCAAATTCCGAAAATACCACCGATAACGGCCTGGGAGATTCATATATTCTTTACATAGTAAGAGAGTAATACTGACATTCGAACTTGTTCAAATTAGAGGGTTGAGATCTAAAGACTTTTAATTGGTGAAATATGTAGCGGTGTGAATTGTAAATTTGCTTGCTATAAAAGTTGTACAAATTAATCGATTTGGACAAAATATATATTTATGTATATTTATATACTCTATCTACATGTGTAGAGGTATTGTGTGTCTTACGAAGTATATTTCGCAGGTTTGAATTTTACGATTGGCTCTGAAATAAAAAATAGACAGCTCCATCGAATTTTTAACCAGAGTTGCTAATATGGTGGTTAGGTAGGGCGCCAATATGTCACGCCTGCTCATTAGGTCGGGTTTTTACTTCTTGTCAGCTGTTCTAGCCTAATGCGGGATGATAGATCGTAATTAAAAAATGGCATTTTCAATAATATCAAAAATTGGTACATTGGAAGTAGTTAGAATATTTGGACTTTTCAGATAAACAAGCATATTTCTATATTAATATATTAATTCTTTCTTTACTTTGAATATTTGGACTTGACTCAACACATTACACTTTCTATTCATGGAACTAAGTATCCATTAAGATGTCTCTAAAATTCAAATAGATAATACGATCCAAAATGATGCAATAAATACTGTTGATATATTTTGGTCAAGTCCAATATATACAAGCATTTATTAAATGTCCACGATGGACCAGTGTTATATATACACTAGATGATCGTCCAAAAGCTAAGCTACTCGTAAACATGAGCTATGAAAATTGAACAGTTCATCGAAAGGATGACTTTAGCAGCCGTCCTCATCGCCGGATCTCGTCGGAGTTATACCGATGGACATAAGCACGCGCAATATAACGATCCGCTTCTGTATGCAATTAAGATATTTCGAAAATTCTTTGTATAGTAGAATTTATATATATGGATTCTCGATTACCTTAATGTACGATATCATATATTTAACAAACCCCAACATAATCTAGTTTAGTTTTCCCTTTATATAAAAGCAGGAAAATGTTTAGCATCACGCACGCATCGCACAAATTCATCACGGACGTGCATGACCTCAAGCATCGTCCATAAAAGTAAGTGGTGAATTATATTGTCAACAGTGAATGAATTATACCAAGGCATTCCATTTTCTTTTTGTTGGGGTAATTAAGATTTTATTATAACTAGGAGCTATACATATTTTAAAAGTAAGTGGTGAATTATAATTAAGATTTGTTGTTGTTGTTGTTGGGGTAATTAAGATTTTATTATAACTAGGAGCTATACATAATCCAAAATATTCAATCTTGTCCAGAGAGCAAAGTGTCTCTAGCTAACCAACTCTATGACCAACTATTTTTTTTTTTTTTTTTTTTTTTTTTTGAGTAATCGATATTTGAATTTTAAGCTCATCATTTACCAAGCTAGCAATCTGAACTGCATCGCTTAAAAAGTCTTTGTAATTGTAACTTGTTTCTTGCTTTGTACACATGATTGAAAGTGGCAGCCATGGCAACTCTTTTGATCTAAACAGCTTTTTTTTTCTTTTCTTTTTTAAGTTTTTTTAATTATGATTTGGAATATATTTTTGATAGTTTTATGCAGTAAACTTTTATTTGCTTCCAAATGTTTACAATATGTGATTAGGAGCTCGACATTTTCTCTCTAAAATGGTTTCACATGGTTTCATAAAGTAATTGAAATTTATATAATTTATTGGAATTTTTGGTATTTTAGATGCTTCTTTTCAAGTATATATATGTTATGTGATATTTTATCTTGTTCAAGTTTGTCTGTAGATGTTTCTTTCAAGTCACTATCTTACCATACAATTATAGTTAAATAATAAATGAAAATGAATAATTAAGTTCACAAAAGCATTTGTCTTCTTACATGGATTATCGATATTATAACCTATGCAAGTGATTTTTTTGGAAGTGTCATTAAGCCGGAAAGTAGGAGCATATCAATATGCAGACGAAAGAACATTTATATATTTTCTAACAGTATATATATATATATATATATATATATATATATATGATTTACCAATGTTGAAGTTAGATTGGAATAACTATGTCCCGCGTCCCCAACGTGGGCGGTCCGGGCGTTCGCCTCAGGAAGCGAGCGCTCGGGTTCGACTCCAGGAGGCGTCCTCCGAAGGAGGTGTGGGGGTCGAAGATCTCTCTGTATCCCATGGGGAGTAAAATGGATCCTAGTTTGAGGTCCCCTAGGGGGGCGTGCGTCAGGATCTGCCCTACCCCCAAGGATGGGTTCCCTCGGTCGATAGAACAGGGATCGGTGCCATCCGTGGATTTACCTGTTACGGCGGTCACTCGAATGAGGACCGATTTAGGGCAGGATTTCCCCACGATAATCTCAAAAAAAGATTGGAATAACGATACTTTCCTTCACAATATTAGATTATACTTATGATATTTGAAAACTTTTAACCATATATGTTAGTAAAAGAGCGGATGAAACAAAGGCCACCTTCTATAAGATCTCTATATATATCTAGTGATAATGCTCTTGCACTTTGTCATTTGTGTGTGATCCCTATCACCACCTTCACATCACCACTTTCTCATCCATCATATTTAAATGTGTTTCCTTTTCAAACAAATAGAACTATGAACACACACACACACACACACACACACACACACACACACATATATATATATATATATATATATATATATATATTTATATATATATATATATATATATATATGAGCAATGCTAGTGATCTCTACAATTTCATCCAAAAATTCACCAAAATGTATTTTTCAACAAGAAAAAACGTGTTTTTAAGGAGGAGTGGTGCGATTCACGGGATGGAGTGTAGCACGATTCTCGAAGATTTTTTTCGGCTTTGGGTGAAATTTTGGGTAGGTTTGTGGGGGTGACAATCTTTATTATATATATATATATATATATATATTATATATATATATATAATAAAACTATTTTAAAAAAAAAGTGAATGCGTAAAAAATCGATATATATGTGTTTTACAATATTTGTATACAAAATTTTTAAAAAATATTACTTATATATATGTATTTTGGATTAATTTAACAGTTATCATTAAAAAAGGTGATTTGTATAAATTTTAAAAACTTAGGGGTTTTCTAACATTATTCTATTATTAGGATTCCTTGGCAGTTGACATAACAAACCAAAGAAGTGCAGTATCTCCACCTCTGCATTTAGATTTAACAGAAAACCGCACCTACTTGTAATGGCCGCCCGCCGGCCTATCGTCTAAATTAGGTCAAACAGGGACCCGAAAAAGTAGGCCTATCGGTCTAATTTTATAGACCGAATATATATATATATATATAGTTTATTCTGATTTTTGATGTCTTTTTTTTTTTAACAAGAAGCGAGAAATTCGAATATTAAAAATTAGAGTTGCATGATCTGCCTAAATTCAGAGAAAACGAAGGAGCAGTTTAATCCAATATTATGAGATGCATATCCAATACATCTCAACAAATTGCGGGAGAAAAAAGAATATGGATGTCACGGTTATTAAGACATTTGTATCCCAAATTTTTTTTCATATACCAATCCCGATATTACGGAAGATATCATTTTCTATCTGCGATCCATCAGTTCGTTTGAACTTAAACCGCACTTAGGAAGTAAAATCCGATCTGGTATGTATTTTGAGCCAGACCTAGCGTAATGACATCCTGTACAGCCACCATATTAGCAATCCTAGTTGAAAACATGCTAAAATCGTCTATTCCTCATTTCAGGGCCATCTATGATATTCGAACCTGCAACGTAGGTACATGCCACATCGTTAAATCTATAGACGGAGAATATTTTTAGATTAAATTTCACTTATATTTGTTGTAAAGACAGCACTATATTACTACAATTACAAATAACATCAAATTAAGAGTAAAAATATAATAGTTTTATATTCATCAATATTAACTTTGCTGAATCGCAACGTATTATTTGAGATATTTTAAATATGTATCCCACTGACATAAGGATAAGTGATAAGATCAATGGTTTGGTTGGCGGATCCGGACAATTAAATAATTTTTAGGGTTCTTATTTTCCGGTTTGCAGTTCAAATGATTTTGAAAATATAATGCATTAGTGCTATCTGAACAAATCATAATCTATCCGTTCTAATACGAGTCAATTTCTAGATATAATTATAGAAATAGGAACCCCCGATCTATTATATTAGCATACTCAAAAAAGGAAATATTGTTGATATTTTTAGATATTCAAAAAAAAAATTTAGAATTTGTTCAATACAGTAAATTTTCCACCATCTCCCTTAAATTAATTTTTTAACTAATAACACTCTTACCAACACGTATATTCCGAATTTTTATTTTTTAATATTTTTTTGACGTATTCGATATTTATCTGGTCTTGTCAGCAGTGAATTTCGTATGAGATAATGTATGAAATAAAATATGCAGTAATTCCAAACCGAACAATAATTTTTATATATTAATTATTTGGAATAAACTAATAAAAATTACTTGATTGCAAACCCTAGTTTTGCGTGAGACAGTGTCCGACATGAGGCATGGTCAAGCCAAAGGACCTGCCTTAACCCAAGGATTAGCTTTCTTTTTCTTCTTCTTTTTTTTTTTTAAATTATTTTTTTTATTTTTGGTATAAAAGAATTAGATTTCTTAAGCATGGGCTTCCATTGGCCGAGGACCATCACATGCTGATTAATTTTCAGACCCCAATACTAGATCAAGCACAATAATTATATTTTTTTAATACATGTCCAGGGTGCCTTACAATGTGTACTCCAGTACTTTTCAACTTAATCTAATATTATTTGATAAAATTAATGTATTTGATTCTGGGCTTTAACTATATATATTATGCTGTCTCTCTTTTTTTGCTAAAAATGCGGGTAAATTACCTATTTGGTATCCCGATTTGTACCTATATTAACTTTTCGTACCCCATTTTGCAAACGCACCTCAGCGCATACCTCCAGCGAGAATCCGTGACGGCGCCGTTAATATGGATGACGTGGCAAAACGGGTTTTTTACCCGTTAACATTTAGGCCCCAAAAACACCAATTTAGAAGCATATTTAGGAGAAACTTTGAACATAAAAGTTGTAGATTTTGATGAGATCTACAACTTTTATATTTAAAATTTTTTAAAAAAATGCTTCTAAATGTGTATTTTGAGGCACCCAATTGTTAACGGATTTCAAAATCGACTTATTAACCCGGTACACTTTGAAGACTCAAAACACTTATTTACAAGTATTTTTAGAAAAAACTTTAAACATAAAAGTTGTAGATATTATTACATTCTATAATTTTTATATTCAAAATTTATTCAAAAAGTATTTCTAAGTAGGTGTTATAAGGCTCCAAATTTTATCGAGTTAAATTTTTACTTATTCACTTCCATACCCCAAAACACCTAGTTAGAAATTATTTTTGAAAAAAGTTTGAATATAAAAATTGTAGAGTGTGATAAGATCTATAACTTTTATGTTTAAAGTTTTTTCTAAAAATACTTGTAAATAAGTGTTTGAGTCTTCAAAGTGTACCGGGTTAATAAGTCGATTTTGAAATCCGTTAACAATTGGGAGCCTCAAAATACACATTTAGAAGCATTTTTTTAAAAAACTTTAAATATAAAACTTGTAGATCTCATCAAAGTCTACAACTTTTATGTTCAAAGTTTCTCCTAAATATGCTTCTAAATTGGTGTTTTTGGGGCCTAAATATTAACGGGTAAAAAATCCGTTTTGCCACGTTATCCATATTAATGGCGCCGTCACGGATTCTCGCTGGAGGTATGCGCTGAGGTGCGTTTGCAAAATGGGGTACGAAAAGTTAATATAGGTACAAGTCGGGATACCAAATAGGTAATTTACCCCTAAAAATGCATTTCATTCTCCAAATTTTAAAATTTGATCAGTACTATTTTTAAGGAATAAATGTTATTTTTTAGCATTAAATTGCTGAGATTGGCATGCATTTACTATCTTAAAAAACAAACTAGATGGATTATATACTAAGTGGAATTTTTTCATGTTATTTTTTTTTTCTAAAAAATATGATGTAGTATAGATTTAGTTGCACACATTAATCTGGTTGGATCGATGTTACATAACGAAAAGCTGATCCGTTAATCTTTAAAAACTTTAAATCCTCAAGTATGTGCTTTAATGCTTAAAAGTCTTAGTTAAATTTATAAATTAGTTTGCTAAACTTTTTAAATATCAAAATATATTAAAAAATATGAGGTTTTCTTTAATTATTTTATACTTTATCACTGGAAGAACAGTTTAGGAGTTCTGATTTGATGATTATTTTGGACCTTTTTCCATGATGAGATTCCATTTCTTTATTATACTCTTTTTAACAAAAAAAGAAAACAATTATTTGTCCATAAACAACTACAAACAAAGCTATGCTGCCAAAGCAAATGCTGGGTGTGAAGCCAAGCAGGATCCAGATATTAAGATGATGTTCATGCATTGGTTTTAATTAACTCATTTCAGAAAACATTGGCAATAGCCCTAACAAATGGCCAAGGAACTTATCTAATATAATAAGCCAAAGTTGCCCCCCGCCATGAGGCGTGCGGTTTGACGAGCGCCTAGACGCGTGTTTGACCTGGTGACCGCCAAAATTTAATGATGCAAGTTAGTGGTTCGTCTGTAGAAGGTCTAAGCGTCATGAGGGTGTACAATATCTTGTATGATATATGAATGTTAATTGAGCATGCGAATTAGTGTGCGAAGGTCTGACGGTGGAATCGAGGTCTGCACAATCTGAAAATTTATATGTTTCGTACAAAATAACCAATTATAGATGAGATTTTCTCTCGTAAATCTCAAAAATATATAAAAAGAAGAGCCTTAGTTTCTAGGAGCTTTTGCGTATCAGCCTCCGTTTTCGTTTATTGTGCAAATCAGCCTCCGAAAATATATTTTCTAGTACTAATTTTTTTTTTTTTTTACAAATCAGCTTCGGGAGGTGATTTACAGATCTCCAAAAATAGGAGGGTTGGTACGTAATTTTCCATAGTTTCTAAGAGCCCATTGGAACCAAAATGGTCCTAGAAAGTAGAACCCCCCTTCTACTACCTCCCAAACTTTGACCTCGCCCTCTTCTCCTACAAGCAAAAAGATGAGAATTTCACTTACCAAGCATTAGATTTTGGCGTGAACATATTTTTTTTTGCAAATGAGGTTAAATTAAAGAGAAAGATTGAAGGAATCAATGTATCATTTCATCCCATACACCAAATGAGATTGCTTGATTGATCTTCTCACCCTCAACAAAAATAATCTAAAATTAAATGGTCGAAGGGACTGAGCTGAGCTGAGCCGTCTTCTATCTATTAGTATTGAGGTTCTTTACTGCTATCATTGTCCGTTTTGTTTAGTTTACTCTAACAATTATTTAGTTTGTACCTAAGTTAGTCTGTATTGTATCTCTTAAAATCTCCTTACGATACATATTTCTGCCTATATTTTTTTTTGGAAAATTGCGTTTCAGCCCCCCTAAGTTTGGGGTCGCGCGATTCAGCCCCCTACGCGCGCGCCGCCACGTCGGCGGGGAAACGCGTTTCGGGGGGCTGAAAAGTCGAAAATGGGAAACGGGGGGGCTGAAACGCAATTCTCCCTTTTTTTTTTCTGTTCACATCAGCTGAGTTGACATGATATGTTTTTTTTTTTTAATATATATATATATATATATATATATATATATATATATATATATATATATATATATATATATATATATATATATATATATATATATATATATATATATATATAAGATGGTTAGGGGTTAATTTTCTTAGTAACTGATTTTGAAGAGGAAACAGAGTCTTAAGTGTTTGATTAATTTCTTTGGTGGGGGGGAGAAAAGAAGACAACCTTGTGTAACAGATTGAGATGAAAAGAGACAAAAACAATAAAAGAAAGATAAGAGAGACAGAAGAGAGCCAATAAATGGCCAAGGAACATGCATATAATGCTAATAACTACTTTCACGTATTTAGGTAGATAGTATGTTTGTTAAGCTGTATCAATATTTGGTTGGTGTAAGTTTTTGTTGGATTGTAAATTTTTACCATAATACTCCATAAAAATATAAAATAAGTTCAGAAATTAGAGACATAGAACATTTTATGGAAATATTTTGAAATGATTTATTTATTTCTTAAGGCACAACATTGTTTACACTAATAATATTGTTCTATCTCTTGTTTTATCTGTCTCTTTGAAGTGCTGGCCAGTTGCCAGCATGGGGAGAGCCTACACTGTACAGTGTTGTCCATTCAGAAATGCTATGTAGCACAGCAGCATGCTCCTCATTTCCATCCCAATTTTCTGTATTTTTAAAATCCATTTTCACCTATCTTATTCGAAATATTCTTGAACAATCTTTTCTAAGCTTGCCCTTGTTTTGGGGCTGTCCTTGGATTTTGGGATAAAAAGCGTCGAGAGAAGCGAATAAGAAGAAGAGAGAGAGAGACACTGTAACTTAGACTCAGAGAAAGAAGAGAAGAGAGGAGAAAGTGAGAAGAGAGAGAGAGAGAGAAAGAGAGAGAGAGAGAGAGAGAGAGACTCAATGTTGGCAACACTTTATTCTCTTCAAATTTGATACTTTGCTGTACCACATAGCTCTTCCTAACACCCTCCTATCTCCCTCATTGTCTTCTATAACCTCAAAATCGTTTCTTGTTCACTTCATTAGCTTCCATTTGAATTGGTAGCCTTCTATCATTTAATCAGGCACACATTCTTGTCCAAGAGATCAAATTTATATTTTTGTCTAATCTAAGTTCAACACAAGTCTTTTTTTTTTTTTTTTGAAACTTCTTCTGATCCATTTTCAAGGATATAGAAACCATTGAAGGAAGCTTGTTCTTTTGGCTCTGATTAGTAGGATTGAGATCCATTTTTGGGGTCTACTGAGGGTAGGAAATCTTTATTTGCTATATGAAGGATCAATGAAACAATGAGAGATGAGAACTTGAAGAAAAGCAAGGTATCTGGCAAAACTCTTGGCAATTTTTCTCTCTTTTAACATGCTTTTGTAAGTTGGTCTTGATTTTATTTATCTTTTCTATGTTTGCTTGGAATGAAGATCTCATGGTCCAAGAGCCTGGTGAAGAAATGGTTTAATATCAAAAGCAAAGCTCACAAGTTTCACTTGGATGATTTTGCATCTACAGGTAAGCCCCCATTGTAACTGATTATCAACAATCCTATTTTTCTGGATTTGACCTTGGCTTTGTGTTCTAGTTTGTTTTTCTCTGAGATTTGGTTTGTAATTAAGTTTTTAGTTATTAATCTCTTCCTTTTATCTTTGGTGTGTAAATGTTATGCAGAGTCTCTTCCACCAAAATGAAATTTCTGTCCAGCTTCATCAAGTTTTACCAAAATATTTCATTTTAATTATATTTTGAAAAAGTGTTATTTCTTGTTGCTGTACCTGTGATGGTTTGTTATTTTTGTATTTTCCCGTACAGTTTCGTATTTGATAGTCAAATTTGAGAGTCTGCTATTGATATGAAAACAAATAACCAACCATTAGTACAAATAATCAGAGCTTATGAGGAAAATCAACATTTGAATGTAGGAAGCGTTTCCGAACGATCATGACCGTTTTTAGATTTCGGACGTTAAGCGGTTTCCATATATGTGATAACCTTTTTATTTCCACGAGATCTCACGTTTATTACATAAATGTGTGTTTGCATTATATATATATCAATGAAATAGAGCTATCAGGACATAGTGGAACAACCTCTCACTCCCCCTCCCACGGACGTAAGCTTCGGCTCAACTCACAACCTTCTCTTTGTTCTTCTAACTTTCTCCTCTTTTCAGAAAGTGACAAGGATTGGAGGATCAGCTTCTCAGGGAGGGATCCATGTACAGTGAACAAAAACAAGACAGGTGAGCACAGCTGTCCTGTATGTGCCAATTAGCTTTGGACCACATAGCCTCAGTTATATCCATTTTATTCCTATTTTTTTCTCCTAGTGTTCTTGAATGGATCCATCATCTATCTGTATTATTGTTGTTTGTAATTTAATAAGTCTAATTTAATTACTGTAGAGAGATTATTCAAGAAGCATCCCGATCGAGTTCTCCGAGGGAAGAATTATCTCGATGCATGTGAAGTTACAGATATTCAGGAATATAGGTAATCGAAGATCGTCGACAGAAAGTCCTTAGTTTATTCTTAGATCTCATGTGGCGCTCTTTTTCTTGTTGGCTGTCTATTACGATGAGCAGAGTCTTTGTTGCGACATGGAATGTTGGCGGCAAATCACCGCCAAGTCATTTGAAACTTGAAGATTGGCTCCATTCTTCACCTCCTGCAGATATTTATGTTTTGGGGTAAATTCTTTCACTTAATTCTTAATTTCTAACAAGTAATTATTTTATAAACAGTTATAAAATGCAAGGTATTCAGTTTAAGATGGAATTCATACGTTCTTTGTTATGTATTACTTAGGTTCCAGGAAATTGTTCCTTTGAATGCTGGAAATGTTCTTGGCACTGAAGATAATGGGCCTTCAAAGAAATGGATAGCACTCATTAAAAGAACCCTTAATAATCTGCCTGGTGCAAATGGTAGCGGCGGCTACCACACACCTTCCCCTATTAATGGCCAAATTCCAGAGCTCGATGCTGATTTCGAAGGATCCACTAGGCAGAAGAGTTCATCCTTCTTCCACCGTCATTCATTTCAGTCTCTGAGTCGTAGCTTGAGAATGGATGGAGACATATTTGTTTCTCAACCTAGGCTTGATAGGCGATTCAGTGTATGCGATAGGGTTAGTTTCGGAAGTAGACCCAGTGATTGTGATCCCAGTTATAGGTGGTGTGAATCCTCGGATGATGAGAATATCGATGAAGATGCACCTTGTGCTGCGTACCACTCGCCTATGTCGTTTGGGTGCGGTCGTCTGTCGATGGTAGAGGAAAGAGAAAGGCCATCGGCAAGCTCTAGGTATTTACTCCTTTCGTATTATGATTTTTTTGCACTTGAGAAGACTACTAAGTTGGTTTTTTTTTTTTTTAATAAAATAATTAAGTAGAGCTGATTGGGGATGTAACTTATGATTATTGTAGGTACTGCTTGGTTGCTAGGAAGCAGATGGTAGGGATTTTTCTAACAATTTGGGTGAGGAGTGAAATTAGAAATGATGTGAGGAACTTGAAGGTTTCATGTGTTGGTAGAGGATTGATGGGTTATCTTGGCAACAAGGTAAGAGATCTTGCTTTTAGCCTGTCTGAAATTTTTAATATTATCCTCTTTTAATCCATTTTTCATAAATATGTACTAATAAGACACTATTTGTTCATGCAGGGCTCAATTTCAATAAGCATGTCTTTGCAACAAACAAGTTTCTGCTTCATCTGCAGTCACTTGACCTCGGGACAGAAAGAAGGAGATGAACTGAGGAGGAATTCCGATGTGATGGAGATCATTAGGAAGACCAGATTTCCGAAAGTTCAGGCTGCAGACAACGGAAAGTCACCTGAAACTATTCTAGAACATGAGTAAACCCATAATCTACTTGATCGATTTAATTAGCTAGATCTTGTTTTGTACATATGTAACAATATTATTCTAATTAAGTTTTGTTTCATGCTCTTGTACCAGTCGAATTATATGGCTTGGAGATTTGAACTACCGAATTGCCCTTTCATATCGCTCAGCAAAGGCATTACTAGAAATGCGCAACTGGAAAGCTTTATTAGAGAAGGACCAGGTAATTTTACAGCCTTTAACACTGAAGGATGATATCATCCACAGTCTCTTTCCTATTTAGAAAATAGGAGGCTCATAAAAGTAACTTCCAAATCAAGGGGGTGGCGGGGTGTTATAGTGGATAGGCCATAAGTGAGGGCTTAGGAACCCTTCCCACCCAGTTTCGAATTCCCATGCCGTCAGTTTAAAGGACATATGTTCAGGCGCTGACAGTAATGCGCATGTGTTCCTTCTCACGTGCGACGTGGGACTTCGCCTGGTTGATACACCTAGAGCACTCTCCTTCCGGGTAGAGCCGGGTCCGGGATGCGGGCAATGCCCGATTCTCAAAAAGATCAAGGTCATTTTATCTTTTCTTAGCTTCAATTACAAGACTATGAGTTCAATGAGTATTTTCTTCTTTTGTTCATCATTAATCAGTGGCAAAAATATGCCATTACAAGTAAGATTTTGCTCTGTAACAGCTCCGGATAGAGCAAAGATGCGGTAGGATATTCCAGGGTTGGAGAGAGGGAAGAATTTATTTTCCTCCAACTTATAAGTATTCAAACAACTCAGATCGATATGCTGGCGATGATATGCATCCTAAAGAAAAAAAGCGAACACCTGCATGGTACTACTTATATAAGATCATCCTACCTGCATATTAATTGAGTTGCCGATTTTCTGCGAAATCTAAGTTACGGAAAATAATTGGGTTGTCATGTTATGACTTATGAGTGAAGGTGCGACCGCATTTTATGGTATGGAAGAGGCCTGAATCAGTTAGCATATGTTCGTGGGGAATCAAGATTTTCAGACCACAGACCAGTATATAGTGTTTTTACTACAGAGGTCGAGTCAATTCGCCGTCACATAATGAAGCCGAATATGGGATATTATAGCTCAAGGGTGGAGGTGGAAGAGCTCCTGCCATACTCTCATGGACATGGATGTGCGTAACTTGGCTTCCTCTGAGACTGACGAAGGTTAGGGCAGTTTTTAGTATATTTACTCAAAGATTTAAACTTGATAGAATAACTTTTTAACATATTGAAATAACTAGTAAAGGATTCTAAGCATGACTAAATTTAGGTTTTGATGCAACTGTTTGTCCATGTTGATGCTTTTGAAGATACAAACTTCTTCAGATCAGTGGATCGTACTCTACAATTTTGAAGAGACGAAGGTTTAAAGTGCCGGACGGCACGTTTCGAATCCATAGGGATCTAGCGCAAAGACATTTTATATGGCAGTGATTTATGTGCTATATATCTTTTAAGTTTTATTAAGTATTTGATTTGTATTTCATATTTCATTAATCTTGTACTTACAATAATATTTTAAAAACAAAATTGTATAGATTGGCACGCTCGGCACGTCTTCAGTTTGAGATTTATTGAAACGCAGCTCGAGATGACACCTTAAACCTTGGAAGAGGCTAAACTGAATGATAATCATTCTGAACATTATACCATGTACCTCCATAAAGTTTGAATTCTGCATTTTAAGCCAACATATTTCAACTATACTGTTTTCCTTCAGTTTTACTAAGTTTTTTGAAGTTTATGATTAGACTTGGGCTGAGTCTATCAATTTTTCCTTCCGTACGTGCTTGATAATATGTTTGTGACTAACTTGATATTTTCTTTAACTACCCAGGCGATTGAAGGAAGAAGAAAGCTCTCAAGCTATTGAATACAGGTGTTCTTAAACTTCATGGTTTATTTTGATATTTCTTGGGGTATTTGTCTTTTTACATCCTATTATAATTTGAAATTGTCAAAATATGTCCTCTAATTCAAATTGACATTTTTATGCCCCTTTGACTCTGTGAAATGGTGAAATTGCCCTCGTCAAGTTAATTGTCGTGATTCAAGAAAAAAGGATAAGGGCAATTTCGTGATTTCAAAAGGTCAAGGGGCATAAAAAAATAGAGATATGCTATTCATCAGGGGACCCTGACGGCCCTGATACAATATGGACCGTCCGAGACCCCTCGGGATATATATATACACATTCCGAGGGGCCTCGGACGGCCCAGATTGCATCAGGACCGTCAGGGGCCCCTGATGAATGGCTTTTTCCAAAAAAATATTTTTGAATTAGGGGGTCACTTTTTTGAATTATGGAGGCATAAAAATACAAATACCTGATATTTCTTTTTACCAGTAGTCTTACTAGTTGTTTTCAGTTGTTTCAGTTGGGAACAGAGTGAAGTTATCACTAACCAAGTTATCCAGTACAATAAGTATCTAACCTCATCGCACCGAATCAAGGGTCGTAAACATAGAATGGCGATCATCGTATGGACTCGTTCAGATTTCATTAACGAACTCGAAGAAACAAAATTGAATGTGCAGTAAGGCAATTTATAGAGGATAAAAGGTTGACGCCGCAACCGAAAGACTCGAGGATCTGTTGAAATTAGCAGATAAACAAGTCATTCTATGTACAGTTTTTTCTGTTATATATCAAATGCCTCTCATATTGCTGTTTAACTGTTTATCTGATCCATTCTTTGTTACCTGAAAAAGGCCATTATTTTGTTTATTTCTAGGTTGATTATTCTCAGTGAGCTTATTTTTTGTGAATCTCGTTGTTAAATTCTATTTGCATTTCTGTAGTTACTTATATCTTCGTTGCACCTACTAAGCTAGCAGGCGAAAAGGATGAAAAATTCACTACTTGCGAGGTTGATTGGATCGCCAAGAATGCTAAAATTATCAGTTGAATATCCCATACTTCTATCTCAAGATCAAACAACAATTTGGATCATTTCAGGCTGCTAAAGAAGATCGGGAACTTTTTTTTTTTTTTTTGGGAAGAAAAGTAACCACTCTCGGGATAACCCTCACATGCAGCTCTTGCCCCCTCTTCTCCAACTCGTCTGAGTCGGCACACAGACAGATGAAGTAACTCTTATGACGTAGGATAATTTTCGGAAAATGTTTACACGTATTAACAAGCAAGGCACCGCTAGCGGTGAAAACGAGCTGAGCTACTTAAGGCTTGAACTCGTTTAAGCTCGGCTTAAACTTGAGTATTACCGAATTCGACTCGAGTTCGAGCACAGATTTAAGTTCGTGTAATTAAACGAGCCGAGCCTGAACATCGTGTTACTCGGCTTGTTAGGCTTGCGAGCCTAAACGAGCTTTTTTATTTTATTCAAATATTTTTTACAGCAAAATTGTCTAAGCGAGTTCGAGTTTGAACTTGACTCGAGTTTGGTCTAATTAATGCAATCGAGCAGAGCTCAGCTCGATTCGACTCAAATTCGACTCTATAACACAATCAAGCGGAGCTCGAGTCAAGTTCGAGCTTGTAAGTTTTCGAGTAGAGCCAAGTTGGAGCTCAGCCTCTGAAGCTCGTCGAGCTAAACCAATTAAGCCGAACTTGATCTTAAATTGAGTTGAATTCGGCTCGTTTTCAACTATAGTCACCACGTATTAACGAGCAAGTCACCACGCTTGTTTTTACACATATAACTTGCTTGTTTTATATCCGAAGTCTGTCAAATCTATTATTAAAAATAATAGCATAAATATATTTTTATATGATTTTTAAACATATTATTAAATATTTTAAAATTAAATTTTATATGAAGAGTATTTATTATTGCATATGAAGATAACTTTCTGAAAAATTTTTGAACGCAATAATAAATACTCTATACATACAATTTTATTTTTTAAAAATAGGGATAATTGCATATCGGCCCTCCAAAATTTAACTATTGCATTTCAGCATCCGGAAATGCATTTTCGCGCTGACATGGCGCGCTCGTGCGCTGCCACGTCGTATGTTTCCGTATTTTCGGAAGCTGAACCGTGCGACTGTTGACTTAAGGGGGGCTGATATGTAATTATCCTAAAATATTTAATAATATGTTTAGAAAACCATATAAAAAAAATAAATTTATGCTATCACTTTTAATAATAGATTTGACACACTTCTGACATAAAATTTTCGATAAGATAGTTCCTTGTGGTCCAACTGGCTGGGCGGACGTTCCTGAGCACCCAACACAGGTTACATCCTTGCCCATTTGCATGTACATTTCCCGTCTGTGAACGGAAGCGTGGAGGGATTTTATCTCCTATTTTAGAAAATGGTAAGTCATCACGCATGACGTAAATTAAAAACTACTAGCTCTGGTGGAGTTGAATTTAGGGCCGCTAGAATTTTACCTATCATGTTTTATTAAAGATTTTTGAGGTTGAGGGATTAGCTCCATTTATGGCTCAAGAATCGTGGTGTGACTATTTTTGTTTTGGCAATTTTTCACAGTTGGTGAGATATATTTCTTCATATTATCTCCAAAAAGTTAGTTAAATACGTAGTTAATGTGGTGCATAAGTTATCACTCATAAGCTGGTAGGCTAGATATCAGCCTGAAAGTCGAGATATTTTGTCTAACCATCTAACGATTGTTCTACAGAAACTGTGGTTTGACATCTCAGATTTTCTAAAAAAAAAAAAAAAAACAATTGTTCCACAGAAATATAATATTATCCGACTCATCGGAGGATGAATTGATCCTCAGCGAATGATGCTGACTAAAATCACTAAGAGCAAATGACAAATTATATATATATATATATATATATATATATATATATATATATATATATATATATATATGCATGTTCGTTTATATAACAAAATTTTGGGACAATTTTTGAGAGATATAACATACAAGAATGCGCTGGATTGCATATATTAGAAGATAATAACAGTTAACAGAACATAAGCACATTCAAACTTACATACATTGATAACAAAGCTTGGATAGAAAATATAGGATAATAGCACACTAGCCCTCCAAATCAGTACATTTTTTTTCATTTTTTGGGGCTGAATTGTACAGTTAAAAAAAAAAACATGCATTATTTCAAAACTCCTTGCTAGTAATTGGGTAGAAGTAGATACAAAAATGCATGGTTCATTCTCACTCAGCCCTCCAACTGATGACGGCACGTGCCACCTTCCTCAGCATGTCACGTGCCCTTTTCCCCTTCTTCGTCCAGCTTCTCTATCTCCTCCCTGTACTGCGCCTCGCACCGATCCTCGCAAAGCTGTTCTTCGGCGTGGCTGAGCCGTGCAACGCCGCACTGATGCTTGCAGTCCTTTCTCTGCCTCTCTATCTCCTCCCTGGAGGGCCCGCCATCTTTCCGCTGCCGGTCAGCTTTCTCTTTCCCATACTCGTCGCACATATCCTTACATATCCGTCTCTCCTCCTCGCTGAATTGTGGTTGCCGTGCGCACTGCCGCCGGCATATCTCCACCTCTGGGTCTCGCTTCTCATTGGAGCTGTACAGAGCACATGTTGTTGCGTACAGAAGAAAGAGATTAAGAAGGAAGAAGAGAAGAATATTGCACTTGATCATCCTGCTATTATATTATATGATTATACTACAACGCGATATTTTGAGTTAAACTTTAGTTTGGTATTTATAGGACTGCTTAGTCGTATGACGACGTCAGGTTGTGGTGCGGAAATTAATCTATAATAAATAGGGAGATTTACTTATCAGCCCCCCCTAGTTCCATTTTTGCGTTTCAGCCCCCCCTATGACGTAGAGGCCCCCGTTTACTGTTTCGACAAATTTCGGACAAAAATGCTCTCGTACGTATTATCAGTTCGGACGCTAAAAACATCTATTTAGAAATATTTTTTGAAAAAATTTTCAACATAAAAGTTGTAGATCTCGACGAGATCTACAACTTTCATGTTGAAAGTTTTTCCAAAAACTGCTTCCAAACATGTGTTTTTGGGGTCCGAAGTGTAGACCTCGGTCCGAAATCCGCTGAAAATAGTTCGGACATTAAAAACACCTATTTAGAAGTATTTTTGAAAACATTTTGAACATGAAAGTTGTAGATCTCGGCGAGATCTACAACTTTCATGTTCAAAATTTTTTCAAAAAATGCTTCTAGATAGATGACCTCAGTGTCCAAATAGCAAGGGGTATTTTTGTCCGAATGCAGTTGAAATTGGTAATGATGGTTGATGTGATGGAGATGTGATGGGGAAGGGGTTGATTAGTAAGTTTTATAGTTTGAGGAGGGGTAGATAGTAATTTTCTTTAATAAATAAGCGAGATTTTCTTTTGGGAGATTTTCATATCGCCCCTCCTTTTTCCAAATTTGATGAATAAATCAGTCGTTTTTATTCGTTAGATTTGAAATTTTAAAATACTAATTTTAAAATATTTTTTTAAAAAATATTCGATATAAAAAATATAGATTTAATTAGTTCTATAATTTTAATGTTAAAACTCTTTTTAATTTTAAAACATATTTCTAAATATATGTTTTGAGACTCCAAAGTTCAGCGGGTTAATATATTAATTTTAAATCCATTAACTTTAAAATCTCAAAATATCAATCTAAAAATATTTTCTGAAAAAATATTAAACACTAAAGTTATAAATCTAGTCAAAATTTACAACTTTTATATTGAATTTTTTTTTCAAAAAATATTTATGCAATGGTCAAGATAGCTTTAGCGTGAATATCGAGAGAAATTGTTTTTTGAAAGTTTAAACCGTAACTAAATAATCTAGGAGTTGATTTGAGTGAGTAGGAATAATCTAAAGACTGAATTAGTATTTACCCTTTTCTTTTTAAGGATCCAGACTTTATTCCGAAGTTAATATTTTGCCCGTAACTATCCATTTTTTGCTCTCTGAATAGATATTTGCATCTTAAAAATGCCTCATCGTATGTGAGAGGCACAGATTGTATGTATCGCGAATGCGTAATTAATAGTATAAAAAGTCAAACATAAAAAAAAAAAAACTTACCCTCCTAATATAGCGAATTATATTGCATATTTCACCGATTAGCTAGTAGAGGATCGAGAAAATTGCTGGGTATAGGGTGAGGCACACAAATATTAATGAGCGCTGTATTATTAATTTAATCAGGGAAATGGGGCGCCGTCCATTTGTTCTTCGTTCATAGGTGCGTGCATAATTCTTGGTTTTTATGATAATTTATGTGATTGATATGTATATATCAGGTAAAAATACTATATCTTCTTGGACAGATTTAGGAACATCAGAGCGGATGGTTCCATCATCTTCAGCTACCATTTAAGCTGTCATTTTCTTCGGTCTCAGGGATTCATTTCAGACCGTCAATTTTGTTCAACTTGCATAAAATAACATTATTAAATTAATCAGACAGATAAGCAACCGGATTTGGTTTTCTTTTTTTAAGTAGTGATGGAAGGGTTTGGTGACTCGGAAATAAGACTACTGTGGAGACGGCCGTCGGAAACAGATCACACAGAACGCAGAGATTTATATAATTCGGCAAAGATATCTATGTCTACAGAGAGGGGAGAACAATATATTGCATTCCGAGTACATTCTGTTTAGAGTATTGGGACTAAATTTTTTATATATTAGTAGAATCCGTCACCCCTAATCATAGTTTATCTATTCCTTAATTTAGTAACTGAATAGTTTATCTATTTTTTAATTTAGCAACTGAATATATAAAATAAGGAATGCTAAGTTAATATCGTCATTGCCGCAAACGGCTATAGGGTTGCATAATACGGTCCATTAGCTTGATTCCTTTTGCTGTCACTTGTGGCTCCATCAAGTAGCTTGATTCCTTTATTATAGATCCTGTTCAACATATTAGGACGAGAAGTTTTATAATACTGTGGATATAAAGTTTAAAATTAATATCAAATTCATTAAAATTATATTCATAGATTTTTTTTAAAAAAAATTTGAACCATAAAATTATTCAAAAAATAAATATAATTTATAGGTGAAAAAATATTTTTAATAAAACTGAAATGATATGTTAAAGATAAAATTACTACATAGAAATAGATTATTATTGTACTAACACTTTTGATAATCATTTTGAAATATCTAATGGTATTTTAAAAAAAAAAGAACAATAAAATTATGTATTTATTATTCTAAATAATTTTATAGTTCAAAATATTTTTAAAAATATCATTAATTATAAATTATATCATTTTTTTTTGTAATTAAGAACTTATATTAGCATCAAACAATGTTTACATCACCGCCTTAGAAACTGAATACAGGACCCCAAACTACAAAATATATTGAAAAAATATGAACTCTAAATCACATCTTCTCGTTTCCAAAATATTATGAAGTCCATATCCATTGAGGTCTTCATTGAAAGTCCATATCCATTGAGCACAAAACCATCCAGACCAGTTCTTCTAAAATCTGCTACAGTCTTATCTACAAAAATAGTTAACAAAAGCAGCAGTATCCTTTCTAGATTTCAATCAACACAAGTAAATAACACAATGTTTATCTCAGTACACACACATTTCAGATTTATAAGATACTAGATCAGAAAACTAAAGGTCCATTAAAAATACATTATTAAGTGAGGGAAACAGTTAAAAGAAAGAAAGTAATTTGAGGATGGCATTTTCAAAACAATTAAGATGTCAATCAAGGGATATTTTAATCCAAGATATATAAATTATATCATTAATTATAAATTATTGTGAATTTAGTGACAGTTTTGAAACTAATTATGCCAAGAGTACTGTAAAATTTTCTATTAAGACTTCTAAGAATTTTGTATTTGTAGACTTTGTGACTAGATATTGATAATATACGAACTTTAAACAGGGACGGATCCAGTATAGAAGCAGGATAGTCAATTGACTACCCTGCTTTCGGAACCAAATATCGTGTGTGTGTGTGTATATATATATATATATATATATTTCAGCTCGACCTGAGAATAGCCTTTGGTAAGCTAATATCTCAGCCGTTGATCTCCTTGACCTAACGGCTGAGATTTAATTTTAACACTTAACGGCACCGTTAAATACTTAACGATGTGAATTCGTTATTCCGTTAGTGTAAAATTAAATCTTAGCCGTTAGATCAAGAAGATCAACGGCTGGAGATGCTAGCTTACCAAGGCTATTCTCAGGTCGAGCTGAAAATAGCCATATATAGATATATATAAATATAAAATGCGACCTGTGATTTTTAATGAATTTGTCGCAGCGGCAGCATTTGGCCTTGGTCGTGAGTTCGACTCCTACTTGTGCACCTTTGTTTTGGTAGATTTTTTTTTAAAAATTTTTATTTTATAGTATAAATCTTACATTACACCACCCCACACATCCCCCCCTCCTCCCCCCCCCCCCGGCCCGCGTCCTTGGCAGCGTCCCCCCACAAATCAAATCCCTAATCTCAGAATTTGCTGTGAGTCGCGACCCGCCGCTCCGGCAGTCCGGCTCCGCTCGGCAGCTCTGACGACGACGCCTCGCAGGTGAGGTGAAGCCACTACTGCTGATCTCGTGCGTCGCGCCGCCGCTGCTAATCTCGCCCGTACCGCCGAGCTGATCAGCGTCTTTACCCACGCCGCTGCTGCTGATCTCGGCAGGTGGAATATGACTATCCTGCTTTTAATTTCTGGAACCGCCGTTGACTTTAAATACTTATTACTTTATAAAACTTATTTATTTGTTCATATACTCTTATAGTTATCTGAGTGATTACATCCTAGGTTTAAAAGTTCTGGGTACGTAAACAACGGGAGTTAAACGGTGACGCCGAGTAGTGAGGACTCGTACCAAATTAACTAAGAGGCTTGCATGCCTTTTTTTTCTGTGTAATCTGTTTGTTCTGAAGTTGGCTTAGGGCAGCATGACACTCATCAGGTTCCACAAACTCACTAAATTTCACAATTTACAATATTTTTTAAAAATATTGTAAATTATGAAATTATTTAAAAACTAAAATAGATAATTTATAATTCTAATTATTAAAAAATTTAAAAAAATAATAAAAATATTAATTTAATTTATATATACTATATTTATTTATTTATTAGATATATTATTCAATCTAGTTTAAAAACATTTTACTTTAAAATTTTATTTTTGAATAATTATATTTTTTTTATATTTTTAAATATAAATTAGATATATATAAGTAATGAAACTTATAGAGGAAGAGTACTTTACTAACAACAAAAAGCATCAGCATCATAAGCTTTGCAACATTATTACAACTCATCATAACTCTTATTGCGTATATATACATCCCCGTCTACAGTACTCCCCGAAACACACGGACCATTAGCAAGCTTTAAAAGCCCGCGAAGTCCAGGATGGTTGCGAGCCGGCCATGGTGGTGCTCACGCTCCTCCGGTCCCGGCAGGAACACCCTCTCCCGCTGCGCTGTCAGCACTTGCTCCACCTCACGAGCGTCGACGTTGAAGCCAAGTTCCTTCGCTTGCCGTTCCATCTGATTCAGCACATTGTTCTGGCCAGCCAGCCAGATTTTCTCATTGTTCTCCGCGCGGATGTCGAAGCACACCACCTCCAGGTGCTCGCCGCGTGACGCCACATGTACCGCCGGATGCCCGGCTGGCACGACGAACACCGTTCCAGGGCGGATTTCGGCTCTGACCTTCTGGTACCTCTGGCGTTGCTCTTGCTTCTGTTCCTCTTCTTCCTCGCCGTGCTGCTTCCTTTCTTCTTCCCGTTCTCTCTGGCCCTCGCCATGCTGCCTCTCTTGTTCCTCCCCCCCTTTCTGCCTCTCTCTGCTAAGGTGAGGACAAACCATTTCAATGTAGCCCTGGCCCTTAGTTACCAAAGCAATCTTCGTCGACTTGGAATTGTAAAACGGCGCTATCATTGATCCCTGAATTTAAATATATTGGTATATAAATAAAATATGTCTATATATCGAAAAATCAGGTAGAAATTATTCCAAGCTTATTTGTTGATCGAGTATGCACATACACCACTGATGTTGGCGAAGGAGACTTGGACATCCATCTCCTTGAGTGGCTGGTAGTCGTCGAAGTTGGCCTCGTGGAGTTGGCCATGCTGGTTTGAGTAGGTTGGTCGTTTCCTTAGGAGATTGAAAGGACCCCTTGATGACCTTGACTCTCCTCCGAAGGGCCAGCGGCTGCCACTGCCGCTTTCACGACCGATCTCTCGGAGTTGCTCCTGAGATGCCTTGAAGATCGCTCCCTTGTTCTGTCTGCCAAACACCTTTTCTATCCTCTCACGTGGAGCCTACGTAAACCATGAAAATCATTGCATAAACCAACTTCCAGCTCAAAAAGAGATAGATATAGCTAGATAATTAAAGAATATTATCAACGCAAAGTCACCTACATTGAAAGCAGCCTGCAAGACGTCATCACTGAAGCTCGTGTAGAAAGACTCGGGGTTCTGCCCACCGACACTGTGGAATACCTACGCAACAAACAAACATATCATGCAAAATGTTTTTGAAGTGTCGACACCCAAGGGTTTAATCAACGGATATAAAACACAAGCGTATACCTCGACTTCGCCAGGAATAGAGACTGTTTGCAAGAGCTTGGCAAGGGTAAGTTTCTCATTGTTGTCCTTGTTAGCCATGTAGACGATGGTGCCTGCCGGAATCCAAATGATATCTCCCTGCCTTATATCGTGACTCTCGCGGTTCTCCTCTCGCAGCATGTTGATGCTTCCCCTACCTGCATGCATGACATATTAATTTAACTTTCGAAGAGCTTTTGTAGCAAGTAAAGTTGCAATATTAGTGGCATGAGATCAATATTACCCCTTACGACGTAGAGCACGGTATCAGCGTCCCAATGAACAGGCATAACGAAAGTGTTAGGGTTAGCTTCGAGAATGGCGAGACGATAGTTTGCTATTCCCAACAAGAGCTTTGACTTCTCGTGGAACTTTCTAAGTATTCTCAAGTGACCATGCTCGGTCCTCACCTCATGTCTATAGCTCTCACGTCCAAAAACATACGGGCTTTTCTCCTGCTCGCTTTCTTCTTCTTCCTCGTGCCTAGGGTTTGATCGTCGCCCGCGTCCCCCTTCTTGCTGGCGCTCCCTTTGGTACTCCTCCTGGCATTGGCGCTCACAGTATTCTCTCTGTTGCTTTCCATGTTGCTCCTTCCTGCAATCGAGCTCGCACCGGCGGAGCCTCTCCTTGGCCTGCTCCCACTCTCTCCCCTCGTCCCTACCTTGCTCTTCCCTCCCCTGCTCGTGCCTTCTCTGGCACTGCTCCTGGCACCGTTGCTTCTCGTCTGCGCCTCGGGTCTCCTTAAGGCATTGCTCCATGCATCTCTCCAGTGGCTTTTCACGCTGGCAGAAGGCGAGTGTGGCAGAGAGAAGGAAGACAAAGAGAAGAAAGAAGGGAATCACAGTCCTCGATTTAGTAGCCATGATTTCTTGATCTATTGCTAACCATGCTGGGAAACAGAGACAAAAGGCAGCTATTTATAGTTAGAAAATGGTGGCGGGGGCTGTGGTGGGTAGTATTATTATGTGGCGACTAGTATCGTGCATGCGAGCGACGTGGTAGACGTTTCAGTCCTGGCCAAATCCTACCTAGACTATGCTGTATTTCACTCTTACGTGTGGGCTGCTTGTGGGGGAGGCAATCACGTGCGAAGGCTGTGGACATCTGGCCTTTCTGCACCGTATATCGGATTAACATCGACTCCGCATCCGAACTTGGGCGTGGCGATCTGCATGGTATATTGAGTCTGAACTCGTTGTACGCGTGTTTCCTTCAGCAAATGTACCACCCCCCTTCCTGTACTTTGTATGCTTATCCTTTGCTCGTCGATTGACTCTATTGACGTTATCTTCAAATGAGATCAAACAAGGCCTCGAAAATATAAGCCGCTTATCTCTTCGTCAAAAATGAACCTGGACACGTTCAGCGGACGGGTTCTTTTATGTTACGGCCAAATATGATGAAGCACAACACGAAGACATGGAGTGCTGCAATATAATTCTATATTATGTCTGTGTTTATGAAAAATGCTATTTATAATGAAGATGTATTTGTACTAAGTGTTTATTATGGTTGTAGAAAAACTAGTAACTGCGTATTACAGCACTTCATGTCTGGTCCGAAAACAGACATACGTCAGGACAGGATTTTGCTCTCCTGCGCTTATCTAGCTCCAATACGGGCTGACGGGTGCGCGTAGAAAATCGTGGTCAGCGAGTTAGTGGAGATCCGATAAGAGGTTTCGTCCCGTTATTTAAAAAAAAAAAAAATCGATGATAATATTTATAATTTAAAATTTAAAATACTAAAACATACATTAAATGGTGCTCTTAATTTGTAATTGTTAGTCTCTGGGAGTCAACCATTATAGACAAGTATTCAACCATGATTAGGAGGAACCAAAATATATGTACATTATATAAGGCACCTTTGGAAAGCTGTTTATGAACCATCAGGCTTGTAAAGTGAATATACAAATTGACTTTTATAGTCATAATTATCGTGGATTTCATTGATTTTTTTTGTTAAATCTGAGTACGATCGCACCGATCAATCTTCCGCATGCAATCGAAGTTAAACATTTTTTGGTCAAATTTTGGGATCGTGAGATGATTGTAATACGAAGTTGCCATTCAAACGTTACTTCTTGCTTGAAAACACTTTTGCACAGGCTCATGCTTATCCGGACCCAACGTTATCCTTCATTTTCGGTTCAGCCTTTGGGAGCAATCTAGCTCTTAAGTCCCAAATACTGTGTACGTAGATTGTTATATACTTTGTATGGTTAATTAACGTGGATAATTTTATCATGAACGGAAAAGTTTAAGATGCTTCATTAAGTTGTATTATTTTTTCTTTACTGAAAATTCATACATAAAATATATATTTTTAAAAACGTTAATTTATGAATTATACCAACTAAATTAATTATGAACATTGTCCTGCAAAGCGGTAGCAGGTTTTTTGAAACGTGGGCTATTGTATTGGCAAAATTTCAGAATGCTCGGACATAAGATTCGATAATTGCGCAAAACTCACTAAAATTTCTATTTTAAAATACTTTTTTACAAAACTATTAAATTATTTAGAAAAATAAAATATGTAATTTATAGTTCATATTATTTTCAAAATATGAGATATCTCTTAAGAATTATCAAATATATTAGTATAAATATTAATTTATTTGTATATATATATATTTTTATTAATTAGACGTATTATTTAACTTATTTTGAAAATATTTTATCATATAAAATTACATATTTTATTTTTCTAAATAAATTTATAGTTAATAAATAAATATAAATTTTAGTAAATTTAGTGTAAATAACTAAATTTATACGTGGAGCATTGTAAAACTTACCGGCGAATACCAGATGCCAATTCGCCATGATCGAGTAACTCTGCATGCGAGAACGAACCTCTTATCTCTTCTTTATAATAAGCTCACTTCGTCTGTTGATACACTCGACGATACAAAGTTTCACCTTACAGCAATGTCGACGGCTACGAAGCTCCTACCTGTCCTTCTCCTGCTAGTCTTAATAACTCTTTCTTCCCAAGCTGATCCGTCGAGCGAAGGCCGAAAGATGGAGGAATATGGTACTGATCAGGAGAGTGAAGGCGAGAACGTCCCTTACGTTTTTTATAAGAAGAGCTTCAAGCAATGGACCAAAACCAAGAACGGGAACTTCAAGGTTCTCGAGAGATTCTCGAAAAGATCTGAGCTTTTGATCGGGATTGACAACTACAGAATCGCAATCTTGGAGGCAGAGCCAAGAACTTTCATTCTGCCGAGTCACTGGGACGCCGAAGAAGTTTTCTACGTTATCAATGGTACATATGCAAACATTCATCTTTTTTTATAGAAAAAAATAAATAAATAAAAATACGCATGTACTTATACCTAGATAATATCGGTTAATAGGAAAGGGAAGCATTACAATGCTTCATGGAGAGAACAAGGAATCGTTTGGCATTCGAAAAGGGGATGTTATGAGCGTACCAGCGGGAGCTATCGTGTATTTAGTGAACAACCACAGCGAGGAAAAGCTTCGAATTGCTTTGCTTCTACAGCCTATCTTCGTACCTGGTCAATTCGAGGTTTGTAAGTCTTATACTTAGCATGTTAGAATATATATACTAATACTAATGTCTTGACCATCAACTTATATTATCTTTAGTTAAATATTATTCATTCTAACATAATTGAGTTCGAATTCTGTCAGTACCATATCATGGCAGGAATGTCACTTTACCACTTACAATGTTCCGATGCATATTGAATGGCAGAGGTGTCTTGTTGCCATGATCCATTGGCCCGCGTTGCACAAGTTCATAAAAAACAAAAAGCTTATAGGAGTTTAATGCTGTTACTTTCTACTTTTGTGACGAGCTTAGAGGTTGATGTAGGAATTCTACGGCGTAGGAGGCAAGGAACCAGAGAGCTTTTACACGAGCTTCAGTAATGAAGTCCTTGAAGCCGCCTTCAATGTGCGTTATCCTCTATATTGTTGTTGTTTGCAAGATTTACTACTGTAAAACTATTGAAGAATATATATTCTTGAAATTTAGACTCCACGGGAGAGATTGGAGAGAGTTTTTGGGAAGCAGAAGAAGGGAACAATCATAAAGGCATCAGAAGAGCAAATCAGGGCTTTGAGCGGGCACTCTTCTACTCCATGGCCCTTTGGACAATCGAAAAAACCTTTCAATCTCCTCAACAAAAGTCCCACCCACTCAAACAAGCATGGACAACTTTATGAAGCTAGAACTAACGACTACGAGGATTTGGGCGACCTCGACGTCGACGTAGCCATTGCTAACATCAGCAAGGTCAGCCGATTGTTTCTGCACATTTTAGTCTTATTTTATTATTTTTTTCAGAGTAAACTAAAATTTCCATTCTCGCAAACCCTCTAAATCACACTGCCAATGACCAACAATGACGTACGTGTATGAACATTTGAATTATAGGGATCCATGATGGCGCCTAACTACAACACAAGGGCTACAAAGATCGCACTGGTTGTAGAAGGACAAGGTTTCTTTGAGATGGCATGCCCTCATGTTTCTAGCCATTCAGAGCGAGGAGAAAAGAGAGGGGAAGGAGGTAAAGAAAAGGAGAGCGGCGGTAAAAGCTACCATCGTATTCGAGCAAGGTTATCTCCGGGAACCGTGTTCGTGATCCCTGCCGGCCACCCTGTCATCCCTGTAGCTTCCGGCAACGAGAACCTCCAGATACTATGTTTCGGGATCAGGGCCAAGAATAACGAACACATCTTCCTCACTGGTATATACATATTGAGTCGTGCAATTTATAAATGGCTCATCGTGAGACGTAAATGGTTGTTGTTTGCATGCGAACAGGAAAAAATAACGTGTATAAGGAGATGGAGTCGGCGGCGAAGGAGTTGGGATTTGCAACAGATGCTCGTGAGGTGGACGGAATCTTCAACGCTCAAAAGGAGTCTACTTTTCTGCCTGGGCCAAAGCAGCAGCAGCCGCAACAGGAGGAGGAGGACGACGAAAGGAAGGGTGGTTGCGGCCGCTTGCCGGCGGCTCTACGGACGGTGCTGGGCGTCGCCGCCGTTTGATGTGTCGGAGTACGAGCAAAATCAGAAATAGTTCGTCTTAATGCGTGTATGTTAAAATAATGGTAGTTGTGTTAGATGCTGCATGATGCATGTGATCGGGAACGCATGTACAGTTATGGTAGTATATATAAGTACTTATCATTAGGAATAATGACTTCATGTCATGTATGGTAGGCACCCGCGGAGCTAGGGCTGAAAACAAGCCGAGCCGAGCTGCTCAGTTACGGTAGTATATATAAGTACTTATGTAACTTATCATTAGGAATAATGACTTCATGTCATGTATGGTAGGCACCCGCGGAGCTAGGGCTGAAAACAAGCCGAGCCGAGCTGCTCGTGAACAGCTCGGCTTAAACTCATTTAAGCTCGATTAATATCGAGCTCGAACTCAAATTCATGCTCGATTAACAAGAGTTCGTACATTCATTCAATTAATACATTACATCCAGTGATTATATACAAGTCATACAAACAGCTGCTACAAGCAACCCTTGCATGCTACACCCACAAACGATACGGTTAACTGAAAATAAAATAGAAAATATGAGCTTGGATAATAGTAATGATGATCGACCATAATCTTCTTTCCCTCCGTCTACAGCGATCGATCTTAGTGTCGGCCATTTTTAGATCAGCCGTGGCCTTCACTGATTCCACCTTTGCCTTCATCAGTTCAGTCTCTGTTTTGTCCAGTTTGTCCTTAAGATCGAAAATGACCCATGCATACTTCTTAGATGTCTCCTCGTCTAGCCATTAGAAAAATCCATAGTTTAGAGAAGTATGAAGACCAGCACAAAATTGATAACGAAAAATGTATTACATAGAACCCTCCGGCGATCGGAGTGTGGATTCGGTAGCTTGACTACTATTACCTGGTAATTAGGACATTTTCTAAAGCGCCGCCCTGGGTTGCCGCCAGTCAACGCCGTAAACTGTTTGGCCTAGTGGTGGCAAACGCAGAAGATCTCTCCCATCACCTTGCGAGTCAGTGCCATTGTCTTCCTCAATCTGTAAACATTAGAGCGCCAAACAGAAAACAGAAATACGGAGCTGTACGAGACGACATGGTGCGAGATTGGTGAAATAAAAGGGGGCAACCCTAAAAAACGAGCTCAGGAACGACATCTCCCCGCACCGGTTCTATTTTGCAAAAACGAAAATAATTATAACGCCTCATTTTGTAAATAAGAACACACCTGCGAATAATCGATTCACACGTGTCAGCTGACGGCACAGACACAAACAGAAGGTGATGAGGGGTAGTTTTTTGGTTCGTTAAAATTTTTGAGTATGATTATATCAATTGGTCTAAAATCGGGGTAATTGGTAACTTGGCCAATCCAATTCTAAACTCCAGTTCGAGCTCAAGCTTATATCGGGCTTATAAACTTTTACTGGCAAGCCCAGATAAAGGCTACAAATGGGCTACCCACCATAAACGGGCTTATATTTTTGTACCATTTTCTTGTTTGGCAAGCAGGAGTAGATCCAAAGTATAAAAGTGTTCAACCCGTTTTCCCCATCTTCCCCAATTCTTCATACTCCCTTCGAGCTTCCTCCCCGACGACATTCACCAATCGATCATGGAATGCGTTTTCGGCCTCGTCGGCGACGGCTTCGCGGTGATCGTCGCCGACACGTCGGCAGTGCAGAGCATCCTCCTTCACAAGTCTAACGAAGACAAGGTCATGATCCTCGACTCCCACAAACTCCTCGGCGCCTCCGGTGAAACCGGCGATCGGTAAAATTAAATCCCGCCTAAATTCTCTTCCCCTCACATTCTCTCTTAGTATTGTCTATTTATCGAAAATTGATTTCTTGCAGTGTTCAGTTCACCGAGTTCATCCAGAAGAATGTTCATCTCTACCAGTTTCGTAACGGCATCCCGCTCTCCACTGCTGCCACCGCAAATTTCACTCGTGGCGAGCTTGCTACCGCCCTTCGCAAGGTTTGAATTTTTATAGTGCTATTTTGCTAAGTTGGATCTACTGTAGGTTTGCTGATTTGGGATTTTGTCAATTGAAATAGGGTTCTTAATTAGATCTGATATATTGGATATTATGGTTGTTTAGTGAGTGTAAACTCTGTTGGGACTTCCATTTGATTTATGCGAGTAAATGAGCTGGTTGGGCGATACCATGTTGGTTTGGTTGATTTCCAATTACGCACTGGTAAGCCCTACTCCTAGTTTATCATTGCTTGATTGTCTGCTTAGCGGCGATGTTTCTCCTCGTCTTCTCCAAAAAAGTATCCTTCCTAGTTTCGCTCCTTTTCCACTCCACCCCACTTTATATGGTGGGGATAGGGTCCAATTCTAGTTTGGGGATGGTTACAAGGAGATGGAGGTTGAGACTGGAGATTTGAGGAGGGAGAAGTTGAAGGAAGAGGGAAGGTTAAAAACTATTATTGGTTAATGGTTATAGTTTTTAGGAGTAATTTCAACTTGTATTATTGCCTTATGTTCCTTGAGTCTATTGTAGGTAAAAATTATTAGTCCAATGAATTAAAATTCCATATTAGCTGATGTATGAATTTGTGGGGCTTCGCCTTTTGGTATAGACGTTTTTTATTTTGTTTAGTTTTTATGGCATAGAGATGCTTATGGCTTGGTAATCCATCAAAATAATATGTTGTCCTTGCATAGTGATTAAAGTTTCAAAGATCGCCATAATATGGTGGTTCTTTATTCCATTAGTCTTATGGATAATTTACAGATTCGACTTTATGTTGGTTAATATGGGAGGTTGTCCACTCGTATCTGTTTGTATAGGCTTTTTCTGCAAAGACTAAATTTGGAAGCTAATCTTAATAGTTCCTGACAGCATATAATTAGCAAGCTGGTGCACCATGCTCAATTCTTAACCAGTTTAATTTATATTCTATAACAGTTATTTATTTTACTTCAAAGTGCGTATGCATCTATCTTAAGCATAAAATGCAGTTGGATTGTAGCTTAAACACCTGCATATCCTTCATGTTTCTTGGCTAAGCCTTTTGTATGCAGCATTTTACTTTTGCAGCTTGTTTTGAACTGTCGAATAATGAGAGACTGTCAAATACATCAGGGGTAGCCTTCTACTGTAGCCATAGATGGGAATTGTATTTCATGTGTTCTTAAACAAAACAGTGTTTTTGGTCTTGGACCCAACTTCGTTATGAGGACACAGTTCATCACAACTTAAACCAATGAAATATCTAGTTTAGGATCTATATCCTGAGATCTCACCAGTCTTTATATGACTCCTTTCCCTTTCCTTTTTACATCCTTCCAAAAAAGATGAAGAGGAAAGAAGAATAAAGAATGTATGCGCTATCTACAAGATCGTTTGTTTTGTAATTTACAAAGATTTAATCATCTTCCATCAGAAGCTAAAGTTGGAGCTTTTTTTTTATTGGGTTATGAGTTCTAGATATGCTATCTTTTAGTTTCTTTTACAAGCTAGGTAATTAGGTTTTACTTCTTTTGTGCATATATAATAATACATATATAAGAACAAAGAACAAGATGAGAGAAATTTGTTTGAGATGGTTTGGACACGTCAAATTAAGATCCATCTGGCTAGGAGAATGAGGTGATAGAAATAACCTTGTCGAGATAGGTAGGGGAAGGCCCTAGAAACGGGCATAAACTGTGAAAAAATGATCTATTGTTTTCTGGACTTAAAGCAAGATATGGTTCATAATTAGGTGGAACTACATAAAAGTTTTCATGTAGGCTATCTCACATAATGGAAAAAGGCGGCATTGTATATATTCTTATACACAGAATTTAGTGTTGCTGTGAGGCTTTTTTCTGGGGTTTTCAGAAAATTGTGTTGTGCACAATTGAGTCTTGGTCTCAGTTGTTTGTGCTTCTTGATTTGAACTTAGTTATGGTTCTTTCTTGTGGTTAAAGTTAATTCTCACTTTCTTCGTCATAATGGCTGGTTTTGTTCAATGTCAAAATAGCCTCAATGCTCCAAATGGTTGCCACTTTGCTAGGTATAGACTTTTGGTTTTCTGAAGGGGGAGTTGTATATAAGTAGAACATGGTTGCATCTGTGCATATAAACCTCAATTGTAATCATATTAGCTAATAGATATTGTTACTAATCTTTGTAGCTCATGGCGAAAGCTACAAGTTCAGCAATATCACGTTAATGTTAACATCAGATTTTGACAAATGAGCTTCGTTGCACAAAAAGATTTATGAACACACACACACATATATATAAATATATATATATATATATATATATATATATATATATCACCTAGGGACTTTGTTATATTTATCTAGGAGATTAGGACAATAGCATTCTGAAGGTAGATGTTAAAATCTGGTTAGGAGTTGAAGAATGAAAGATGGGCTCAAAATGACCTTAGTAGCATATTTTGCTTATATTGCGCGATATGAAACTACAAGGGTGTTTGTGCTGGATTGCACAACTATTTTATGCCTGCCGTCCAAATATTCATATTTGCTTTTGTCCTGTTTATAGCACTCTTCTTAAGTTTGCCATTGCCCAATTGTACATGCGTTCATGTGTCTAATAATATTTGTTTAAAGAATGTAGATATGTGTTCCCTGGTTTGCTGTAATTATCTTTCTAACAAACTTGTCTTTTTGTTTCTTTTTCTTTTTTTTTAATTTTTTCGTTCCTCAAGAACCCATATATGGTGAACATTCTGCTGGCAGGCTATGACAAGGATGTTGGTCCTTCTCTTTACTACATCGACTATATTGCTACTAGCCACAAGGTTGACAAGGGTGCTTTTGGCTACGCGTCATATTTCGCACTATCGATGATGGACAGACACTACCACAAAGGAATGAAGTTGGATGAAGCGATCGATCTAGTAGATAAAGTCATAATGGAAATCCGTTCCAGATTGGTGATCGCACCCCCGAATTTCGTGATCAAGATTGTTGACAAGGACGGGGCGAGGGAGTATGCCTGGCGTGAAACCATCAAAGATCCTGAAGTTGCGAAAGCCTAGCTCTACCATGTTGCGTGCCTGTGATATTACGTAACATGCCGTGTTTTAAAAGCATTTGAGTCGTGTTTATCTCCCAGTTTAGAACCTTCTACAAGAAAATAGTTGATGCTGTACTCTTTCTTTAAAATTTAAGCATGCACTTATACATTAGTAGATTCTCTTTTATTATTATGGTCCTCCAATATAGCTCTATAATGATATTTTATGCATGGTTTGATTGTACCTTGACAAATCGAAGGGAAAGAGAAAACATGTGTATATGCAGAGGTCTGTTTTCATTTAAATTACTAGGTTCATAGGCCGGAGAATTATTTAACTTTTGCATTATAGTCAAGGTTTTCAGTGTGAGTTAAGTCGAGTTTCAGTAAACTTATATTTTACATGTGTTGAATATGTTATGTCGGCCGTATTGAGGTACACTTAGTTGTTATTTTTTATAGTTCAAAACATTATTTTAAAATCAAGAAAAATTTGAATAGGGTTTTTCGAATGTGCTGTGATGATAATTGCCGATAGAGGCATCTGCTACCAAACATAGACTGTGGCGATAAGAATTTTCCGGTAGCTTTATACAAAAAAAAAACCCATATCTTGTATAATTGTATTTAATCTTCATTGATGAGACTACTTTAGTATGTGTTCAAGGATTATAAAAGATTCTATAGAAGTATGTCTAGAAAAGTATTCAAATCAAAATAAAGTTGTCATTCGTGACTAAGAAGAAAACTGTCTATTCACGCTCTAATACTTTTGACTGTAGAGTTATATTAAATTTAGTATTATGAGGTTACTGTAAGTATAAAAGCATGTGCAAAGATCAACAAAATTTTAGCAGATTGATTCTCGGAGAGATTAAGAATGTTGGATCTTGTGTGAGGTAATAATTTTTAAAATACAAGACAAAATATGTGGTAGGAGCATAGGATTACTTCATTTAGTGGTGGCTCGTTATATCTTACCAGTGATATCTCCATTTATATCTCGTATTCTTCATTTTTTATATGATAAACGTGTGTATTCAAGCATATATGAGTCCCTGAGTTGAAGATTTATTATACTGGGCTCTGCCTGTAAGTGTAAATATAGGTTATAATCTTGGGTAAGCTATAAACGTCATAGAGATGCCGAAGCCTTAGGAGATAGTACGAGCAAACACTGATAAAGCATTCGCATCGAGGGCCCGGAGAATTTCGCCGGAGACCAGAGAGAATTTTTCCGAAAGCCTGAAAATTTATACCAGAGAGGGGATCGTGAGAGTGTGGATTTGGTTAGTTAGATTTGAGTAAAAGGAGGGATTTAAATAAGGCATGTGCGGCAGCCACGTGATAAAAATACGAGCGCAAAATAAAATCAGAGGGTCTTTATTGTGTGCTCTTTTAACGCCGTCAGCAATAAAATGGATAGAAATATACACAACGCTTCCTTTTTAAGACAGGTGTTAAAGTCTAAAATAGCAATAAATTGAAATATATAGGTAATTTGGCCGTAATAAATACATCTAATAATAACATCACACGCGAAGAATTAGCCTAAGTAGCAGTAGAAAACAAATGGTGCCACACGTGGCTCAAATCCAAATTGGGTGGTTAGACTTCCTCAGGCTCTGTGCATGTCCTACACGTAAATGACCCATAGTTTGGCCAAGCACATGAAAATATACAAATCCTTAGTTTGCCTAACAGATGAAAATATAAAAATCCTTAGTTTGCCTAACAGGTAACATGGCATATAAATTTCAACAAAGCGTCACACAAACCTTATTCGAAAATAACATAACCATTAATTTCTAATCTGTGTATTGTATGTCATCATAAGTAGGAAGAGTTGGTCACCCACATTGACAATCTCAAACTTTTACCTCTTCTCTTCTTCAAACTTCTTTCGAGGACCTGGATACTGCTCGGTGCTAAAGCTCTATCTACGATTGTCCCCGCCCGACTCTATACAGAAGATTATTCCCAACCGGAAGCCTGGAAGCACCCGTCACACGTGCGCGTTACTGCCAGCACAGCATCCGCAAATGCACATTATCCTGAAGGCACGGACATTCGAAACTGGATGATGAGAGTTTCTGAGTCTCCGCCCATCCAATGCGACATAATGTCTAGTGTTGCAAACCGTGCGGGCCGGCCTGCATAGTTTGATGCGGGTGGGCCCGCACTGTTTTGAATGCGGGGCGGGGCAGCAGGCCTAGCCGAGCCGGTCTAAATTCTTTTAAAAAAAAGTATATTCCCGCGCGGGCTGCACGCGGGCCGGCCCACCCCACGCGCACAGGCTGATTTTTCCAGTCATGCTCGCCGGGCTACGGTACGGACCGCGGACTTTTTTTGCATCTCTAATTATGTCACCCTCTCTTCAAACTTACTATAAATCCTCCGACACTTCCTCCACTTCCCCCATACAAAACAAACAACTCTTCACCACTCCCTCTCTTACAGCCCTATTATACCCTAAAAAATGGCTCAGACTCAGAGAGTTGCGGAGATTATCCTTGCCATGGCAATGCTCTTCGGCACAGCCACTGCACAGGCTGGCTGCACTACTGCTCTGGTAGGCCTAATGCCTTGCCTGAGCTACATTTCAGGGAACACTTCTACACCTGCATCGTCATGCTGTACACAGCTCGCAAGCATTGTTCAGTCTCAGCCGTAGTGCCTCTGCTTGGTGGTGAACGGAAGCATAGGACCGTCGCTCGGTATCACATTCAACAACACTCGGGCATTAACCCTTCCGGGCGGCTTGCAAAGTCCAGACTCCCCCAGTTAGTCGGTGCAATGGTTGGTATCTTTTCCTTTAAACCTATGGCCACCAATCAATCATCGTCAGATATTAACTTATACTGCTAAGTTTTATCAGATACTTCAATGCTCTCAGTTCCTAGTGGTTTTCGAGCAACCATTTTTCAGTCTTTTAAAAAAAAAAAAAAAAAAGTTAAACAGTGGCCAACTTTTGAGTAATAAACTTCTCTAAATCTACGTATGTAATTGCCATTAAATATAGCCGACTAGCTTCATGGGTTTCTTCTAAAATAAAGAAAATGAAAGGATGAGATTAAGATTTTCAAAATTATTGCATATCCGGATACTGTATATTTGTGTTTATCTAAGACTGATAGCCTGGTGATTGTGAACAGCCACAGCAGGTGGCCCAGCACCTTCTCCAGCAGAGACTCCTAAGGCAGCATCAGGTCCTTCTCCGGCTACGTCGTCAACACCCAGCTCTCCTACATCTACTCCAACAACACCATCCACCCCGACCAACCCCGCTCCAGAGACCCCCTCATCTTCATCAACTCCATCACTACCAAATGTTCCGACAGGTATGTAGATGCCAAATGTGAAACCATTTCAAAAATATCTCTATAGGAAATGCTTCCGGCAAAATTCTCCGGTCTCCGGCAAAATTCTCAGGCTTCCGGCAAAATTCTCCTGTCTCCGACTCTCCGGCAAAAATATCTCTATTTGAAGGAATCATGGTGTACTGGTTTCCTTGGTTTTGTAGGAAGCAGTGGTTCAAAAACTACCCCGTCTACTGTCACCGACACCTCGGATGGAAATTCAATAAGATTCTCTGCTACTGCTTCCCTTCTGCTGATGGGTGCACTCGTCTCTGCCATCGCAAGATTTTGATCAGTCTGCGACATTTTGCATGTGGTGTTATATTCACTATATTTTTATCTGATTGTAATTTTTTTTTTCCTTTAATAGATTTAAGGGATATCTTCTTCTTCGGCTGTGAGAGGATTTAGTATTATATATTGTTGACTGGAGCTTGTCTGAGATTGTTCTGTGCCTGTCTATTAGTGGTTTTAGTGGGACTTTATTGTTCATATCTGCAGCTTCTTCTTGAATAAACATTTACGCAACTAAGTTGAACTCAATGAAAACACTATAGTCTCTATTTTAATTTAGTTCAAAGCAAAGTTTTATTTGCCGAACCGAGTTACAAAAAACTTGGATGCTAACACATCCACAATTATTTTACTTCTTAATGGTAAAAATAAAAATCACGCCCATGCAAGTGCTGGTAACCACCGACATGGATACCTAAATGCTTTTTTTCATAGTATCAAAAGACCTTTGAGGAAAACTTCGCACTTAGCAAGAACAAACAAAAGAAAAAAAAGGGTAAAATCAATGAAACGGATTTCATCTACTAATTGTTGCCAAGATTTGTAACAATATAGAAATCATATATTTTTAACATGAAAAACAAATAAAAAACACAAAAAAACCACCATTTTGTGCTCAGGTAATATATTACAGACAAAAATGATAAAAGTATACTAGCAGTTCATATTCAGTTCATAACAATGATAAAAGGATATCAAATTCAGCTGAGTATCGCTAGATATAGACTAAAGGTTTTCATTCTTATGATTAGATTTTTTAATTGTTGTTACAAGTTACTGAATCAACCTATTACAGTACTGAACTCTGTGAATTACCATTAAAGCCAAAGAATTGATGCAATTACAACACATACTTTGAAGAACAAGCTAAATGTATTAGAAATTAGGTGTAAAATGCTTTTTGACAAACATCGTTTTCACAATATATACAAATTTCCTACACCTAACTAAAAAAAAGGCCTTTTAATTACCTATGAAACAGCATCTAGCAGTCTAGTTATCTGTTCTAACATCTCATGAGGTTCTCAAACAGGAACTTCGTAATTGCAATATTTAGTTGATTTTTCCTTTTTATTCTTGTCTTTCTACAATGAGTCACAGAATAAAGTTATAGCTATGTGAAATGAGAACCAGGCTTACATATTAGCTTAAGCCTTAAGTTCATCTGGGTTGCTGTAAACTCTTATACTACAACTCAGCTTGTACACATGAACTTGGAAAATCCAGTTTTCTATGAAATTGTGTTACAAATAGAACTTGGTTTGAGCTTCTCCTTTTTAGTATCTTTATGAGAAAATCTTGAATTTAGATTATTTATTTAGTAAGAACGCATAAAGAAAACTACAGCAGCTGGACCAAAATATTTATTTTCTCCTATAAAGTAACATAAAGGTCCAGATTATTTGGTCACCATAATCTATGGTTTAACTTGCTCCACCTAAATTAGACATAACAATTTATTACCTTCTACAACAGGTCATCCGCCAGACACAAAGTAAACCCAGCAGACCATCCAAACACAACCAACAACACCATAAGTTCCTATATAAGCCTAGTGATTCCCATTTACACCATCTTCAAGCTACGCCTGCAAAGCTATTAAATAGCTAAATTTACATCCTTATTCCCTTTTTTCTTCATCTTAACAAAGAAAAAAAAAGATGGCTCGAGTAACTTTCACCTTGGACTTGGCCATGATGGTCATATTTACAATGTGATTCGAGTCCTCAGCAACCAAATGCATGCCGACACTTGTGTCACTATCCCCCTGAATGGCTGAATTTTTTTTTTCCTTAATTGAACTTTAACGACTCCATCTGATGTGTGCTGCGCTAAGCTACTGCGATTACAAAAGTGCTCCGTTTCGGAGTTAACCAGATCCTCGGAATCCCTATAAGTCAAACCCAGGCAGTGACACTTCCTGGAGCTTGCAATCTCCGCATTGCGTCACTCAACCAATCCAACGGTAAGTTTATTAGTTATCTACGGTAAGTCCTAGCATTTCTCTTTCTCATTACAGATGCAGTAGTGTTCGTATTTATTGTTCTACGCTAACCATTCTTACCTTCTGCTGTTTCTAATACATCTAGAACTACACCGTCGTCGACCTCAACTATCATTACTTTTTCACCATCTTCCTCGATGATGTGTCGACTATCCCAACTGCCATTTCACCCACTGCTGCATCAGACCCTTCTATCAGAAACATCCACACAGGTAGAGTGATTATATGAGTTTCCCCTTCTATGGAAAATTAGTTTGTTGCAGTATAAAGATTTACTAGATCTAGAGTTTTGATCATCCATGAAGTGGGAAAACAACTCCGACAACGGTGGTATCATCGCTCATATTTTTCCTCCTAGTAACGGTTATACTTCAAGTTTCTTATGAACATAGTCCCATGGGGCTTGTTTGCAGTGGACTTTTTCTGTGCACACCGTGCTAGTTACCATAAATGACTTTCTTTTGCATGACATGCTGAATCTCATAGTTTGTGTTCAGAGGTCATATCATTAATACATGTTGTATACATGTGTTTTTTTTTAACGCCAATGTTGTATTATGGGTGTTGGATTGTAAAGATGATATAAACATATCTACTTATTTAGAGAAAGGATCCTTCTATCTTATATACTGTCTAAAATCATAACTTCAACGTTTCAAATAGAAGTGATGGTTAGTTTCTAACCTATTTGCAAACCCTGTTTATGCCAAATAGATAAAGCCACCCCAAATACAGAGGACCCTTTAGACTAGTTCAATAGCAGATTGTGAAACACCTGGGAAAAATAAAGTGCAAGTTAATTCACCAAAACAAATCTAAAAATTAAATCATGGGTCACACCATCTGATCCGACTAAAAATTTTGCATCCAATGGGTTGACCAGAAGTAATCAACCTGATTATTCCTCAACGAGACCCAAATTTTCTGTTTTTTTACCGGGGCTGTTCATATAGGTCATTTCCTAGTTGCCCTATTATGTTAATATCCACCACATTATAAATATGATGGAGAAAATTAATATTTGACACATACAAGGGACACTGCAAATTAAATTAAAAGTACCAAGCGTAAGGTGAACCATTGGAATTATAGTTGCAACACAGCATACTTTTGTCTGCAGAAGTTAAAATGTCCCCCCCTGCTACAGATGTTAATGAATCCGGTCACAAAGTATCACTTCCTAGCTTCCATATTATGTGAATAGCCACCATATCATAAATTTGTTGGCAAAAAAAAGCATTTGTTGCATACAAGGAGCATTGCAGACTAAATAAAAAAGTTGCCAAGATTGAGGTGCGCCATCGAAATTACAATGTGATAATAGCATACTTCTGCCTACAAACTAAAATGTCCCCTGCTAAAGAATTATTCTTACCATCCAAGATAAATAAATCTAAACTTTTCCATGTCATGGAACTATAGCCCACCATCTATCACATTCTAGATGAGTGTGGTTGAATAAACAACTTCATGCTACCCTGGATCATGCCGCTACGAGGTAATAGTTTAATGAAAGAAAGATTAAGATGAGCATAAGGATGTGCATGAAACAAAATAATACAAGTAAAAAACAAAACTCTACACAATCTGGATGACTATGAATCCAAGCCATCAATTTTAAACTAAAAGTTCTTCAACTTGATATGAAACTTAAGGATCACTCTTCAAAAATTCCATGAAGTTATCTATAATCTCACCCTATCACCAACACCAATGTTTGTCATTTCTTATCCACGTCTTCTTTTTCTTGTAATTTTGTCCAAAGGTACAGAACACTCATAAGGTGTTTTTACTCTACGAATCTTAATCACTTAATGTCATTATCTTCAAACATCGTGACAGTCTTGGTCATCACCGATAATTCCTGAAATGATTTAATACTTACATGTCCAGATGCTTCCCAAGATTTGCATAAACTTCATGTCCCTCTCGTGGATCCACTTTAGAGTTGCACAAGTAACCATTATTTTGCATGGATATCTTGCATCTTCTTATAAATAATGCTTCTTCACCTACTACAACTTAATTATAGACAGTGCATCCTAAGCGTCCAACCTGAGCCCTCGAATCATCATATCTGAATCTCACCTCCTTGGTATCAAAGACACTCCGTTATGGGCCTCCTGGTTTTCCTTGTGACAACATTTTGTGCTGTAGCACATGCGCCAGAGGACTGCAGTGATGCCCTAATCAACACGGCCCCTTGCCTGGACTTTGTAACTGACACAATTGATTATCCATCTCCAGAGTGCTGCCAGCAGGTTAACATTCTTGCCCATACAAAACCACTTTGCTTCTGCTATATTGCAGATGGCGAGGCCTCTGAGCTGCTAGGAATTACTATTGATGTCGAGAGTGCAATTTTGCTACCTAGACTATGTGATGATGATGATGAAGCCAAGGATTTGTCAACCACCAGCCAAAACAAAGGTAAGAGGCTATTTAGAGAATTAGCAAACATGATTACTGTACATAACAGTTATAAATTTCTTGCGTTTACCTGCACTTTCGGCAGGTACAGTTGTAAACAATACCTCCGCTGCTAACACAGGATTGATGAATAGAGCTCCAAAACGAACATATATTCCTTGAGGTAGAGCTTCCACTTCCATATGAGCACAGTTAAAAGGATTAGAATGATTAGATGTAAAAGCATACGGAAAAGAGCTTTCATGCAGTCCACCCACTTTCTAAAGCAAAACCAGAATTCCCTAACCTTCGAAACAGGAAATCTAAACAACCCTTTTGTGAAAACACTCTTTCAGCCCCTCCCTTCTACCTCTTCTTGCACCCAACAATTGTTGGATTCAGTTAGTCTTATCGGATCAATAGCTATGCATATGATTTCCCGATTTAGATATGTTGGTAATTGGGATCCTCAAAGAGACTAATTTTCTCAATATTGTTGGATGCCAAGACCACCACACTACTATATCAAGATCATAAGATGTTCCTTTTAGTTCAAAACTCCTGTACTTTGAGACCTAAATTTACTCAGATCAAATCGCTATAACTACGCGCTCATCCAAGAGTTACAAATGTGATGATCTACTTAGTAGACACATAAAGAAACTTACTCTTGGTCACTCCCTGAGTTTTGGAGTTCAGCTTACAAGGAAATAAACAGGAATTTCACATGTTAATGACATAATGCCTCCTCAAGTCATAGATATTTATTTGACAAAGGACCCTAAAAATCAGTTGACATCCAAAGCCATGATAAAATTCATACAAATAAAAACATATTTTAAAAGGATAGAATCTTACCATAGAAGTACATGTATATTCACTGTTCTATAATAGCTCTGCTATCCTGAAAGTTCACAGTTGTCATCCACGTGCCAAAAAAATGGTAAAACAAATAACATTAACTAACTATCCATAACTTTTTGGCAGTTGTTATGATGCACAATGTTTCATGTCCCTGTCGCAGTTGCTGACCAAACTTAAAATTGATGCAGGAGGGATTCACCACCTCTCTGTAGCAGGTCACTATCTCAAAGGATAACCAATGGCTGTCTTGGTTTAGTAAGCTATGTTATCTGGTTCATCCTTCACTACCTTATATGTCTATCAGTGTCAAGGCAATAGTTGGTTAATCTTCTGTATTCACTTCTTTTAACAATCCCTTTACTCCTTATATACCTATCTATCTATCTAACTATATGTATGTATATATACGTACGTATATACATATGTATCTGTATAGATGTATGTGTGTGTGTGTGTAGGTTTAAGGTGCTGAACGAAAAGCATAGTGCGCCAGGCACATGCCGGATCCGTGTGGGCACGACTTTTTATTTATTTTATTTTTAAATCTACATAACTGTCCGTGAAGGGCAGTCAAATTTTTTATCTAGAAGTATCACCATATTTATACTTGAGATAGATGTATTTATTTATTATGTCCAAACGGCATAAAAAGTAGATTTGAATGTTTTGGATTTTACATATCCCTTCTATCAGCCATATTAACACTCTTTGTCGCAGTGATTTATGTACTATGTATTTTTAATATATAACTCGGACTTTTATATTTCATATTTTAGTAATATTTTTAATTTCATATTAAATATTAATTAAATATAAATATTTTAATTGTAAGCGATTTATGTACTATGTATTTTATATTTTATATTTTATTAATCTTGTACTTATAATAATATTTTAAAAATATAAAAGATATACAGATCGGCGCGTCTCGAGTTTGGAATTTATCAAAACGCGACACGAGACGGCACCTCGAACCTTGCATATATATATATATATATATATATATAGAGAGAGAGAGAGAGAGAGAGAGAGAGACGCACGAGACGGCACCTTGAAAGAAGTAAGCACAGAAGAAGACCAGAATAACAATGTCATATTCGATTTGCAAGCACAAAGATGTCAAAAAGTAGAGACGAATTAAGCCTCATAACATCCACAGAACAAGGGCAGTCATATCCAGCTAGAACAAAATTTGTAGTAAAGTAGTAGTTGTGGCCTAAAATGATTTTTATAGTTTTCTGACAGATCTGCGAACTTGCAAAAGCTCCCTCAGACTTGGTCATCGTCAGAATGTTAAAAAGGCAGAAGTTGTGAGATTGTAGTTACAAAACAGCAGCACCAGTCTTTTTCATCTCAACTACCAACAAACAACTCCAGTCTTGAAATCATACTTATAAGCAAAAATATAAGCTTGCAGCAGTTGAATGACATCTATTAAAACACTAAATATAATTTGAGAGATGACAGTGCAAAAGATGACCAATGGCCTTACCCAAATTATGAATCCTCTTAACCAATTGACTGGCTAGTTTATACTTTCCCATGGTCAAAAAACCAAGAAGGAAAAGTGCATTCATCAACAGTCCCATGAGCATCTTAATAGTGTTAAACTATTAGCTACGTATCTATGAGGCACACTGGAAGATGGTCGTAGCTTCATGCTATCGATATCTTTTGAGTATAAATAGGCATATACGTATATACTTACATATACCTAACATGCACATAATGTTTACATATATAATCAATTTGGAAATATTAAACAGATTGAAACATAAAAATGAGAACAAAACAGAAACCACTAAAGTAGAACTTAAGTTACTAGAAGTTTTCAAATAAACATGGAGAGAGATCCATATTATACGTGCCAAAGCACCAAAGCACTCACAAGTGCAGGCCAAAGACACTGCTTTTACAAAGACGAAATCCAATATGGAGCAGAACCAGTTACGAATGCGAACGTGAGCGCATGAATCCCTCCAGTCGGTCCCAAACCTCAAGAGCAGCAGCTCTATCTTGATGCCTCTTATTCTTGCTTATCTAAAGACAAAGACCATAAAGAAATATTAGAAAGAACAAGATGCAAGAAGTAGAAAGCATGGCACCACATATAAATAATAGAGACAAGCTTACCGAAATTATCTTGACATTCCATTGCTTCACCACCTTTGCGGCTTCAATACTGTCATCCTCAAATCGCACATAAAATCCAATGACTACAAAACAATTGAATCCATGCTCAGTTTCTACTTATGTCAAAGTTTATAAGAGCGAATTACATCAAGAAAAATATTCATATGTAAGTGCATCACAGACATTACATAACTGCAAAACATAGTTAACATGTTAAACCTAAATTGAGAAAGCTACGTGTAAACAATACCATTACAAAGCATTTTGGGCACGTAAAATCTAACTTAAAGCTACCTGCACCAATTTGATGCCATTATATTTACAAATTACAGCTACTATAGGCTTCATAAAATTCATAAACATCAACAGGAACATAATATCTATCTGACAGTCTAATGCATGTTGGGAGATAAGAACTCACATTTGTTGAATATCTCCACGTGGTCTTTGAACGGCCAGTCCTTGAACTGCCACTCTTTCCCCAGCACGAAAACAGCAACCACCCGATCCCAATCCTCCGGTTTGAAAGTAGACGGCTTATCCCTTACTTCATAAGCTGTAACAACTCTATCCCTATCCCTACTAAACTTCTTCTGCACCGTAATACAATCGGGCCTTTTTTCCCCTTTATTTTTCTTCTCCTCGCTGGGCACAAACACACCATCCTCCAGAAACTCTTTCACGTTATAAATCGTAATCAATGTCTGGGACGCGCTAGGCACAATGATAATCGGCACTCCTTCGCCTCCTCCCTTCAATATCTTCGGTTTGGGCGCGTCGGAGTCATGCCGGTGGTGGTCATCGGCGGCGCCGGTGAGCCTCGTCTTTGCGACCAGCCCGTCCTTCCGCTGCTGCTGCTCCGCGCGCTGCCTCTCCTCTTCGCGGCGAGTGGAAGCCGTCAACACGGAGTAAAAATCACGATTACCACGTGCTTCGAGCAGAGCCTCGCGATCCTTCAGCGGGCGCTCGAGGGCTCTGATCATTGCAACGTAGTCGGTCTCGCGTTCTGACTCGGGCTCGGATCCAGGTTCGTTGAGGTTGAGATCAGGTGGAGGAGGGTTGTTAGAGGAGGGGTTAGGAGGGATAAGAGGGACAATGGAGTCGGAGAAGTTAACACGACCGAGGAGATAATCAAGGAGAGGCTTTCGATCTGGAAAAGTGACGGCGGGGATACGGCGCTGACCAACGCTCTGGATATAGTCGGAATGGCGAACGTGCTGATTCTGGAGGAAGAAGACGAGGGATTCGAGAGTGTAGAGATTGCCTTGCTTCGAGCGGTAGGACGTCTCGGCAGAGCAGGGGAAGGAGTACTCCGAACCGAACCGGAACTCGTCGCCAACGCGAACGACCTTGTTGAGCTCGCCGCGGATTGCGTAGTCGCGGAGGACTGATAAGGGATCCATTGGCGATGCTCGCAGCGCGCAGTGGCGGCGGGGATGGGGAGGAGAAGGAAGCGGAATGCTCTAAGACGAGTGTTTACTGAACTAGCTATTACACTCCGGCACGGGCCGCCGTAACGGTCTGGGCCCAATTGCAACGCGTAGGTCATAAACACAGCCCAGAAATGCGTAAATGCTTAACAATGCGAGAGAAGTACACTCAATAGGCATAGAGAAATGTCATTCTTCAGAGTCATTTTGACCCTGAAAAAATCAGGACTGATGTGGCGTTGTCCAATCAGCCCATGATTTATTATTTTTTGATATTAAATATTTTAAAACAAGCACCTTTAATGTGACTTTTTTGATAAGTATAAAATGAGTATTTCCAAAACATTGAGATGTGAGAATAAACACTTTTCAAACATTTTATTAAATGCTTGGGCTGATATGAACAACGCCACATCAGTCCTGATTTTTTCAGAATCAAAATGACCCTAAAGAATAGCATTTTTCATAGCCATAACTATTTGGAGCACTTAAAAAGATGGAATAAATATTGAGACGATGAATGAATGATACTTAAGTGTGCAAATAAAAGACAAAATGGTGGTTGATAAAGTATTATTATTATTATGCTTTATGTGTCACTATATATTACTGTTATGGATGATAAAATATTATTCTTAATGGGTTACTATACTGATATCTCCATACAATCTAATAGATTATTTTTCTGATTTTTTGTTGATCAATGGTCACTGCAAATTTTCGAACATGCTTGGGATGAATCTTTGCAAATGCCAACTTGCTATCGTATGTCATACAATTTTTTTTTTAGACTTTAATGATGCTTTGACGTTGCATTTGGTTTTATTAGTTTTAGCAATGCCCTTTTTTCGTGTATTACATGATGGATATTTGAAATGAAAGAAACAATTAGATTTTCGGAAGAAGGCTAGTTCGACGTTAAGAAATCATGAAGAGCATTCAACACTAATTTGATATAAGCAATTCTGAAGAGCATTCAACATCTAGTACGTGAGTAGTCTTATTATACAAAACCAAGCAACGGGTGGCATAATGTTGTTGTAGTAAGGTGGGTATCAGAAGTTTTCCTATCTTGGGTATATTTTCTATATCGTCAGTTGCGTCTAAAATATGTTGCGCTAGCCGATACGCACAATGCGTCCCTCGCGTACAACGAGGCATTCGGAAGTAGACGTATTCTTTTGAAAGAGTTAGGTGGTGTTCTTGTACGGATAGAGTCAGTCTCAAATCCAAGTAGTACTTGAGCCATTCAAAAAAAAAAAAAAAAGCTAAAACCAAATATTGGAGGTTTTTCTTTTTACCATTTTCACACATTTGTAGTTTTCTTTTTATTTTGTCATCTCTCTTTTTTGCTATATTTTGTTGATATTTTTTCAATACCATTTCATTATTTTGCTTCTTCTTAATGCAAACCGCTTGGTGGATCAATCACACAACTCAATTTTTCTTAAAAAAATTGTTTTTCTTCATGCAAATTTATTGTAATACTTGAAAGTAAAATTGTTGTTATAAAAAGGCATAAAAAACAGTTGGATAGTTTTGATATTTCTATTAAATTTACAACTTCCACTATTATAAATATCATTTTACATTTCGGTACCACCGGAATATCACACAATGTAAACTTCGAACTTGTCTTTAAGTTTAATTTTTGTCGACTATATTTCAATTTTTTCTATGGCTCATTTTAACTATTTCTATATCAAATTTAGGGCAAACTTTTGAGCACGAAATAATTATATCCGTAAGGTACTATATTATATTGGTGATTGTCATTGTATAAAATTTGATCAATTAGATTGTGTTGCCAATTTTTCTCTTTTAAGTTATTATGAAAAAATTCTACTAATAATTTTATATAATCGTCATAATATATTAACGGCGGATATATTGTGCTTGTATTTGGTAATATGTCTGTGGTTTTGTCCAAAGTCATCAAAAGCTTGAAAAATCCTCTTTTTTCCAGCTGCATTAAAAAACAAAATTAGTTTATCACTCACTAATTAACCCTAGTGTTCTCATATACATTATCAACATTACACTCATCCCAGCCAAAACATAACATTTAACTTTTTAAGTCCCAACTTGTAAACCCTACCAAGTGAATGAATAAGTTGGCGAATGAGCAAAGTCCTAGAACAAAAAGGAATAATGTCAAAAAAGTTCATGCTTTTTAAAATTAATACAGATATCTTTTTAGCTTTTTTTTAAAAAATATAATTAAAAATTCAAGAATGTTCTAAATAATTTGTTTAATATTTCAGACGACTAGTGTTTGGACTAATATCTTTCGGACGAGCTAAAAAAGTGTTCCAAAAAACTAACTTAATGCTTTTATTTGAGGGTTTGAATTGTTCAAATTCATGAAACTTGCATATTACACCCCCCCCCTCCCTCCTTTGAATCACGTATTTTTAAATAAGCTGCTTATTTAAAATTTATTATTTTTCTTTTTCCAAAATAGTTATTTAAGTATTTTTTGAACATATTTTAATACATGAATTATAAATCACATTAAAATTTATTTATTTTGTATTCATCATTTTCCAAAAATAATTTCTAATACAGATGTTTCGAGGCTCCAAAATCTTAGGTTTGGTTTTTAAATCCGTAATTGCTTTAAAGCCTCAAAATATCTATTTAGTAAAAAAAAAAAAAAAAAAAAAAACTGAATATAGATCATATAGAGACCTATTTTGTTTGTATTCAAATCTTCTCTTAAAAAATACTAATATAATAGTAAAAATATTTGTAGTATAAATTTTGAGATACGAGCGATTTATAAGAGTTATGAAGCCAAAAATTGTCAGGGGCTGATATGCAGTTATTCTTTCAAATTTTCAAAGCATCAATTTCTTTTTTTTTTTTGACAAAATCCCAGAAAAAAAAAAAAAAAAACCAATAGGTCTCAGATACCAAAAATGCCGGCCACCTTGATCAAAACCAAAGTCAGGGACATGGTCTGAAAATAACTTAGGACAATGGAAATTGCCGACTAATGTAGCATTTTCATACGAAAATTGGAAAACAAAAGAGATAATTCATATCAAGCACCCTTATATCAACAGTCGCGTATTTCAGCTACCGAAAACACGAAAATGCACAGCGCTGTCACGTCGGCGCGGAAACGCGTTTCTGGGGGCTGAAACACAAAACTCAAACTTTGGGAGGCTGATATGTAAGAATCCCCCCAAAAAAATGCACCGTCCTAAATGTTATCTATTCAACTCTTATACTTATCCTAATACCTTTGAATTGCAACCATCTAAATCTTATCTTTTAATCTCTTACATTTATCCCTAGATCCTTGAATTACACCCATTCCCGACGTATACAGAAACGCGCTAACTATCACGGTCTTCGCAGTGGAAAGCTCTTCGACAGGGCATTAAACATGTCATCACAAACATATATTAGGATTTAGCTTCTGTGAATATTATCTTTTAAAAAAAATGAATATTCCAGGTAGGATCTTATTTATCAGTTATAGTCTCTTAGCAGTTGAAAGAACATTATCACGTGCATGAGATGGAATTTTCAGATGCTACACTCATCTGCTTCATCTTCAAGTTGCTTTAAATTAGTTCTCTTCTCTCACATGAAAACATCTCCTGCAGAGGTTGCAGAATTCGAATGGCGATGAATTAGTGCTGGGCAGAGACTGCTCACTTCGCGTGCAGGCTCAGCATAGCTTCAAATGCTTTGCTCAGATTCATAAACTCAATATATATAAATGAGATTGTAAATCGAACTGTAATATAAATGAGTAATTTTACAATGATAATGCGGTAAAAAATAAAATAAAATAAAATTTATAAAAAAAAAAAGAGTTGCTGCCGAGAATATTCAATACGGATTATAATACATTGTTAATCTGCAATAGCTGATAATATATCTTACCTTCAATTTATATCATACATTTTAATATTTTCTTACCAATCACCAAACAAATACATCAAATCTTCGCGATGATCTGCTTACGTTCGTAGTCATATTATACGATCATATGTTGACCTTCTATTATACGGGTGTCATGACCCAATCAAGATGTTTAACAACCATCGGTACGAGTATAAATAACATATTTTGCATTAAAGTTTCTCGAACTATCAACTTAATCAAGTACTATTTGCAATTTCATATGCACAAGAAAGATGCTTGTATTGAATCCTAAGCAACCAAATGATGAAGTCCTATATAAGACAAGTATATCACAATCAATCAACTGATAATTTCTGGTGTAAGCAATTTGGTGTATTTAATTTGGATAGTAGAGATTTAATACAAAATGCTGAGATCATGATACATCATCGAGAAATTTTATAATCTCGACACAGGTTTCGATCTCGACTTAATTATATGCATAATATGTAAGACTCCACACGCGCGGATGTTGATTAATAAGTATATATATAGTCTAGTTCAAGTGCAAGGAGAAAAATGTATTAGTAAAAAAGTGTACGATGAATTCGACAAAATTTGCCAACTACAACTTCTGATAAAAAACAAATGCCATTGCGCGCTATTTGGGGGCTGTTTATTTTGAATGGAAAGTAAGAAAGTTAAAAAAAAAATTAGTAAAATAAAAATTATAAAAGTAGTAAGATAGAATGTGAAAATAAAATAGTGAGGAGAAAAATGCTGAAAAAAGTTGTTAAAAAAGGCATATTTGAGTTTTTTTCAACTATGAATTATAAAGTGGAAAGAAGTAGAATTTTTAATTTATATAGAAATATTTTATTTACATATAAATATAGCGGGTTAAAAACAGTTGAAAAATTTTATTTACATTTTAATCTATAATTTATAAAATAAATTAAAATACTAATAATTAAAAATAATTATTATTTTATTTATTAATTTGTTATTAATATTTAAAAAATATTATTTAGTTTATTTAGCTAATACTATTTATTATTTAGTAATTTTATTTATTTATTGTTTGAAAATAATAATAAATCATGAAAAATTATTTAAAGTATAATAAAATAAATACTTATTATTTATTATTTGTATCAGCTTGCTTGTTTATTATTGTTGTATTATTTTTTATTTTTTATTTTTATTAGAGAATATAAATTTATTTTTTATTATTTATTAAAAATTATAAAATTATATTGCTTTATATCTATAAAATAAAATTTATAAATTTACTAGTTATAAATATATTAATTAATTTAATAATAATATATTAATATTTAATTATTTTAAAAATAATAATGATTATTATTAATTACTAAATATTAATTACTCCAACTTTTCTCAAGTTTTCTAGTTTTTTATGAGAAAATGAAAAAAATAAAAATGATATAAAGAATGAAAAGTGAAAGGAAAGTTTCTCACTTTTATATTTAAAGTAAATAAGGAAATGACTTTCTAATTTTTTACTTTTTTATTTTACTTTTAAAGTAAACAATCTCTTTTATAAAGAAAAGATCCACAATATCCTAACATAATATCTATCAAAATTACCTCGCTCCACATGGAGGAAGGTTAAACAAAGAGAGCACTCTACATCACAAAGTAACTAATCACCTTTCACAATATCTGACACACATGATGCGGTCATTGCAGATCGAAACTAGGAACGAAAAATTAAAATTGAAAGAAGGAACAGAGTGTTCAAAATTTTCTCTGATAGAAGCAGCACAAAAGCATTCAGTTCACCTGAATTCACTCTGAAAAACATACCGATATCGCAACAAGTACACTAACACACAACATGATCTCATCTGTATTTCTCCTCTCCCTCTTCGTAGAGCATCTCTCGGCACCGGCACTTACCACTGAGGATGAAAAAAAGAGATGGGTTAGTGCTATACATAATGGTTGTTTTTTTTTTTATATAATGAGAAGAAAAGGATTTGCGTACATATATGAATATCATAGCCACACGATAAGTGGACGATGAGCTAATTTGGTAGAGATACAAGATTAAAATGTTTAACAGTACTCCATCACAAATTAAAAAATTAAAATGTTTAATCTGGTCATATAGTTGATAAGATTTTGATAAGATCAAGCCTGCAAAACTAATCCATGATAGACATAAGATAAATGGTAGGTCCCTCTTAGAGCTAAATATCAATAAAGTGAACTGAAGAGACCTCTTGAGCCTATCGCATTCTCAATAATGGAGATGAATTCTAATCTGGGCAGGAGCATCAGAAACCCAGAGGCTAGGTGGCACAATCATTCAAGCTGCATGGCCCAGTTTCACACCAAGACCCCCCAATCAGATTATGTATTCCTCAAGTTCTCTCTGACTCATAATAAAAATTAATATTTAAACGTATTTTGATAATATTATAATTTTTATATAAAATTATTTCCAAAAACAAAGGGATAGAGTTAAGTATAACATACAGTGGTTCCTTATAAATCACAAACATATTCCTCATCCTAAAAGTGCGAAGCAATTTCAGGTGTAAACTTATCTTCCTATTCCAATTTAACGATACCGATTGTTCTTTTTTTTTTTTTTTTTTTTTAAATTATTGAGGAAACAACGCAAAATCTTTCAAACAACATAAATCAGATTATTTCACTGGACATTATTTTCTAATCAAGCCCTCTAGCCCGCAGTAACCTGGACCTGGTTACGATAGGAAATAAAATTCCGGCACAGCTTCGTCCTCGTACCAGACATGCAGTGCTGGTAGCCACCCGGCTATTAGCTTAGCAAATTCGGATAAAAATTCACCAAATTTGTCTAATTTCAATTTGAGGACAGCCGCAAGCCTCAAACCCACAACCTACGGTTCATGAGACAGGCTCGCCACTTGATCTACGGGCAGGGGTAACATGACTTCTACAAAGTTTAATTGAAGATCAGACACAATTTGTAGAAGATAACAAATACCTGCAGAAATTGAAGTCCTCTGAATGTTCCTTGTTACAGGTTGTACAGAAACTAATGAGATGATTTGATTGACAACCAGATTGCTCATTACAGGATCCATCTTCCATTGAGCAGCAATCAAAAATATGCATCGTTCTTGGGTTCGGGCCATGTTTGATCACACAGGTATAGTCCTCAGTAAGCGAGAGCTCGATATCAGACTCCGGGAGCTGCCCTGTAATAATTCGAGGCGAAGATCTCCCCATGGCCATGGGGGAGAGCATTGACGACTGTGAATTCTTAGTTTTTAAGCCAAATTCTATGGGAGAGCTTGGAGAACTGATAGATTGTAACAAAGGAACTTGAATCCTTAGCTGTGATCCGAACAACACCATTCTACTGCTCGCTTTTGAAGGTTTTTTGTTGATACAATCATCATCAAGTGCATCAACAATGCCTAATCCTACGGCTCCTGAGTTCTCACAGTCCCATGGATGGTTCTCTCTCATGGAACTTTGATTGTCTGAAGAATTTCTATGTGGGAAGCTCACAAAGAGCCTAGGAGAGCCCAAAGGAGAAGCACCTCTGGGGCTATAATTAGAAGTGAATGAAGAAGATGGAGGCAAAGAGGGCTGTTCAGACATGAAGCTTTGCTTACTAGATCTCTTCCTGAGCATATCAATATCTTGCATTGCCTTACTTTATATAAAATTTAAAAAATTTTAATTGTAATTAATCAAAGAGGTCTAGACATGCCAATGGAAACAAAAAGGCCAAAGGAGAGAGAGAGAGAGAAGAGAGAGTTTTCCTTTCACTTTCCTCATTTCTTCCATTACTTTAGTCTGAAAAAGAGATTAGACTATACAACAAGCACTAGGAACTCATAATTAGGAAGGACAACTAGATTTCAATAAATTAAGAGAAAGCACTGCTCACGAGTCTAGATTATTGGATTCTCCTCGATCCTCAGGGATCATTATCTACAGTAAAAATGCTGTTTAAAAAGAAATTCAACAAAAAAAAAAAAAAAAAAAAAAATTAATCAATTTTTTCTTCAAAGGCTACCTTCTCCTGCTGCTCTACTTGGATTCCTCAATTTGCATGTCTTCTTCTCAAATGCAAACAAATTATCTGATATTATAACTGAACCAAATTCTTAGCCATATTTCAACAGAACAGTGAGAAGAAATACCAAAAACACACTTTGCTTCAGAGACAAACGAAACTAGCAAGAAAATCACTGGATTTCATTCAAGATGATTCCTTCTCCCAAAATACAGTCCTCCACAATAAAACAAGACTCGGCTTAGAAGAAGAAAGCATAAAAAAAGCTCAAGAAACAACAATAGAAACAATATAAAAGAATTTAAGAAAATCTCTGCAAATTAATGAGTTGTCTCCTAGTTATACATATTGATGAAGAATTGAATGGAGGCTGCAAACAGAACAGAGTGAGATGTATATGAACTGTGACTATGAAGATGAGAACTGCAAACTGTAAAGGCTTTTGATGAAGCGCAGATGCAGAGGTTATTTATTTAAAGAGAAGGCCTAGTCGGTGTGTGAGAAAGAGAATCCCATGACTCCATGACCACACAGACAGAGAGAGGAGAGAGAGAGAGAGAGAGAGAGAGAGAGACTGAAGTTTTGGTTTCTTCAATCTACTACTTCACTGCTCCTCAAACCGCAAGTATATATATTTGTTCTGCAGGTGTAGCATCCCCTCCTTGCCATTTGGCAAAACTTGGCCCTAGGTTTATTATGAGCAATACGATCTCTATTATTCTATTTTCGTATCTAATTCTACTACTATGAGCATTTTTAACATAATAATTAAGAATTATGATCTTTCACCAAAGGCCCCATAAATTTAACCAAAATATATCTCTATAACTCTAAATTTCATTCCGTGTCTATAATAATACTGTACTTAAAAAAACGTTTTCGATAACCTTGCCGTCAATTTTTCTGTTTGCGGCTGTTAATTTGCTGACGGGGTAATTTTTAGATTAAGTTTTAGTTTTTTTTATCTTTAGAGGTAAATATATCTTTTAGTTTTAATTAGGGGTTACTTTTTGAAAAAATTTTAATATAAAAATTATAGATTTCGATGAGATTTACATCTTTCATATTCACACCTTTACCAAAAAATACTTATAAAAAGTTGTTTATAAATAGTTGGTAAATTTGTTAAAACTTTAGAAATAATTAAAAAAAATTTAAACATAAATATTGTAGATTTTGATAAGATCTACAATTTTTATGTTGGAAGTTTTCTGAAAAAATAGTTTTAATATTTATTTTATAAAAGACTTATTTACTGTTATAAATTTTAAAAAAAAAATAAAAATAATTAAAAAATTACCACGTCAACAAATTAACGGCCACACAAGGAAAAAGAATTTGGGCTTCTCCAAATATAAAAGAGTTCAAGCGTATCATTTGAATATATAGTCGTAGTATTAGCACCCGGATGTACCAATGTAAGTTGAAGTGAATATGACCTTTGAACAACTAAATTATACTTGAATGAATTGAAAAATAAGTTTTATCTCAAAAAAAAAAAGTTCTTTTTTGGACAATTAGTTATCTATTTTTTTTTAAAGATTAGTAAGCTATGTTTAAGTTAATTTTTACTGATATTACTAAATAAATTTTGTCATTTTATTAATTTTTTTTAAAATCTTAGCATATGCTGTTTTTTCTATTAATGTTAAAACAGTGATGAAATCAAAACTAACATATTTTCACCAATGTTCTGATAACTTAAACTATTTAATAGTGGATCCACTATGAAGAGAAAGAGTACGTGTCTTTCTCAATTGCATGAACAATGATTTCACTTTTTATATAATATAATATAATTAGGTAGTTGGATTGTCAATTCTTCCTAAGTTTGTGATTATGGTTCAATGGTTAAACTCCAGCTTCTAATAAATGCAAACAAAAAACATCCCCCCCTTCTTGGTGGTATTCAAAATTTTCAATCCCCTTTTGGCCACACTAATATTTCATGCCTAATAAAAATGATCATATGCATCACGTTATGGCCCGGCAGAGATAGGTCGGCTTTTGGCGTCATTGCCTCATCAAACATCCATCGCTTATATTGAAAAAAAAATACGTCAATGGTTTGATTCTTTATAGCCCATTAATGGGATACTATGTTGTAAGGGGACGCATGCTTGTGTTAGTGTCAGGAACTATATCGAATGTTAGAGCAAAAGTTATAATATATTATGGCAAATATGTAAGGTCGAGGCTAGAGTCCAACTTTTAAATCTCAAATAAACAAAAAAGAAAAAAAAGCCTTGTCATATGATATATCAAAATAATTATTTTTTCTCAAAATTAAAAAAAAAAGGAACCAAAAAAAAAAAATAAAAATAAAAAAGGAGTCGCACTCATGAAGCGCAGGACGGCATGCCATGACATAGTACCTTCTTTTGGAGCCGAGTATGTTGGTTTTACGTTCCAGCAATATTGTCCCTTTATATCACTATCAACTCACAAGAATTTTTGTATATTCCATTTTTTTTTTTTTAAAAAAAGAAATTTATTCAATTAGCATTATAAACTTAAGCTGAGTCACAATGAAATAGTTTAGAGTGAATCGATTAACTTTTTTTTTAATGGTTGACCCTGCTTTTCTAAAAAAAAAAAAAGTTTAAGTCATTTGAGGGTATTAAATTATTAATCTGTAGTCCATCTGAAAATTAAACACCCCTTCGCAATTCCCAATTAAGTTATAGAATAATGTTACAGAAAACCCTACTTTTTAAAACTCATTCAAAAAAAATTTTCTATTTTTATATGATAATTACTAAATCAAACCAATATCTATATATATATATATATATATATGCAAAAATATTTGAATACGCAAAAAAGATATATTTTCTAAAAAATAAAATAAAATAATTCTAAACAGATGTGTTAAGACCTAATGTCATTACTAATTATACAAATTTTAAAACTCAAAAATAAATAAATATATATATATATATATATATATATATATATATATATATATATATATATATATATTGGAAGAAAAATTGATTATATAAATTTTTTTTATTTATAATTTTTTAAAGAAGATTTTATATATACTTATTTTGAGGTAATTCTGTAAGTTGTTAGATATATATTAATTTTGAAATACAGGAGCTTTTTTAAACTGTCTCCGAATTAGTGCAAACTTAAATTTTCTGCAAATGGGTGAAAAGTCGATAATTGTGCAAGCGCAAAACGGTATGTAAAATATTTTTTAAAAAAAATAATGATTAATTTGATATTTTAAAATTTTAATAATCAGTAAATTTTCAGAGTCGTAAAAAATCTATTTAAACATTATTTTTAAAAATTTTTATTATAAAAATATAAAGTATAATAAAAAAAATTTTAGTGATATTTAAATTTTTTAAACAATATTTATTATAGATGTGTTTTTGTTCATTTAAAATTATCATGAAAAATATAGATTGAATTGTATAAATTTTCAAAAATAGGAATTTGCTTGACATTACTCCATCCCCTCACATAGGAGGATAGTTTAGAAATCCAGAGTGTAAACCAAGGTCTTACATTTACAAATAGAAAAACCCTTTGGTCGTCACGAATATCTCCAAGATCTTTTCATATTTACAAACTCCGACACTAATTTTACAATTAATCCGACTATCAACTTCATATAACACACCACACACCAATTTTACTACTAAAATATTGACATATCAGTTTTTAAAAGATTTGTAGAAAAATTTATTGGAGAGCTTAATATTGGTTACAAATATTTTGTAATGGCAAATGTTGTGCCGAACGCCGCACATGTGAGTACATTTTGCATTTCATTATCTAGATAAAAATGTTCTTCTAGCGTGCAATTTATCTCTGTCCTTAGGATCCTACGAAGTACTGACATGTCAAAATTCTATTCAATGTTCCATATTAATATACCACAAACATATCCGGATATATATTGGACACATGAGAGACGTGTCCGACAAATAAAAATAAGAATAAAATTTCGGACATCAGTGTCCGACAAACCTAATAGAAATATCTAACATGGTATTCGTATTTAATTAATTTTTTTTTTACTTTTTAAACAATTTTTTTTTTAAAGTTATTATATACTTCAATCAGCACATTTTGCTAACTAATATAATATAGTGATACTCAAATATTAATTTTTTTATTTTTATTGATATAATCAAACTTTTACTTTAAAAATTCATCTCAAGAATATTAACTATTATATTATATAGACTTTATTATGAAATATTATTATATTTCTTATAGTTAATAATTTTTTTTTTTTACATTTATAAATTTTTACAACTGTATCTATTTGCTTTTTTTTTTGAATTTATATCCATGTCGTATCGTGTTTTCATACCCACATTTGTGTTTATTTACTTCTTTATTCAGCGGATGCAATGGAACTTAACTCATATATATATATATATATATATATATATATATATACTCATTAGAGGCTAATTGGCGTGCTGGATTACAGTGTTAGCATTTGTAGCTGCATGGTGATGTACAATCATCAATGATAAATATTCCTTTTTTATTTTAGGAACACAAAGATGGCAAAAACAAGCTACTGTTTATCTCTTTCGATCCACAATTTGCTCTGCATGTCCGAGATTGGCCAAACTTTGGGATAATTGCATATTTGCTCTCCTTTTCATATACTTTACAAATGAGACTTCGAAAATTAAAGGGCTTATACCATATCAGCCTCCCAAGGTTTCAAAAGTACCAGATCAGCCCCCCATTTCAAAAACCTACTAAATCAGCCCTTCAAATACTGTTTGAATTTTTTTCGGACAAAAATACTCCTATACTCGTTAACAGTTCGGACACCAAAAATATCTATCTAGAAGTATTTTTTGGAAAAAAATTGAACATAAAAGTTGTAGAGCTCGTCCAGATCTACAACTTTTATGTTAAATATTTTTCCAAAAAATACTTTGAAATAGGTGTTTTTGAGGTCCGAAGTGTAACCAGCTCGACCCGAAATCACTGAAACAGTTTGGACGCCGAAAATACCTATCTAGAAGCATTTTTTGGAAAATTCTGAACATAAAAATTGTAGATCTCGACGAGATCTATAATTTTTATGTTCAAATTTTTTTCAAAAAATATTTCTAAATAGATGGTCTCGATTTCGGCGAAACGAGAACATTTTTGTCCGAAAAAAATCCGAAACAGTAGCGGAGGAACTGATCTGTCCATTTTTTAAACAGAAGGGCTGATCTGTCTAAAGAATTTAAAATGGGGGCTGATACGTCATTATCCCAAAATTAAAAAAATAAAAATAAAAAATATGCTGACGGGACGGCACATATGTTGTCACGTCAGTACATTATTTTAATTTTAATAATTAATTTATAAAGTTTAAAAAAAATGGAAGATTGATAGGCAATAATCCCGACTTTACCTACCTGCTCAACTGTGCATATATTATGAATATCACATCATCATCACAATCCACAAACAAGTGGCCACTTGTTCCTCTACTTTAGACATATTATCACAAGGGATGAATTCAAATCTATTTAAATCAATATTGAATAAAAACTTTAGAAAATTACGTATCAACCCTCCTATTTTTAGGGTTCATAAATCACTCCCCAAAACGTATTTTTAGGATCTGATTTGAAAAAAAAATAAAATAAACCAGCTCCTGAAAATACGTTTCTGGAGGCTGATTTGCACAAAAAATAAAAACGGGGGCTGATACGTAAAAATCCCTAAAAACTCATTTCAAATAGCCCTTGATAAGTGTAAGTGTTCCAAATTGGTGGTATAATATTGTCAGTGGTAATATCAGTGTTGTAATCAGTGTATCGTAGTATTTGGACTGGAGTATTCTGAATGAGCTCTATTGTTATTATGACATAAATAATGATATATTGCGGAGTTAAAATTTGTGTTGTTGCAACGTGGAGTTAGTATTATGAAAGCTAATTTAGCGTTGTCAGTTGAAAGTTTAATTTGAAAGATGAAACAGACAGACAATGAACTATTATGACAAAATTTCTAATTACAATTCACAAGTGTCCTTCAAGGGAGGTGATACGACTCATTGTTAGAACCTATCTTAAAAACTTCAACGGTACTATAGAGTTTATTTATTACCTATTTACCTACTAGTTGAACTTATTTTTCGTAATTCACGGCGTGCAGAAGAGGTGGTGAAAATTTATCTAAAATCTAAATTTGGAGTTCTAACTCCGAAACACTGCCTACGAGAATGTAGAAAATTTTTCTTTTTTATCTAGATTCATGAATTTTAGAGCTTGTCCAAAAGTGGCATCTCAATCACATGGCACTGCTAGAGAACATGAATTAATAATTAATCACCTTAGTATTTTCATGGTACATACACCATAAAATTGTAAAGAAAGTAGTGAAAACTATAACTTGTTAAGTGGAATGCATATAACTTGCTGGTTGTCACAAAATCATTTGTACCAAAAGAAAATATCACCATATCACTTCTTTTACATGAGACGAATAAGGTTTCGGATCATCTTGCCAATCAAGCAAGGCTTCGTCAGCATAACTTTATATTTTCCATTATCTCTGATTTATATATATATATATATATATATATATATATATATATATATATATATATATATTCCATTGATCTTTGTTCTCTGCCCGGAGTTTCGAGTTTCTTTAAAGGCCTTCAAAAAAAGGATAGCGAAAACTATCATTGAATTTGTGCCTCCTTGGGCAATACATAGAAGCATGAAACTTCAGCACTGTTAAGTCTACTTTTTTGGTTTTCTCTAGTAATAAAGATGCTAAACACTTTATAATTAAGTGCATAGGAGTAAAGTGAAATTTTCGTTAAAAATATATTAAATATGTTAGCCAAATATAACGTGTCAACCTATCGGATCTAGCCCAATATGGACAAGCATCTAGTAGCTAATATGAGAGATCAAAATACATAAATATATACGATAAGACCTAGAACAAGCCATCTATGAGATGCCATGTGACGTAGAGAATGTATCAAGATGATAATTTCGGTAGCCATTCTTATTACGACAGCATCAGCGATCTGACGGACCTTGCCGGAGTCACGCCAATAGACATGAGCACGAGTAAACAGTGATCCACTTCCGCATATATTTAAGGTAATTAGAGAGTTCTACTCACGGTAGAACAACATGCTACGGCATCAATTACCTTAAACAACAGCAGATAGGGACACATCAAGAGGATGACCCTGATTGTAATGCTCGTTGTTGATTGCCGTACCTCTCTTGAATCACGCCAACGGACATGAGCACAAATAAGCAATAATCTGCTTCTGCATGTATTTGAGATAATCTGATATCTCTACTTACGGTGGAACAACATGCTAGAATCTCGATTACCTTCAATAGCTAAAAGAAAAGGTAATAAGGTTTTCGCGAAGAATTCACATTCATAAAAGTAAATACCCTAAAAAAGCTTGAAAGTAACAAAGACTGTATTCTTAGATATAGGGGAAAAAACTTGATATTTTCATTAACAATATTTATGAACGAACAAAATAAAACTATTTGATAGCAATATGAAACTATGTTAGAGTGAGACAATATGGAGGACCACCATTAGAGGAGTTGGAAAGCTTTCCTGTGTTCACAGGGAACTTTGTGGCCACTGAAACAGTAGTAGCCAATTAACTAAAAAGTGGCTTGCACTTGGATGTCCCATAAAAAGATTGTTATTTTTCCTCTTTTTTTAAAAAAAATATTTTTCAATATTTCCTCTACCACGGCGGAGTGCATAGATAGAATGCTAGGGTCCTAGGAATTTATTCAAGGCTACGGATTCAACCCCATGCGCCCCAGGACTTATGCATTCATGCGGTCTTGAGCTCTATAGGCCTACATGATGTGGTTGGCATGCAAAAGATTTACCAAGCTAATGCGGACATGTCTTACTGAGTCGTGCCATATTGGAATATATGTCGGTTGTCCAATTTTCTTTAAAATAAATATATAAGAATGAATATTATTTGCTCTTATGGTGGATATTAAGATAATGTATGTACTTCTTCAATTTTTTTTCCCTTATAAAAGAAGAGTTTTTCTTCTCTAATTGAGTTTATAAACACCACATGCAGACTTTTTAACGTCATTTGTGTTTTGATGGCCCCCATAATTAGAAATTACTCTTTTATGCTCCCCTAGTTCAAAATGACATTTTTATGTCCCCTTAATTATGTAAAATAATAAAACTGTCATCATTCTTTTTCTTGAAAAATGAAGACAGCTAATTTGACGATGACAGTTTCGTCATTTTACACGATAAATGGTGCATAAAAATATAATTACGCATTTGGTCGATATATTTTTGCAATTTTGAATTCCAAAGGTATAAAAATACAAATGCCCCTCATTGTTATTATTATTACTACTTACTAATATAAACTATTACGGATAATAGTCCTTAAATCCACCATATCTTTTTTCGCAGTTCTTTTGATGTGTATGTGTTATCTTGTGCAGTTGTTGAGGTCCCAACCTTGCCTCTTTCTTCCTTTCAAGAAAAGGATAATATGTCCCTTTCTCTTTCTCAAAAATTTGAAAAAGACTTCACAAATATGTGACCTCAAGCACATAATTTCTTTGGAGCTACTTTGAACATCATCTGAAAAGCCTGAGGAAATGAGCTTCATTCAAGTTTGCATAGGGCTCCCGCCCGTGGAGGACCAGATGAACTTTTGTGTTCGAATCATCTTAATCTTGCAAGGTGCCTGCACCGCGTGTCTAGTTGTGGAAAAGTGATATACGGTCGTTAAAATCTCTAGGTCGACGAAGGTGGCAGACGAAAAGGTGCCATACGAAGGTTTACATGTTCTTATAGGTCTATGATTTGGCCTTTGTGAAGGCATGAAATTCTCCCTCGTTAATTCTTTTAAAAAAATAATAAAATTGTTGGATTTACCAACGTTAATCGTCGAACAGAGTATAATAATAGCAATAGGATTAATAAATTGGCAAAGAAAAAAAAATCTCAACTATATAAGACCAGCCATTTTATTCAAGTATATAATAAATAGTAGATGTAGTGGATCTTGGAAGACAGAAACAGGGGAATACAAGTTATACAACAGAGCCCACCGCACTTGGGTCAATTAGATGAGGTGTTTCGCCTCAAAAAGCATGCACCCCATCCAGATTCGACTCACATCCTCACGGAAAGTGTTATCTGTAACGGGAATGTACCTGCACCGCGCGTTTACTGCGGTTGTAGAGAAGCTGCTGGTTGCGTATTGCAATACTCTATATTTGGTCCGGGGGCGGACGCCAGGTTGGGTCTTACTCCTTTGCATCACCTAGGTCCAATACGGGCTGGCGGGTGCGCGTAGAAAATCGTAGTCCGCGAATTAGCAGAGATCCGAGGGGAGATTTTGTTTTGTTATCTCAAAAAAATAGTTATACAATAGCATAAACCATAGTGTTAGCACTTGCGGCTCCTCTAATCGCGCCCGTTGTTTTGATTGCACCCATTTCCACCATTTTTTGAACGGGATCAACCCAAGGAGCAACTAGGCTTAGTAGATAAGGTGAGTCCAGTACAACTACCGGTGCCAGAGCTAATATCTTGTTTCTTTTATATAGCCTTTATGTATTATGTATACTAGCGGAAATATCACCCGCGATGCGTGTTAAAAAAAAAAAATTATATTTAAAAAATATATTTAAAAATATTTAATTATTTAAAAATAAAATATTTAAAAAAATAAAATATTATATATATACAGTTAATTATTATTAATTAAAAAAAAAAAAAATAAATAAAAATATATAAAAATTAATTATAAATATTATATATATATATATATATAATATATGTGTGGGGGGGTGGGGGGCGCGTGCACTGTAGCAACCCCCGCCCTCCTCCTCCCGCTTAAATATTATAGATATACACATACAATGGCTACTTCAATTGTTTGATGAGAAAAATCATAATATACATATATAGTACTATCGCATTCGTTGAGGAAAAATGTTGGATAGCCTTACTTCCTATAAACCCATGAATCGCTCCCATCCTCACCTTACGCGCGCTGAAAGTAGGGCTGAGTATAATTCGGGTCAATCCGTATTTCCAAACCAATCCAACCCGAAAGAATGTGAAATTTCGGATTCGAATTCGGGTCGGATCATGTTGCTATTTTAAGTAATTCGGGTTAAGCATTTCGGGTTCGGGTTGGCCTCTACAATTTCAGGTCGAGTTGGGTTACACCGAATTTCTTTTCTTCTATTTATTTTACTTATTTATTTACTTTTTTACACTACCACCCATCCTCGAAAGAACCCCGCAAGCCAACCTTGTCTATTTTATATCATGTTATTTTTTTTTATTGTTTAATATTACTTTTTTTTTAAAAAAAAATTCTTAAAATCGGGTCAATCCGAACCAACCCGAAAGTTTTTCGGTTCGGATCAGTTCGCGTTGAGCAATAATTCGGTTCGGATTGGGTTGGTAGATTTTACTTCGGATTGGGTATTTTCGGTTCGGGTCAGGTCGGATTAATTCGGGTTGATCCGAATACTCACCCCTAGCTGCAAGGACATTCTATAGTAGTTATGTGCTTTAAATATACGAGACTAAGACATGGATCTTATCTTTGGTAAGGCAAATTATTGAAGTTGAAAATTGTTAGTTGGTGGTTGAAAATTTTGTCCTAGGACAAGAGGAAAAGGAAGAGGATTTGACTTATCATTGATTTGTAAGAGGCATATCGAGCTAAATTCATAATAGACAATGGCACAAATAGCTATTAATAGTGATGATAAAGACCGATAAAATTATGACATAGCAAGCCGTCGTTACTAAGTGCAATAAAATGGTAGAGCTCTCGAAATGTATCACAAAAGTTCTCCCAAAAAAAATCATGCATAACTTGTAAACTATGCTGCTTAAAAGTGATCCCTGTGTATTCGAATTGATTTTCTTTTTTTTTTTTTTGGCCACACTGGAGTAGCTTTTTCTTAAAATTTTTAAGTTGCTATGAAAGAATTAGTCTAGGCGGCAGCAACATGGTAAAGCGCACTGCTTTGACGGGAAGAAGGTTAGAAACCCGCCAAGTTAATCTCCACAAAAAGAAAGAAAAAAAAAAAGAAGTTAGTACACTTATTAGGGACTGTTTACTTCGCTGTGAAGTGGACGAAGTCATAGAACTCGGTGAAGTGAAACCTAAGTTCTGCTGTTTACTTCGCACTGCGAACTCGGAACTGAAACCTAAGTTTCGCTGTTTACTTCACACTGCGAACTCGGTTAAGTGAGTTTCCACTTCCACCTCTATATATTAAAATGAGTTCACCCACTTCGTAGTTATGAGTGAACTCATTTTTTAGAACGAAAGTGTGTGTACAATGTGTGTGTGTGTGTGTGTGTGTGTGTGTTATATAAATATGTGTAAAACTAATAATAAATAATATGCGGATTCTTTTATCAATACTAAATTATTGTACTCTATATATTTTTGTTGATCAAATAATAATATAAATGATATTAATTTTCAAATATTATCATTGTGATATTTTGTATTTGTAATAAATGAATTATATTTTTTATTAATATCAAATTTTTTGTACTCCACATATTGTTGTTCATCAAATTATACTAAATATTTTAAATATTATTATCGTAATTATTTGTAGTTATAAATTAATGTAAGTAGATGTCTGTTGAACCTTCTACCATCCAAACCAAAATCCAAGGTGGATCCAAGTGCAAATACAAGGACAAGGCATAGAGGATCAATCTCATATGGTAGCAAACATATTCTTTTATACACATTTTTTAAATATTATAATCTTCAAACGTAATATTTCTGTAATTATTTTAATATTCTTAAGAGGATTATCCCTGGATAAATCTTCAATGATATCAAGCTGCATAGTTCTTTGTTGCACAAACTAATGGTGTTTCTGAATAAGGCCGCTTTGACTTCAATCTGATTCCATTCTATAAGATTGATGGCTGTTGGGACATGAGTTGCTAGCTAGGACAATCCGTGTTCGATTATATGGTCCTTTCATATCAAATATGCATGTGTATATACTTCTTCCATTTAACGTTGCTACCATGTCAATATATATCTCGCTATATTTGAATAAAAAAAAATTTACGGT